>CAJHQP010000322.1:0-212590 GCA_905132765.1 Moricandia arvensis | reverse complement strand
TTCTCGTGAAGTGTTCGGGACCAAGGACTTCTTCATCGTTCTTCTTAGGACCAAACGGGTCAGTGTCCGGACCAAGTGATCTCACGACCATGGGGCTGGTCAATGGGTGAGATTTTTCCATATTAAATCTTTTGAGTACATTTTCCATATATGCCATTTGATGCACAAGGATTCCATCTTTAATGTACTCAAGTTGTAATCCCAAACAAAACTTTGTTTTTCCTAAATCTTTCATCTCAAATTCTTTCTTAAGATATTCAACCGTTTGGGAAATTTCTCTAGAGGTTCCCAGGATATTCAGATCATCAACATACACTGCTATGATTACAAATCCTTTGTCAAATTTCTTTATGAATATACATGGGCTGATTGGATCATTCTTATAGCCCTCTTCACTAAGTATTCACTTAGTTATTGTACCACATTCGACCTGATTGTTTCAATCCATAAAGAAATTTGTTCAACTTTATACAATGTTGTTCTCGAGAACTTTCTTTACCTTTAAATTCAATACCCTCTGGTACTTTCATATATATCTCATTATCCAGTGGACCATATAAGTATACAGTTACTACATCCATTAGCTGCAAGTCTAATTTCTCTCTTATAGCCAAACTTATTAGAAATCTAAAAGTAATAGCATCCACCACAGGGGAGTATGTCTTCTCATAATCTATTCATGGTCTCTGTGAGAACCCTTGTGCAACAAGCCGTGCTTTATATCTCATGATTTCACCATGTTGCATTTCTTTTCCTCACAAAGACCCATTTATATCCCACTGGTTTAACGTCATAAGGTGTCCGAATTATTGGACCAAATATATCTCTTTTCTTTAAATAATTTAACTCCACGTTTATAGCTTCTTTCCATTTAATCCAATCTGATCGTTGAGTGCACTCTAAGATAGACGTGGGTTCATGATCCTCATTTATATCCATAACATCAAGTGCTATATTGCATGCAAATATATCATCAATGTCGACGTTCTTTCTGTTCTATTGTTTTCCAGACATCATATAATTGATTGAGATCTCATTATTATCAGGACCTTCAATACCTAGAAGTTTGGCGTCCCAAACCTCTTTATTTGGTACCTTCGGATCGACCATGACTGGGATTGGTTCACCATGGTCGGTTCGACCATGGTTTGTCCGACCACGGTTGGTTCGACCTCGGATTCATTTTTTGCACCTTTCTTTATTTTTCGAGGGTTCTTATCTTTGGAACCTATTGGTCTACCACGTTTCAACCGTGCTTTAGACTCTATAGCAACTTGATTGTGTCCTTCTTGGACATCTATACGAATTGGTGCTTTAGCAACTGGTATATATGACTTTGTTACTCTATTCGGGTCAGCAAATAAATCTAGCAATTGATTAGCTATCTTTTGTAAATGTATTATCTTTTGGACTTCTAATTCACATTCTTGAGTCCGAGGATCTTGCCAAGATATAGATGGTTGATACCATGTAATTTCTTTTATTACCAACTTATTATTATCTCCCCCTAATGTTGGATAGTTGGATTCATCAAAATGACTATCCGCATACCTGGCCTTAAAAAATCACTCGTGGTCGGCTCAAGGTACTTAATTATTGTGGGAGATTCATATCCAACATATATCTCCATCCTCCTTTGAGGACCCATCTTAGTTCTCTATGGTGGTGCAATTGGTACATAAACGGCACATCCAAATATTTTAAGATGAGATATGTCTGGCCCATTACCTGTTATCAATTGTGATGGGGAATATCTATGCTCACCAGATGGCCTGATGCGAATTAACTCGGTTGCATGTAAGACTGCATGTCCCCAAGCTGAGACTGGGAGTTTCGACCTCAAGAGTAATGGTCGAGCAATAAGTTGTATGCGTTTGATAAATGATTCGGCCAAGATGTTTTGTGTATGTACACGTGCCACAAAATGTTCAACGCTTACCCCCATGGACATAAAATAGTCATTAAACGCTTGGGACGTGAATTCACCAGCATTATCAAGACGTACAGTCTTTAATGGAAAATCTGGAAAGTGAGCTCTTAAAAGAATTATTTGAGCAAGTGACCTCGCAAACGCCAAATTGCGGGTCGACAATAGACATACATGTGACCATCTTGTGAACGCATCAATAAGGACCATGAAATATCTAAATGTCCCACAAGGTGGGTTTATTGGTCCACAGATGTCACCTTGTATTCTTCCCACTAAGTTTATTGTTTCCTTAGTCACTTTGACTGGTGATGGCCTAACAATGAGTTTACCTTGTTTACATGCTACACACGTGAGATTCTTAGGGATAACTCTTCTTTCTTTCAATGTGTGCCCATTTGTATTTAATATCAATTTCTGCATCATGGTCGAATTGGGTGGCCAAGCCGGTTGTGCCAAAGAGTGAAGTTCTCAGCAAACACTTTCTTTACCGTGGCATTAGCCTCTATCATACTAATCTTGGCATGGGAAAGACCAGTAGAGAATGCATGTATAGTCTCTAAGACTTTCTTATGGCCTTGGTTGATATCAACTATCTGAAGGAACTCTTTGTTTCCTTCGCCTATGGTTTCAATATGGAAACCATTCATTCATTTTATCAAGTTTTAAGTAGGAAAAACAATAAAATAAATTCAAAGAGATAAAATCAAAGAAAACATAAAAGCAAAGAAAACACAAAAGTTTTGATGTTGAAATCAACTGGATTCTTTTAGGCAATCAGAAGTTTCATATTCCATAAGATCATCTTTTTCATGATCAAAATCATTTTCACCATCTTGATAGACCAAGTGGGCTTCAGGATTCTTCCCTTTCAAACTCTCTTGGTAAAGGTCAACAAGATGTTTGGGAGTCCTACATGTTTTGGTCTAATGGTTTCCCATCCCACATCTATGGCATATTGATTTGGTCGAGTTTTGTGGTTTAGAGTAGATACCACGGTCTCGACCTCGACCACGATTAAAATCGGGTCGATACCCTCGAGCACGGCCATAATGATTCTCTCAAACACGGCTTGCATTGTAGTGGCCACGGCCACGCCCTTGCCATCGTCCACGGCCACATCCATAATGGTTCCCTTGGCTGTGTGGTCTATTATTATGGGTGTGGTTAGATTCTTTCTTTGCCTCTGCGGCCACATTGGCTTCAGGTAGTGGGGTTGATCCAGGAGGTCTCAATTCATTGTTTCTCATTAACAATTCATTATTTTGCTCAGCTAGCAATAGACGTGAGATCAGATTTGCATGTGGTAAAGTCCTTTTCACGGTATTGTTGTCATAACAATACATTACTTGTGTGGAAGGTGAAAAAGGTCTTTTCTAGCATATCCTTATCCGTTATATCCTCACCACACAATTTCAATTTAGAAACTATCTTAAATAGGGCTGAGTTATACTCGTCCACGGACTTGTAGTCCTGAATTCTGAGATTCCTTCAATCATACGTAGCCTTTGGTAATAACACCGTTCTTTGGTGATCATATCTTGTTTTCAATTCTGTCCAAAAGGTCTAGGGATTCTCAATTGTTAAATATTGATGTTTGAGACTCTCAGTAAGATGATGGCGTATAATCAAGATAGCCATATATCTATCTTTCTCATTTGCATTATTGTCCTTGGTGATATATTCACCAAGTCCCTTTGATTTAAAGATAATCTTAGTATCCAGTGCCTATTGTAAGTAATTATCTCCTGAGAGACTTAGGGTAACAAAATCCAAGTTGTTGATTTTCGACATCTGAAATCATATATTTTATTCTTTAGGTCATGTGGCCATACTAACAAATCATTCGACCGAGACATTCCTAACGAGCAATTTCTATATGTTCATGCAACCCTAGCATACATGATTATGTACTTATAACCTCAATCAAAACAATCAATCGAATCATATTCTATTCAAGGTGGTCGAATTCTATAGCAAGGTGGTCGATTTCAATCTTAAGAACATTCAATCAAATTTACCAATCAATCAATCAATTTCAAGCATGAATTCAACAAGACTAGCATATGGATTCTATTAGGATTATACTAGCATTCGATTAGGGTTAGTTCATAAAACATTCAATCAATTTAGCAAACAACTTCAATTCTCAAAAACATTCAATCGGATCAATCAAGTGGTATAAGGTTTTAGGGTTTCAATTCAATCATTAGTATTTTCGATTAGGGTTTTGAGATTTTAGGGTTTATCGATTTATCTTAACATCCAATCGGGTTGAATAGACCACCAACAAGAGAAGGGCGTATGAGCTTGGATTGCAAGCTGGAACTTTGTTGAGATCGGGTTGAACACGGATCAGGACGTCCGTTGAGCAAGCTTAGATTGTTGATGAAGGCTCACGAACAAGGATTAGGGTTCTTGTCGTTAAAGCTTTTGATCGAAAGAGATTTAGGGTTTTGTGGTCAGAATCTTTAGATTAGGGTTTTAGAGACTATCGTGTTGATAACATGTTGTAAATCAAGAGAGAAGATAAGGGTAGTTCGTGTGTGTATTCTTATTGTTGTATATCATAAACGTACAAGAGATTCCTTTTATATAAATCCAACATGGAAAAAGAAAAATATAAATCCTAAACCAACAAAAAATATGTTTCCTATCCGTCTAAACCTAAACTCATATGGTCGAGGTTTACTAAACCTAGATGCAATAAATTGATGGTTGGACCGATAATGGATAGACAGATCATGTACGTATCAACTATGAACTATCCGATTATGACAATCCACCATATAATTTATAACACAAATGAATTTTATTCTATTGTATTTTGGGTGTTTTACTGTTGTGCTTCATCTGAACTGAATTTAAACTGTATTTGCATCAAACCACCTTTAGATTTCATTTCTTCTATTAAGGGATAAGGAATACATGAAGGAAGGCAAAGCGAACCAAACATAACATAAAGCATTTTCTCAAATATAAATAAAATGTTAAACAACTAAAACGTCAAACACAAACATTAAAAGATATCCTGAGGAAAACAAGTAAAGAAGAGAGCAAGGAAGATTTTAATAGCAGCTGAAACTTTTCCATAAAAGTAATCAACTCTTTGGGGATGCCTTAGGCGGTGCAGCTGGTGGAGCACTCTGCGAAGCCGGCGTACCACTACCAGCACCACCAGGAGCAGCTCCTGCAGACCCATCAGAAGAGTAACCACCACCAGCAGGAGCTTGTGTGTAGCCTCCATAAGACCCATATCCCTGAGGTGCTTGACCATACCCATATGCTGGAGGCTGTCCATAACCCGACCCAGCTGGTTGCGCATACCCAGATTGACCACCATAGCTCCCAGGCGCGCCAGGAGACTGCTGGTTCTGAGCATAAGCCGGTGGTTTTCCAGCAGGTGGTGGTGCTCCATATCCAGAACTGTAAGCCGTTGGAGGCTGGCTGCTGTAACCAGCCTGAGAAGTTGGAGTAGCTCCATACCCTGCTTGACCAGCATTACCTTGAGGAGTAGGCTGTTCACCAGCTGTTCCATACCCAGCTTGTCCAGACTGAGCTGATGATTGTGGAGCGGCTTGAGATGTATCTTCCTCTTGACCCGGGTTAGTGGTGCTGCCATAACCACCTTGTTGCTGGTCATACCCAGCTTGGCCATATCCCGACTGTTGTGAGGTGTTATAAGCTCCGTACCCACCTTGCTGGTATCCCTGACCAGCTTGGCCGTAACCAGAAGCATTCTGGTAGTAATTGTACCCTGTCGTGTCTGTCGGTGGGACTGAGCTTCCACCAGTGTTTGGGGCCTGTGGCTGTTGCTGACCGTAATAATCATACTCACCTTGTGCGCCCTGCTGGGATGGTGGCACAGAGGACTGATCCCAGGTAGAAGAGTAGCCAGCTGAAGCTTGTTGGGGGTAACTTCCGTAAGGTGATTGACCGTACTGGGGTGGACCCGGATATGCTCCTGGTTGCATGTAACCGTAACCAGGTTGCTGCGGTGGTGGAGCACCAGATGGTGCCCAACTTGACGGCGGCCGGGATTGGTATCCTTGTTGTGGATAGCCTCCACCCATTGATGAGTTTCTCATACGGTTCTGCATTAAAACAAAAAAAATACAATAATATAAGCATAGATAACTTCAGGAAAAAACAAAAATAAAAATACGACACAGCATAAAACACACATAAACACAGAGGCAGAGGCATAAAACGGATAAGAAGATTAGATCAAGAGAGGCATACACGGCGATGTCATTTACCAATATCCGTCCATACAGGACCAACCAGAATCATATCATATTCTAGAAGGGTATGGTGATGCCTACATACCGTACTGATTGGTGAAATTATTGGGTTACTCCTGCAGAAGCCCATTCCTTTCCCTATCCCAGGTAAAATAGGTACAAGAAAAACCACGAATACTATAGAAGCTTTTGCAGATACAAGCAACATACATATACATGAACCTATATTCTTGAAGGCAATGTTTGCGTAGCAGAGAAACCTAATAAGGACTAAAGAATGCCGTTTCAAAAACACCAATATGGATAGGAACATATTAGCAGAGTCAAGCTGGGATATGATCTCTCTGTAGTATGTTATGGCTATGGTTGAGTTAGAAACGAATCAAGAAAGAATTGAGACAAGCAGACAAAAAAAATATAAACAGTTACTAGGTTAGCAAAATATTTCACGAGATAAGTTAGTAGGTTAGTCGCCCACCTTTGGTGATACCTTGATGACTGAAACTAGAAGGAACAACTGAACAAAAGTGATTTTGACAAAAAAAAGAATATTGGTGCACAATCTAACAAAAAGAATATCACATTTATAGTACAAACCAGAACGCAAAAGTCATCAGATATAAAAACTGTTTAGAAATATTACCACAGCAGGTTGGACTGAAGATATCAAGTGTAGATTATGTCAGATTCAGTGTGACACAAAGAGATGAAACAGATGTCTGCATATACTCCATACACACAGATAAACAGAATTTTCTACTACGAAAACATCATTTGAAAGTGTATGTGCTAATAATATCATTTGGTTAGCGATAGAGTTTATAAAGAATTTTGCCAAAAAAAATTGTAAGATTTTGATTCTCAAAACAGATTACATTGTAAAAGCTAAGAAAGGCCAATAAAACTGTCATATAAAGATAGCAACAAAGGCATGAAACTCGTCAAAGGAAGGTACTGGCAAAAAATGAGCAGAGAAAAAAGCAACATAATATCAGTCCAACTTTAAAAACAAGAGGGAGCCAGGGAATAAGATGTAATATCTTTTTGTAAGAAGAGAAAATCACAGAATAAAGAACCTTCTCCTGGATATAAGTGGAAGAGAAGAACAAAATACACTCCATAGTATATGCACATGGTGGAGCCAATACCATCAGAAATGAAGGCATAAATAAGAAGAGTATAGCTAGTCATGTGCACAATAAGTACTTTAGCATCTGATGCATTGGTTATGTGAAACTAGTATAACCTACATCACCCATAACCTAACTTACTCCCCCCATGTGAATGAAATGAAAATTGAATGTTATGCTAACGATGTCTTAATCATCAGAGATTAAGGGATATGCTAGATAATCCTAAAGATGTTGACAAATAAATGATGTAATCACAACACTATCAATTTCAAGTAGAAAAATAGACACTGCAGACGCCTGCCACAATCCATAGCAAACACAACAATCAAACATACCTCGCCACTGATGATTTCATTAACTAATTGTTTAGCATGCTCAATTTGATCGGTGGTCCCATCAATCTGCAAAGTTCTTTCGGGCGTTGGATCTCCAGGGGGTAAATGCAAAGGAATAACCTGCAAAAAAAAATTAAAGCAGGTTTAAATAACATTTAACCTGCAAAAGCAAACAGATGCCTGCATATATAGTTTCACAAACCTGAATTCGAGCTCCAGTCTGAGCTTGCATAGATTTGATTGTTTCACCTCCTTTACCAATCACCAGACCAACCTAGAGCAGTTTGTGGATTACATACAAGACACAAGTTACACAAACATGCCAATCTCCAGAGCATTAAATACCTTATTATTAGGGATTTTCATAACAAACTGATCAGCTCCTGGCTGTCCACCCATCCTACGAGACCCTCCACCTGAACCAACTGTACCACCTGACTCAGCCTGAAACAAAAATCATTAGATATTAGCAAAAGTAATCACTTTTAACACAGAACTTTCCTGTCAAAATGATCAATAAAGAGTAGGGAGCACCTCTTGAAGGACTTCATTGATCAACTCCTCTGCCCTTGAGATCTGATCTGGTGTGCCGGTAAGGTCAACAGTCCTCGTAGCAGCATTAGGGTCTGCATCCATATCTCTAGTAACCTGAATCTTGGCTCCAGATTGAAGCTGAAGAGACTTAATCGTTTCTCCACCTTTACCAATGATAACACCAACTCTCATATTCGGAATATCAATCTTCTTCGTAGATCCAGTAAAGCTACCGTACGAAACAGGTATCGAAGTTGGAGCCTGCTTACCCTCTAAAATCAAACATCGAACCACAAATCAATAAGCTTTTCCAAAAACCCAATTTTCATTAACGCGCAGGAAGCTTTTACTCACCAGAAGGGTAAGAGCTAAACCCTTTGTCGCCGTAATCATAAGAAGAGCCGTTGTCGACGCGAGGACGTTTAGCCTCAGCGCTGTTGAGGAGACGAGCAGCGATTTCTTGCGCTTTTTGCTTGGCGATCTGGATTTCATCCATCGGAGGAGGGACGCTGTTGTAGGACGACGGAGGGGGACCGGTGGAGGGATCTGGCGAAGGAGATGGGATCGGCCCGGAAGAGAAGCCAGTGGGTCTTCGGGTGGGCGGCGGAGGAGCGGTTTGGTCATCGTACTTGCGTTTGTTGGAGTAAGAGTCGGAGGAGTAGTGAGATTCGTCCGCCATGTTTCTCAGATTTTTCGAGAGAAACCCTAAAGAGAAGAGGCGGAGATAAGGAGTGAAGGGTATAAATAATACACACACGATTGTATATATATATGCGGACAAGTACGCACCCAAGAAAACCTTAATAAACTAAAAGATTATTTCCTGAGTAGCCAAGTTTGGAGTGAAACTAAATAAATGACAGATTTTTTACCGGATAAAAAATGGTTAATTTGTGTAATACTCAATTTTGAGAGCAAAATTAACAATATATATATTGATGTCAACATTATTAGAGCATTATAGTTCTTAAAAAGGTTTCTTAAATTTTTCTTTTTTATCTAAAAAAAATTAAAAATACACCAATCGCGGGTTGCCATGTGTTGGTGAAGCCCGCAAATAGTGCAAAACACTCATAGCATACGTCTATTATGTAAGCTTCATAAGAAAGAGTTTATTACAAAAATGTGGGCCTCTCTTCACTAAGAAACGCTAGCGATAAAGATGCTCTTAGATATTTTAGTATTTTTTCATTTTTTCCAGTTTTGTTATTTTCCAAGTGAGTTGAAAGAGTACTTGTCATTTAATGAAAAACAAAATAATTTTTTTTATTAGAGTAGTGGTGTTTATGGCATCTACGATGAGGGTGATTATGGTAATATTATATAAATAGAATAGAAAATACTAAATGGTATAGTTCATATTAAACAATAACTGTAAGGATCGAGGAAATGTTTACCCCAACGTCAATCAAAATCTTCTATAAACTAAATCCAAAACACTAATCACTAAGCCCTAAAAAAATATAACCTTAACCCAAATATAAAAATGCAAATAGTACATAACACGAATCATTATCAAAACAAAATAGTAACAAACGAAATAGCAGAGAGTACTACATATTGTTCAATTGAAATTTGATTGCAGGAAATAGGTAATGGTTACTCTAACATCAACGCAAACTTTCCATAAACTAAACCGAAAACATTAATCATTAAACCCTAAAAGAAAATATAAACCTTAATCCAAATATCAAAATATGCATGAACATTATTAAAATAGAATGGTAACAAACTAATAACGTTTACAATTAGAAATTTACAATACAAACGAGGGACCCTTGAGAGTAACGTTGTCGTGGTCTGTAGATTTCATTATGTTGCTACAAAAACGATGTATGTAGTAGAGATTATAGATTTAGAGGTGGTTGTGGTGACTATGGTGATGGTGACTTGAATGTGAGTATGAATGAGGTAATAGTGATTATGAATAGGGGACATTGATTATAGAAAAAGAGTTGATGCCTAAGGAGACGACAAATACAAAACACATTGTGGAATTGGTGATGATCATATTGTAATCAGAGCCGGTCCTAGGAAATCTAAGATCAGAATCAAACTAAAAAAATGTGGCCTCATTTCTAGGTTTTGAACCCCGGTTGGGCAAGGAAAGTTTGATTCTTTGAAATTTTACCATTAGATCTAAGAGATGTTTTGTAAATTTGTGGCCGAAATTTTATTTATAGTGAAACGGCCGGAAGCCATTGCTTCCTTGACTTGGCCCAAGGGCCGACTCTGATTGTAATGGTGATGGAGGGCAAGGTAGTGGGGATGGAAGAAGAGTGGTGCTAGTTGATAATCGAAGAAGAAAAATGTATTTTGATCTTTCATTAATAGGATACTAGGGATAATATAGTATATATTCCAGAAATAAAGGAGGTACTTTTTTGGTTAGATATTTAATTGTTCTTTTTATGGCTATCCAACCAAATTCCCATGAAAAACTAATGTTTCCACCTTAATTCATCTGATTATAACTTTTCCTTTATCATTATATGATAAAAATGTGCTCTATTTGTCCATGTAGTTTATGTAATATATTGTCAAGAATATGGTCAAGTGTACCTAAAAACTATTTTACATGAAAGAAGGAAAGCTATATACGTCCACATTTATTGACCACATCCATATGCACTAAGTGTTCTATTCCATATGACTGAAGTATTATAGAATTATAATCCCACCTACATAACATATATTTTAGAATATCTATTTTATTTACAAATTTTTATAAACAAAATAATAGAAATTTGCATAGTTATTTTAATCGAGTCTATACATAGTGAACTATACTAACTTGCAAATGGAATATAAGTAACATTTTCTTATAAACAAGAAAACTATAATTTTCTATTACTTTACTTTACAAAACCAGATTCCGACATACAACGATGGATGAATGCAAATTCGGAGAATTTAAGGCTAGCAAAGCAACTTACCATCGTGAAGTATCCTTCTCTAATACGCTTGTCAAACTCAAATCGGTAACTGTGACTTCAACTCGTCATCAGGAACTGAAACATCATCCTCGCCAAACTTGATTTTGAAAGCCCAGAATATTCATACGTCTCTCGTTGCACGAGTCTCGCCTGTTATCGCATATGTCTTGGTAACATCGTCCGTGACTCAATAAATTTCAGATTCAGTGAAGCTTCCCGTCAGTAACCAAGAGAGAGACAATTCACTTTCTACATAGTTACCAAAGGAAGTTACTTTTAGAAACTATGTAAATCTCCAAGAGCCACAATTTAATTGTGAAAGGTAAATATTATTAATTTAATTTATCTCTGGTTTACGGGTTTCTCGGTTGTATAGGTATAGTAGGTCAATTAGCTATTAAGTGAATTATTAAAAAAATTAGCGCCATATGGTGAAATTCCACATAAATTAATGACGTTAAACATCATCTTTTATTATTTTATAAGAATATTATTTTAATTATTTTCCAAATTTATATTTTCTAAAATTATTTTTTATTTAAACTAAAAATTTATTTTTTACACGCTCCATACTTATAAACATTTACTTTTTATTGAAAGAAATGATCTCAAATGACTTTAAACCAAAATTTTCTTTCCAAAATAGCACACAAGGTTCAAAATGCTTCATTTAGATTTCATTAGAGGGGTAAGTTACTATTGTACCCTTTTCCCTAGATCTCTAATTATATAATACAAATTAAAATTTTTAATTAAATTAAGTTTCGTCGATCTTTTTCATTGTCGTCATCACCTCATACCTTCAATCTTTAACCTTCAACTCGTATTGCTTTTCATCGTTATCAGATCACCGTCGGAGCGTTGTCACCATATCACCACTATCAGAACGTCATCATATTACCGTTGTGAGAACATCGCCGACGGAGGCGGTGGAATCAGCCACATTTTGCAAGATGGGAATGTTTTGAGAAAGTTGGGGTTAATGTCTTTGTTGTTTATGGTGGATGACTTAAAAAATATGTGTGTTTGAGACATCTTTGAATTTTGATCGTGGGGATAAGGTATTGGTGCCACTACGGTATGAAAGGTTGTTTGGGTATTGTGACTCATGCTTGGGTCTCTGATACAAGCCTAAGCTATCAAATCCTGTATGATCTGAGGCAAGAGAGAGAGAGAGAGAGAGAGAGACTCGATCTACACAAGGGTGGACCGTTTTGATTGATCTAATCAACCAAATGGATCCAAGTAACCAGTAACTAGATGGAAACAAAGTGCACCACACGAGGGATGTAAGACTTGTGATAGAACACAAATCTCTTAGCCGTGGAGGTTCTGGTCTCACAAGGCAAGAGAAGGGAGGCGAGTTCTTCCTATAGCTCTATAGGATTTTCACTAGGAAAAGTTTAAGTTTTATATCATGCATAAACGAGTACAAACGACTTATAGGGGACTTATATAGATGTCCAATGTCGTTGTGCCTTTGAGGGTCTTTGAAGCAAATAATACAAAGTTTTGGACCAAAAGAAAACCCTAACAGGCGTGCAAGCCAACTAATAAAGTTTGGGGATAAATTTAAATAAAAGAAAACAAAAGGATCAAAGCTGCAAAACAAATCAAACCATTAGAAATATAATTTAAATTCTTACCTTCTTACCTTTTGGATCGCTTTGATTAGTCCTTGAATCATGCTAGACGTGGTGATCTTCTATGCTGATGACCAGCAAGTAGTTGTGGGTTTGGTCTGCAATGAATGGCCAAAGATCTTCACTTGTTGGCTTAGTCTTCTCGGATGGTCCATCATTCTTCAAGCTTGGTTCTTGATCAGCTTGTCACCAGTTGGCTTAACCTGAAAATGATCAAACACAAGCATCATTCTCTCATTAAACTTATGTTGAAGTATCTTAGCTCTTTGTCTAGTCATAGGTCCTTGAACACAATAAGCATGGACATTTCTTTTGCAACTTCTGGTTGGGACATCTTGGTGATCATGTCTTTAACGTCAGGTTCGATTAGGTCTGGTTCTAGTTCAGGTTGAATGTCCTCACCATTCCTTCCCTCTTTAAAAGGTTTTGATCTCAAAACTGGTTCATCTGCAAGGAAATGAGTCAAGTCAGTTACATTGAATGTGGAGGAAACATTCATGTCACATGGACGGGAAAAACAGTAGGCATTGTTGTTGGTCCTCTCGATCACTTGGAATGGGCTATCTCCTCTTGGCTGTAACTTGGAAATCCTCTAGTTTGGAAACCTTTCTTGTCTCATGTGTAGCCAAATCCATTCTTCTGGTTCAAACATAATGTCTCGACGACCCTTGTTGGCATGCCTCGTGTACTGCTCAGTCCTCTTCTCCAAGTTTCCAGTGACCTTTCTAGTGAAGCTCTTTGACATACTTAGCCTTGGCTTCCTCGGTCAAGCTAATAACCTCAGTTGGTGGTAATGTCTTGAGTTCTAGGGGTGTGGTCGGATTGAAACCATAGGTGGCTTCAAATGGTGACATTTTTGTGGCCGAATGTTGAGCTCGTTGTAGGCAAACTCAATAAATGGAATGCACTCGACCCAAGTCTTCATGTTCCTGCCAGTGGTAGCTTTAAGCTGTGTGGATAGTGTCTGGTTGACCACTTCGGTCTGGCCATCCATTTGGGGGTGACAAGTAGTGGAGAATAAGAGCTTAGTCCCCACCTTCTTCTATAATGTCCTCCAAAGGTGGCTAAAGAACTTGCTGTCTCGGTCGGATACGTTAGTATGAGGTACTGCATGTAAGCGTACAACCTCCTTGAGAATAGATCGACTGTCTTGGATGCATCGTGCCATCTTGGAAAATCAATCCACCATCACAAAGATTGAATCCTTGTGTTGCACCTTTGGTTGGCCTAGTACCCAAGGATCAATAGGGATCGACATGGGCATATATAGGCCACGTGGTTGCACCTTAGACTTGGCTTTCTTGCAAGTCACACATCTTGCACAATGGGATTCGATAGTCTTTTTTAGGTGAGGCCAATAGAAATGTTCTCTCACCACAGCCAAAGTCTTATCCATTCCAAAGTGTTCCATGAGACCTCCTCCACGAGTCTCTCGGATGATTAAGTCCCTCAATGAGCACTGTGGAATGCACAATCTTCTGCCCTTGAACAGAAACCCCTCATGTAAGTAGAACTTCCCTTGTGGTCCTTTGGTACACCTGGAATAGATCTCACCAAGATCCGGGTCTCCTCCATATAGATCCTTAATGAATTCAAATCCCATCACCGTGGCTTCCATTGTGGCAATCAAGGCATATTTTCTTGAGAGTGCATCAGCTACAATGTTGTCCTTTCCCTTCTTGTACTTGATGATGTAGGGGAAGGTTTCTATAAACTCCATCCACAGAGCATGCCTGTTCCTTAGGTTGGTCTGAACCCTTAGATGTTTCAATGTCTCATGGTCGGTATGAACCACAAATTCTTTGGACAGCAAGTAGTGCTGCCATGTCTCCAATACCCTCACTAATGCATATAACTCCTTGTCATATGTTGGATAGTTTAGTGTGGTCCCACTCAACTTCTCACTGAAATAGGCCACTGGTTTCCCTCCTTGAGTCAACACGGCCCCAATCCCAATTCCAAATGAATCACACTCCACTTCAAAGGTCTTGTTGAAATCAGGAAGGACTAGGACTGGTTCATGGGTTAGGCGGACCTTCATTGTTTGGAATGCGTCTTGTTGTGCCTTCTCCCATGTGAACCCAATACTCTTCTTCACCACAGCAGTGAGAGGTGCAGCTATACTACTGAAGTCTTTGACAAACCGCCTGTAGAAGTGTGCTAGACCATGGAAGCTCTATACTTGGCTGATGTTGGTTGGTTCCAGCCAGTCTTGGATCGCCTTCACCTTCTCCTCATCCAATCCCTTTGAACTCACAACAAAGCCTAGGAAAACAAGTTTATCATTGCAGAATGTGCACTTCTTGAGGTTTGCATAAAGCCCTTCTTGTCAAAGTGTCTCTAGTACTTGCTCAAGATGTGTCACATGTTCAAACAAAGTAGTACTATAAATCAAAATATCATCAAAGTAGACCACAACAAACTTACTGATGTAGGGTCTAATAATGTGGTTCATGAGACACATGAAGATGCTAGGAGCATTGGGGAGCCCAAATGGCATCACCAGCCATTCATAAAGACCTTTCTTGGTCTTGAAGGCAATCTTCCATTCATCACCTTGATTCATTCTCACCTGGTGGTATCCACTCTTAAGTTTTATCTTAGGGAATATGGTGGCTCCACTTAGCTCATCTAACATGTCATCAAGGCGTGGTATGGGGTGTCTATACTTAATGGTGATGTTGTTTATGGCTCGGCAGTCTACACACATCCTCCATGTCCCATCCTTCTTGGGTACTAACAACAAGAGTACAACACAAGGACTAAGGCTTTCCCTAACATACCCCTTGTCTATTAGGTCCTGGACTTGTCTTTCTAACTCCTTGGTTTCCTTTGGGTTTACCCTATAGGCTGGTTTGTTTGGCAAGTCAGCTCCGGGTATAAAGTTAATTTGGTGTTTTATGCCGCTAAGTGATGGTAAACCGTATGGGATCTCCTCTCAAAACACATTTCTGAACCTGTCAAGAAGCTTAGTAATTTCTAGATGAAGTGTCAACTCATCAGAACTTGCACTCAAAGTTGCTTAAAAATCATTAGTAGCATTGTGTGTTTGGTAGCAGCAGCCTTTCAGATATAGCTAGGCCTAGTAAGAAAATTAGACTTAACAAATTTATCTTTTTCCTTAACCATTTGCAAGTGTAATTCATGGACTTGTGCTGGTGTGAGAGGTGCTAAGCTAATCTTACACTTATCATGCATGAAAGTGTACATATTAGATCAACCATCATGCTTAGTTTCTCTATCCCATTGCCATGGTCTACCTAAAAGAACATGTTCGGGTTGCATAGGTACTACATCACAAACTACTTCATAATGATACTTACCAATGCTAAATGGAATGGTAACTTGTTCTTTAATTTGAAGCTCAACCTTATCATCTAGCTACCTTAGTCTATATGGATGAGGATGCTTAGTATTTTCTAGGCCAAGTTTATCTACCATGTATGCACTAGCAGAATTAGTGCAAGAACCACCATCAATGATAAGATTACATACCTTGCCTCTGATGGTACATCAGTTGTGGAATATGTTCTCCCTTTGGATGTCTCAGCTGGTTGTACTTGGACACTAAGAACACGCCTGATCATCAGGCTTTCTCCCACATCTGGATACTCAATTTCACTAAATTATTCCTGGACCATCGGATCATCGTCATCATATGACTCATATCCTTCATCAATGAGCAACATGACCCTCTATTTTGGACATTCCCTTGCCATATGCCCTCGGCCTTTGCATTTGAAGCAGGCGATGTCTCTGGAATGTTGGGGATTAGCATTCCTTCCAGGTTCGTTTTGGTGTCTTTGTTGGGCTCAGTGGGTCGGGTCTTGTTTTGATTGCCTAGATAAATTCCCTTGCCCTTGTCCACTGACTTTGGGTAGTTGTTGGAGTTGTTACTTGAACCCCAAGCATCATGTGGTTTATGGTTTACTCCTGGCATACTTCTTCTTGATGTGTTGCTCGGCTTGAATGGCTAAGTGAAATAGGTCCTTGAAGTCTAAGTAGTTCTGAATCTCAACCTTGCTACTGATCCGATCATTTAGCCCATCCACAAACTGAGCCATAATGGATTCTTCATCTTCATTACGTCCAATCCGGTTCCTGAAACGTTCAAACTCTTCATAGTATTCTTCCACTGACTTAGTCCCTTGTCTAAGGGTCCTAAATCGCCTTTGCAAGTCTCTGTGGAAGTGTTGTGGAACAAAATTAAAGTTGGTGCATTTGGTCCTTCATGTCTATCCAAGACTCAAGTGGCCCCAGTTGGTTCCTCCTTTAGTTTGTGGTGACTCTGTAGCACCATATCAGCGCATTGTTGTTCATATGAGCCACAACAAGTGCTACTCTCTTGGGGCCCGGAAGGTTGAAATACTCAAAGATATGATCCATCCTCTTCTCCCAGTAAAGGTAAGCCTCCGGGTCCACCTTTTCCACCAATGGCGGGTGCCTCCAACTTGATGTGGTTCTGTTAGGGGGCATGGGTAAGTCGTGCTCATGGAGGTCGGTTTTAATCCTCCTCCTCTTCTTCTTCTCCATAGTATCTTGAACCTCATGTCTTCTCGGGTTCGGTTGAGAGTGTGGTCTGGGGTCATATTCTTAACGTTGGTCCCTGGTACTAGGGCCGGGGTTGTCATTGATGTGCACTCCAGTCCTCCTCAGGGGTGCTCCGGTTGGAAAAGGGTTGTTTTGGGCTTTTCCCAAATCAACTCGCCGTGGGGGTCTAGGAGCTGGCCGTTGCTCGATCCGGGTCAGTCGATCACCCAAGTCTTGTCGGACCGTGCCGATGTCCTGCCTCACATTCCTCATCTCGTCTTGTAGGTCGTGGATGGCTTGCATCAGAGTTGATTGTACATCATCTCCCATAACGGCCATACGGAAACACCTAGCAAGAAAACAAAAGTGTACTTAGAACTTAGGTAATAAGATGTAAAGAAATAAATGGAAATGTGGATGCAATTTTTTTTAAAAGACTTAAAAGTAAATGTATTTAATAAAGGAATAAACTGGTATTTTTTGAATAAGGTTTTCGAAAACAAGAAAGAAAGAAAGAAAAAATGCAAAGTGATTCAAAATAATGGAAATGTCGATCGACCGAAAAAGGGAAAGTCGATATTCTCGACCACGAGAAAGGAAAATTGGTTCTAATTGACTTGATCAGCAAGTTTCGGGGACCTCTTTCCCTAATTCATGAATCAAGCTAACTAGGACGAGACTAAAGACAATAAGAACTCACAAACAATAATTTTATGGCTTTTTTTCTCGAGATGAACTAGATGCAATAACAATGAGGGAATCAGCTAGAGTTATCAATGAAATGCAACTACTAGTGATCGAACGAATTCAACGGATGAGAATGACAATTACTTGATGAACAAATACGAGTGAAACTAATTTTTAATGGGTTTTCAAGGGATGGATGCAAACAGAACTAGATTAAACAAGAAAAACAATTTTTATAGGTTTTTGATTTATGAATTCAAAGCAAATTAAACTAGAAACCGAATGCAAATGAAAGAGAAAAGGATAGATACAACCTGGTGCTGAAGGAAATTTAGCTATGATACCAGAAATGATACAAGCATAAGCTATCAAAAGCTGTATGATCTGAGGCAAGATAGAGAGACTCGATCTACACAAGGGCGGACAACTTGTATTGATCTAATCAACCAAATGGATCCGAGTAACCAGTAACTTGATGGAAACGAAGTTCACCACACGAGGGATGGAAGACTCGTGATACAACACAAATCTCTTAGTCGTGGAGGTTCTGGTCAAACAAGTCTAAAGAAGGTAGGCAAGTTCTTGCTAGAGCTCTTTGGAGTTTTCAGTAGGGAAAGTTTAAGTTCTATATCATACGTAAAAGAGTACAACGGCTTATAGGGGACTTATATAGATGTCCAATGCCGTGGTGCCTTCGAGGGTCTTTGAAGCAAATAATACAAAGTTTTGGACCAAAAGAAAACCCTAATAGGCGTGCAAGCCAACTAATAAAGTTTGGGGATAAAATTAAAATAAAAGAAAACAAAAGGACCAAAGCTTCAACAAAACAAATCAACCATTAGAAATAGGAATTTAAATGCTTACATTCTTACTTTTTGGGTCAATTTGATTAATCCTTGTATCATGCTAGACGTGCTGATCTTCTATGCTGATGACCAGGAAGTTGTTGTGGGTTTGGTTTAGAATGAATGGCCAATGATCTTCACTTGTTGGCTTAGTCTTCTTGGATGGTCCATCATTCTTCAAGCTTGGTTCTTGATCAGCTTGTTCACGAGTTGGCTTAACCTCAGTTGGCTTAACCTGAAAATGATCAAACGCAAGCATCATGCTCTCATTAAACTTATGTTGAAGTATCTTAGCTCTTTATCTAGTCATAGGTCCTTTGAACACAATAGGCATGGACACTTCTTGGGCAGCTTCTGGTTGGGACATCTTGGTGATCATGTTTTGAATGTCAGGTTCGGTTAGGTCTGGTTCTGGTTCTGGTTCAGGTTGAATGTCCTCACCATTCTCTGCCATGATTTCTACAGTTGTCATGCAACAAAGGAGACACATACTGATGAGCAAATGAGGATGAATCAATAGGATGGGAACCATAATGCCAGGAGCTCCAACTTACAAAGGAATAGTTATAAATGGAAACGATGAGACCAAGGATCAAGGAAATGGAAAGAGGAGCTATCAAGGGAAAGGTAAAGATAAGTTGTATGAAGAAATAGAGACTAAATAAAGTAGGGTCGAGGAGAGAGGGTCTATAGGATATGGCGATCGTAGGAACAAAGGTAGTTATGGTGATGAGAATTGGGTATGGCGATCGTAGGAGCAGAGGCAGTTATGGTGATGAGATATCTTCTTATCGGTATTCAAGGTATGGTGAGATGAGATCGGCGAGAGCTGGAGCTGAGAGAGAGGAGCGTTCAAGGAGGAGTGATAGTGATCATGCCCGCTCAGGGAACAAACATGAACTCTTTTAAAATGATAGAGGAGTTTACAACAATCAAGAGGATTGGATTGAGAAGTCAGACAACAAGCCGGATATCAAGTCTCATAGTGAGGATTTGTATAAGGAGGGGGAAGTGGGGGCAAATTCTTGCTCAGAGAATGTAGTTATTGAAGATGGGATTCATTTGATCAACGAGATGTTGGAGGATGACACTTTAGATGTCGAGCCATGGAGTTCGAACTGGAGGGTGGAGGGGTGAAGAGTGTACTAAAGAGGATTTGGCACTACTAGAAGTGCTAGAGAATGAGGAGAGCCTTGCTCCAGAGAAACATGAGGTGGCTGAACAGGAAAGTGGTTCTTTGGTTAGTGCAAATGATGGGATAAACACAGATGAGGGGGAACATGAGCAGATAACAGATGTGGATCTTGACATTGAGCATAAAGAGGTTGTTTTTAAGAAACAAGGGGCTCATAAAAATCTCTTGAAGACTTCGGCCAGCTTGATGGGGGGGGGGCAAAACCAAAAAGCGTTTGGTTGAAGTTCTTATCTCTCAAAGGAAGAAGAATGTTTCAAAGATTGCACGCCCATGAGATGGAAGGAAGCAAGTTGAGGATAGAGGATCTTTAATCCTGAAGGCTTCTATTCCCAACCCTTAAACGTTTTATCATGGATCACACCATTGGTGAGAAAGAGAAAGAGGTTTGGCTGCTGGCGTTTTTTTTTTCACTTTCAATAAGCTCGATGAGTATCATATGTTGTTTCTTTTTATTAGTTTCTGGTGTTTCTGGTTTTCAATTTTTGTTGTATGGTTCTTGAGCATATTATATGCTCGCTTATTGGAACTTATCGAAGTCTTGGTTTTCATGGTATTGGTGTTTAGTATATTGGTTTCTTTTTTCTTGCAACAATCGAACTGGAAATAGACATTACATAGGACCTGCAACCATTACTGTCTTCCACCTCGTATATAGGGGTCTGTCATATTCTTCTCTGAGTTTTATGTTTGCTTCGGGTCTATCAAGAGATGGTATAAGGTTCATTGAGGAGATTGATATTTTGGTACAAATGGTTTGTAAAGGGTACAAAAGTTGGAGCTGGTGGACATTTCGGTTAAGAGGATCATGTGGTGGTTATTGGGTTCAAGTAAGGGTCTCTTTAAACCCCATGCGAATTCGGTGTGAATGGAGTGAATCGGTTGAGGTACAAGAAATATGCTTTCTTGTGTTACAATCATCGCACTGATCATTTGGTTGGACAACATTATATTATGGGAAGGGTTTGTTTTTTTTTTTTAATTTGTTGAAGCACAAAGACTAAGTACAAAGTACATACGCTGGATGGGGAAGGAATCTCGACTGAGGGAACCATTTGATGGTGCTTCGTTTCAAGTAATGGACATTTTAAATTGGCATATATGGTGGCGCGCATATTATGATTTTATTGATAAATAAGGATCATTCTTAGGGGAAATAAGAGTGGACAAAATATGGAGCATAAGGGTTTTATTTAGTATAGTGAATCAAGGTCCTCAGATCCAGAAGGAATTATGCATCTAGTTTCATCGTTACGGAGGCTCCAAGGAGTACACCTGGGTAACAACAACTGTTGAGACCAGTACCGAAGAGGCATGTTGTATCGGTTCGGTTCAAGTGGAAAGAAGGTGATCAGTACCGATGGGCTGGTTCATGAATAAAAGAATATGCTGACTTGGTTAACAAGGGACTCGGATTTGGAGATCAAGTCGGTTGCGAAAATAAGGAAACAAGATATTGCGGTATCTTGAGGGTTGAGAGGTATAAAAGCAAAGTTGACATATGTGGAATTCAGGCTTTTAGAAAAACAAGGAGGAGAAAAAGCAGAAAGGGTTCTTAGGTTTTTGTCTAAGTCGTTTAGATTAAGAATTAGTCAGTCGTGATTCATGTGTGTGTGAAGTAACAGAAATCTGATTAAGTAGAATAGTTCGGTTTGCTTAAACAATTCTTAATAAGAAAAGTTTTAAAAGGAATTGTTCTTGTGATCCAATCCAAGGTGTCTAACTGTTCTAGGTCTTTCAACAACTACATGGATTTCAATGGGTGGCATCATGCTCGTACACATAGCTCTCATGGGCACTCACCTTAGTTAGTTTTATTTAAGAGAAAATGACCCAACTAGTACAGAAAAGTTGGAATATTACTAGATTAGCATACATTTTTGAAAATTATTAAAATATTTTTTGACCCTAGTAAATTACAATAAACACCTTTCCTTATTTTTTCTTTATTTTTAATTAAGAAAAGCCATGTCAGCAAACCGTATTCCACGTCACTTTAAACCGTATTCCACCTCACATTATACGTATTCCATGTCACCTATTTTTTTACATTCACAGAGACACTCATAAATTAAAAACAAAGCGAGAAAAAACCACAATTTTTTTCATCCGTTGCTTAAACCCTAATCTTTTGAGTTGATATTGTTGTTTATCATCTGAAATTCTCGAACTGTCTATCCCGATATCGTCTTCGCCGAAATCGTCTTCTCCGCAAGCGTTTCTACGAAATCTTCTTCACTGCAATCGCCCAAAATCATCTTCTCTGCTGAGTTTTTCGAGTTTGTGGCTGAGTTTTATTTATGTTGTGGCTGAGTTACTTTTCTTTTACGACTGAGTTATATATGCAGTTGTGGCTGAGTTATTTCCTGCTAATCTCCAGAAACCTAGGTATAAGAAATGTGCATTCTGAGGAGAAAAAGCAAATACATTTTAAAAGCACCCAAAATGACAATTGTGGGGTGTATTCATTTAAGTTTGTTTGTGATTTGATACCCATATTTCGATAATTTTTTTTTTCAGATCTAAGTAAAAGAGAAGCTTGAACAAGAAGATAATGGAGGAGACATAAAGAAGTGATGGATTTGGCAAAGACGAGGCAGAGGAGTTCATTGAAGCTTGGAGACATTGAGGAGTTATCACCGGAATGGTGCAGCAAACCTGTATTTTCTTGTTTCTCTGTGGAAAACATACCTCAACCGTGTATTTTATATTTGACTTATGCTATGTTTATACAACTTAGCTGTGTCGTTTATATATCCCAGCCATGTCATTTAAATAACTCAGTCATACCTCAAACATATCATAAAATCAGAAATGTTTATATAACTCAGTCGTGTCGTTTTGATAACTTAGTTATATCGTTTATATAACTCAGTCATACCTCAAACATACCCTAAAATCAAAAAATTGAATTTAAGTACTTTAAATAGTTATATTGAAGATTCTCTTATCAATATCAAGTTAATATAAATCAACTAAAATGTGTATAGTTTCTTGAATTTTCAAGTTGAGACTTTAACTCGATCTTGAGATATATGTTCTCTTACAATTACTTATACAATTCTCACTCACAAGACTCTAACTTTAATCATTTCTTAAATCTAAACCTAAAATCCTAAATTTTAGAAATATAAAGTTATAAAAATTATAAAGTTTATCTTTTGAACATTAAATCTGATATTTTTTATTATTTACATTTATTATTATTTAAAATTTAAGGTTTAGGTTTAGAGTTTAGGTTTATAGTTTAGAGTTAAATTCAAATTTTAATTATTTTGAAAATTTAATCTCTAATCCTTAAATATTCCATTTTAAATCTTGATTTAAGTCCGTAACTATATTTTTAAAATTTAAGTTATTTTAAAATCAAATTGAAAAAAACTAAAATTACAATTTATATAGTTTTTTCATAACCATTGATTGATTTTAATCTAAGGGTTCAAAATTATCTTTTTGTCTATCCTCAACCTTCTTTCTCATTGATTAATCTTTTTTTCAAGGATCACAATTAATGACCATTGATTAAATAAAAATCTAAAGGCCAAAAATAATTCTCTTCTTTTCTTACAATTGATAGGACTTAGCCTCTTCATCTCTCTCTCTCTTTGACATTTCTTCTTTTGCAAAAACGACGAATCCGATGAGGGAGGGAGCAGTAGGATATCGGATCACCATACAAGAAACTGGAGGAGACAAAGCTTCTTCTCTAACCGACCACCATCGAAGACGAAGACCACTGCAGTAGACCTGTCTCAGATTTTTGATTTTTTAGATCTGTATGGTTTATGAGACTGATATGTCTCTTGATTCCTAATATATAGACTCTACTTTTTAGTTTCTCTTTCGGTTTCTAAATTCTGTTTAAGTTTGGATGATGAATCTTGAGCCTGTTATAAGTTTTTTTTGATCGACATGGTTATAACAAAGTCGTATTGTAACCACAACTCAGCCTTTGATTATAGCAAAAAACCTAAACCATGACTTATAAGTCAGCCGTAACGTTCCTATAAGTCAACCGTCAAGTGTAATTTGTTTCTCAATGTCTCATATTTTGGGCGGGAAAAAAATCATTTTTCCCGCCCAAAATATGAGACGTTGCGAAACAAATTACACTTGACGGCTGACTTATAGGAACGTTACGGCTGACTTATAATCATGGTTTGTAACCGACCACCATCGAATACGAAGACAACTGGAGTAGATCTTTCTTAGATTTTTGATTTTTTAGATCTGTGTTGTTTATGAGAGTGATATGTCTCTTGATTCCTAATATATAGACTCGTCTTTTTACTTTCTCTTTCAGTTTCTAAATTCAATTTAAGTTTGAATGATGAAACTTGAGCCTGTTATAAGCTTTTTTTGGTCGACATGGTTATAACTAAGTCGTATTGTAACCACAACTCAACCTTTGATTATAGCAAAAACCTTAAACCATGACTTATAAGTCAGCCGTAACGTTCCTATAAGCCAGTCGTCAAGTGTTATTTGTTTCGCGACGTTTCGTATTTTGGGCAGGAAAAAATCAATTTTCCCGCCCAAAATATGAGACGTTGCGAAACAAATTACAGTTGACGGCTGACTAATAGGAACGTTACGGCTGACTTATAATCATGGTTTGTAACCGACCAACATCAAAGACGAAGACTACTGGAGTAGATCTGTCTCAGATTTTTGTTTTTTTAGATCTATGTTGTTTATGAGAGTGATATGTCTCTTGATTCCTAATATATAGACTCGTCTTTTTACTTTCTCTTTCCGTTTCTAAATTTTTATTTAAGTTTGGATGATGAATCTTGAGCCTGTTATAAGCTTTTTTTGGTCGACATGGTTATAACAAAGTCGTATTGTAACCACAACTCGGCCTTTGATTATAACAAAAACCCTAAACCATGACTTATAAGTTTGCCGTAACGTTCCTATAACAAAATCATTTTCCCGCCCAAAATATGAGACGTCGCAAAACGAATTACACTTGACGGCTGACTAATAGGAACGTTACGACCGTCTTATAATCATGGTTTGTAACCAACCACCATCGAAGACGAAGACTACTGGAGTAGATCTGTCTCAGATTTTTGATTTTTTAGATCTATGTTGTTTATGAGAGTGATATGTCTCTTGATTCCTAATATATAGACTCGTCTTTTTACTTTCTCTTTCGGTTTCTAAATTTTTACTTAAGTTTGGATGATGAATCTTGAGCCTGTTATAAGCTTTTTTTGGTCGACACGGTTATAACAAAGTCGTATTGTAACCACAACTCGGCCTTTGATTATAACAAAAACCCTAAACCATGACTTATAAGTCAGCCGTAACGTTCCTATAAGCCAGCCGTCAAGTGTTATTTGTTTCGCGACGTTTCGTATTTTGGGCAGGAAAAAAATCATTTTCCCGGCCAAAATATGAGACGTCGCGAAACAAATTACACTTGACGGCTGACTAATAGGAACGTTACGGCTGTCTTATAATCATGGTTTGTAACCAACCACCATCAAAGACGAAGACAACTGGAGTAGATCTGTCTCAGATTTTTGATTTTTAGATCTATGTTGTTTGTGAGAGTGATATGTCTCTTGATTCCTAATATATAGACTCGTCTTTTTAGTTTCTCTTTCGGTTTCTAAATTCAATTTAAGTTTGGATGATGAATCTTGAGCATGTTATAAGCTTTTTTTGGTCGACATGGTTATAACAAAGTCGTATTGTAACCACAACTCAGCCTTTGTTTATAGCAAAAACCCTAAACCATGACTTATAAGTCAGTCGTAACGTTCCTATAAGTCAGCCGTCAAGTGTAATTTGTTTCGCGAAGTTTCGTATTTTGGGCGGGAGCCAAATCATTTTGGGCGGGAAGAAAGATTAAAGTTTTAATCTGAATGGTATAAGTCAGCCGTAACATATGTATAACTCAGTCGTAACGTATGCATAACTCAGCCGTAATGTATGCATAACTCAGCCGTAATGTATGCATAACTCAGTTGTAACGTATGTGTTTGAGACTCGGTGTATGAACTAAAGTTATCATATTCAGATGACGCACCATCTGAGTCCTCAAACATGTAAAAATTTGCTTTTAAATTCATCATCTTCTTCGTCTTCTCTATTTTTCTTACTTTTTTGTTCAACTCTCTCATTTTCTTACAATTTACGGGACTTACCTTTTTCATCTATGTCGCTTTGACTTTTTCTTCTTCTCCAAGATGATGAATCCAATGAGAGAGGGAGCACTAGGAGGATGTCTTCCGATTTTCAATTTTCTTAGATCTATGTTTTCTTAGACCCAATTTTCGGAAACAATAATTCCCAGATCCATAAGATGAAGAATAAGATGAAGAAGATAATTAAAGAAGATGAATAATGAAGACTAAGACACAACGTCTGTAACATAAACTTTTTTTTACTGTTGTAACGTTTTTATGACATGACAACTAAGAACTGATGACATGGATGATCACATGGCAAATAGGTAAGTCAGCCGACATAGGAACACATAATTCAGCTAACATAACTCAGCCATAACATACATTGCACGTCAGCCTCAACGTGAATGCTATTCTAGTAATTAATCTTTTCCTAATAACCAGCCATCATTACACGGAAAAATAATAAGTCAGCCCTATCGTCAACTAAATCAGCCGTCAAATGAATGCTATTCTAGTAAATAATCTTTTGCTAATAGGTCAACCGTAATTGGGATGAATTTAATGTTAATCCAACTCATCACGGCTGATTAAAGTAACTCAGCCATAACAAGCTCTCTTAAGTCAGCCGAAATTTTAGTAACATAGCCGCCCGATGATCATTCAATCAACATGCAGAAAATAACTCAGCCGTATCTTAACTACAACTCAGTCAAATTTTTGACAACTCAGCCAACCGATGTATAAGTCAGCCGTAACTTGTGTTTGTAAGTTAACCGAGACCACATAATTCAGTCAGATTTCTGTTAATCAGCCGTTATAAGCGTCATACTTATATCCGTAAGTCAGCCATTTTCTCATAAGTCAACCGGGTTAACTAAATCAGCCACAACGTAAGCATAACTCAGCCGTAACGTATTTTGTAACGCTTTCTGGTTGAGTTCATTAATACGAGTCAGCGAATTCCTATGTGGCGACATTTTTTGGCTTACGTGGCATGAAAAAGTAATGGCATTCTTGTAAATATGTTTTTGTCACAACATAATATAAGGACAAGCTGGGCAATTAAAAATATCAGTAATAAAAAAAGATTTGTATTCTTCTAGTATTAAGTAATAAAATATGTGCTAGTTAATTCAATTTTCTTTTATTTAATGAGAGTCTTAACCTGGAATTGTAGTGGAATGGGAAGCAAATAGACAATTAGCTATCTCAAAGATATATGGCGTAAACATAAACTGATTTCTTTTTGTTGGAAACAAAACATGATTTCAATTCCATTCAAGGTTTTCAATTGCACATCAGGTTTGACAACCATGTTACGGTGGATTCAAATGGCTCAAGCGGGTGATTGTCTTTATACTATAATAATGAGCACAAGGTGAAGATCTTGTTTTCCAATAACCGTATGATAGACGTAGAGGCAGTGATTCTTGGAAAGACAATATTTATGATCTTTGTATATGGAGATCTGGTTCAAAAACTACGGGAAAATGTATCGGAAAGATTAACGAGATATGGCTTAGCAAGGTCAGACCCTGGTTTGTTATTGGAGATCTCAATGAAATTACTGGAAATCATGAGAAACAAGGAGGGGCTTTTCGACATGGTTTGTTATTGGAGATCTCAATGAAATTACTGGAAATCATGAGAAACAGGGAGGGGCTTTACGACATGCAGGTTCTTTTTGCCATTTAATAATATGATTAGAAATTGTGGTCTGCTGGAATTCCCGGCCTGGGGAAATCAAATGTCGTAGCAAGGACGAATAGGAAGAGGAAAAGAAATGATTCGGTGTAGATAAGACCGTGCCCTAGAAAATGAAGACTGACATATGTTGTTCCCTTGTTCTTTTACAGAGTATTTAGGTTTGGTGGGTTTTGATCATCTTCCGGTGGTAGCTTATCTTGAGGACAAAATATCTCGAAGGCGGAGTCAGTTTCGGTTTGATAAACGATGGATAGGACAAGATGGTTTACTGGAAACTATTGGTAGAGGCTGGGAGGATTCAGAGGATGGCAACACTGAGGATTTTGTCATGAAAATTAATAAATGTCAACATAAAATAGCTCGCTGGCGAATTAATAATCCACCATACAGAAAGAAAAAATTAGAGAGCTTCAACATGCCTTGGAGCATGTACAGACGATAGTAGATGCATAAGGAGATTTTGGAAGTTTCTAGGAAATTACAAGAGTCATAAAAAGATGAGGAGGATTACTGGTAGCAGAAGAGTAGGAATATGTGGCATGCATGACGGGATCTCAATACAAAATTTTATCATGCATTAACAAAAAACGTCGTACTCAGAATAGGATTGTGAGACTACATGATGAGGATGAGAACTGGATAACGGAGGACAAAGGTATAGAAAAAGTGGCAGTGGATTATTTTGAGGACTTATTTTGTACCACCTCTCCTTCGGAGTTTGAAAGTTTTCTTGATGAGATTGTACCAACGTTTGATTAGGATGGCGACGGAGGATGAGAATAGATGAGCTTTGTTTATGATGCAGCAGGAGAAAGCTCCTGGCACCAAGAGAAAGCTCTTGGCCTGAATGGAATGATAACACTTTTCTTACAACCTTCTTGGCCCATTATTAAGAAAGACCTGATTGATCTGATAAATATTTTTTTGACAACTGGTAAATACTTTCCCACGGGCAACGAGACTTTGAGTCGATCTTATTTCCCGAGGGACGAGACATTGAGATGAACAAGACCATGAGGTGCTCGGATATGATGTTTCTTGTTTTATTTTACTTGGAAGAGAGAAATTCCTGCAGTAATTTTAGAACATTGATTCCGTTTTAACTGATTCTGACCCCAACAGTTAGCCCCCAGCTTATGAGAATCATTGTGATGCTCTCGTGAGGTGCTAGGTATGTTAGGTAAGTTAGGCGGAATTAACTGTAGGAACCGAAATTAGCACTGTCGATTTCAGTGAACAAATGAAATCAAATAATACCCTATTTTCCTTGAGGTTCGGATTTTCTTATGAAAGGCTTCCAACGTACCCCCTTCGAGGATCAAGCCGAACGTAATTCAGTTACAGAGTTTGAACAAGAGATCTAACTGCCTTTGCGAGTTCTTCTAGTAATCGAGTGCAAGACATAGAAAACCAAGCATGTAGAGAATGATGCCTAAGGTTCCTAAGTGCTAAGTTTGGTTCTGAGAATTTTGTGTCCTTTTGCGCCCCTCTCCTTTGCTTCTCTTATATATGCCTACGAAGGTCGGTCGTCTTTCCGTTTCCGCCTCTGATTTGAGTTTATCCTTCCGCATAAATCTTCTTTATCTTCTCGATTTTTCCAAAGTTATCTCGGAACTTGACAATTATCTTCTTTTCCATTTATCTTTTACGGATATCCGGTAGACCATTATTATAAGTGGTTTCATTCTCGTCTAAAACCGTAAGTGGGCATTTAACGCATTTTAAACCCTTTCGGGCCACTTACGATTTAAGCGATTTTTACGATTTCTTTCAGAGAAATGTCCTTCAAATAATTAAAAAAATCTGGCTCCGCAAAATGATAACATTATACAAGATAACTTTGGTGTTTAAGTTAACCGTTATCGTTTTATACGATTAACTCAGAGTTTTACGAGAAAACAAGTCTTTGCGATTTTTATCGTAAAACTTCAACGGAAACTCCAATCGAGACAAAACGAGAAAGAGCCTGATCAAGATCCAAAGGATAGGGTGATGAAGAAGATATAGTCTAGTCGACCATGGGCGACTGACGTTTTTACGCATCTAGTCGCCCATGGGCGACTAGAATTTGTAGAGAGTCTAGTCTCTGATGGGCGACTAGACATTGAGTGTCTTGTCGCAATGGGCGTCTAAACTTTGTTATGGGTCTAGTTGCCCATGGGCGACTAGACGTTACGTGTCTAGTCGCCCATGAGAGACTAGACTTTGTTAAGGTTCTAGTCTCCCATGGGCGACTAGACGTTGTGTGTCTAGCCGCCCCCGAGCGACTAGACTTGGAAGCGACACGGTTGTCCTTCGATTGTATGGCTTGGTTCGTTAGTCGTGACGAGATAGGCAGGGCGATGAGAAGTTTGGATGCGATGGTTTCTTGTTTTCTTTCTTGCTTGAAGGAGAGACAATGTTTCTGCGATAACTTTTAGATGTCGGTTCCGTCGTGACCATTTTTGACCCCAACAACGAAAGACTATTTCAAAAAATTCATCTCGCGGAAACCTTCTGCAAGAACGTTTTTTCCGATAATTTCATCATTGGATATAAATTCTTTTATTCTTTATTCGGGATTAAATATACAAAGTTTGTTCTTGTAAACTTATGAAAATAAGTTTGGCTTATGCCATATAGTTTCTCTGACGTTTTTAGCTTATATTTGCTTAAGGCACGATTTCTTGGAGGATTTTAGCCGTTGATTTTGCCATGACCGATTTTGACCCCAATAGTTAGCCCCCAGCTCGTAAGATATTACGTGTAATTTCTTGCGAGGTAGTGAATCGCGTGTTAGGTGGAATCAATGGCTAAAAAGGTCCGTTGGCGAAACTGTTTTTTTCTGAAAGTTGATAAGATTGGGGCTGCGTCTTATGAAATCTGCATACATATCCTTGTTGAAGGGATCAAGCCTTTCGTAGTTCATCTTGGAGTTAAGATTCTTACGACCTATTTTCCGGTGAGACCTTTATGGTCTAGTTGTGTGTTGTGTAGAGACTATCGAGCTTGTTGCTGCCGTTGTCATTTTGTATTGGAGCTTTGTCGGCCTCGAGACTAGCCTTGTAGGCTGTTCATTTTTGATTTTTGCAGCCATGGATTGTCTCCTTTTATAAATGTATAGAGTAGCCATACGCGGATATGAAAGAAAGAATATAAGTTGTCATCGTATTTCTGACGCTCAGCGGATCGTGACACTTTTGTATAAGATGAGAATATCTGAAGGCTTGTGTTTGAGAAGTCTCATAAACGTGTAAATATCAACGAAGAGACATATTTTGGAATCTCGTATCGGGTTTGATACTATGCCTTGAGATGTTTGAGACCAGTGTGTTTGGGGCAAGAGTTAGGCCTAGTAACGTTATAGGGTATACAATGACTGTTTTGGCTTACGTTACCCGTTGCGTTTCGATCTGATTATGTCTCAACAGTCTACGATGAGCTTTCGGCTTATATGACTCGAATTTATTGGGAATCGAGCCTCTATCCAAAGAGAATTTTGAAGTCTTCGGGAACTGCTGACCAAAATTTCGGATTTCTTTTATAACGCGCTATTACACTTGTGTCGGATATCTGAGAGCTATCTCTATGGGAGGAGACGGCTTAGTCTATTTAGGACGTTTAGAGTTTGTTGTGAACAGCAACAAAAATGATTGTAAGTGTTTAATGTTTGAGTTTGAGCCTTCGCGAAGGATGTGTGTTTGAGAAGGTGTTTGTGTGTATGAATTTTGGTCTTCCAAGATGGTGTATTTATCGAGGAATTTATTTTTGTCGAAAACGGTTACTCAGGCGTGTGCGATGTCTCGCGATGCTGAAGATTGGTTTTTCTTTCATATGCCGCATTTTGTGCTTGAAATGTTCGGGGGCCTGAAGATTTTTGCGGTGTTATAGGGGTTTTGTTTTAATCTTACGAAAGAGAAACAATTTGGTTTGTTTGCGGATGTTCTCAGCCAAAATTGTTCTTTCCGTTTGGGTGTTAAATTGGTTGATTTGTGATCGAGGAATTAGGACCAAGGGGTTGCGTGAATTTTTACAAGGGAGTAAGCATCTTCCTTCACTATGCTTTGTGAAGAGTCGACCTTTCGAGATTTATTTCATATATTTTTATAGATATTTCATATAGCTTTAGGAGCTTTGTTACGAGTTTTTATTTATATGCCGCTTTTTATGGGTAAAATGTTGCGGGCTTAAAGTAAATTGTGGAACATATAGAACTTGTTCGATCTTTGACAAGTTCAAGTTTTTTTGTACAACCGTTTGGTTGTTAGGACTGAGTCTTGTTGTAAATACTTTATTGCATGATTTCCATTTCTGGGTTATACGATAATTATTTGCATAATCGTCACTTGGCGTCTTTAGACGAATCGTGGATCGTTGTTTTGCCGTTAAGTAATTGGATGGAGCGGTGGTTGCTCAAATGTTTTGGCTTGGCGTGAAGGCTGTGTTCGACCGGATAACCAAGGATGTTGTTGGTCGAGGATTAGATCATGGCACTTCACGTGTTAAGATTAAGGTCATGTTAGTTTCAGATTTCTTTAAAGAGGATGCCGAATTCTGGTTTGGCCTTTTACGGGAAGGCGTAGCTGATCAAGGGCCAAAGAGCGTTCGTAGATATTGATCGGAAAAGTATGCCAGAGTTTTCCATGTTAAGATGGCCGATGATTGTAGAAAACAATTTTTTACTTTAGGTTACAATTATACGATAATTGTCTGCAACACTATTTTGTAAAACTTGTTATGTTAATTTTTTCGAAAGGTTCTTCGTATGACTTGATTTGAAAATACGAAAGATTTTTCGTGCAAGGTTTATAAGGAGGGATTCCATGGAGAGTGTTTATCGCAGATTGCTAGTGATGTTTTCGAGTGAGAGTTAGGTTTTCCTCATTCGCATTTTTGAATTGCGAAGTCGTTTTGCATTATACCGATCTTGTTTTCGCGTAGAATGTTTTATATAAAATGTTTTAGTTATACGAAAATGATGGTTGACCGTTTTTATGAATATATTAAATCGGCATTACATATGGAGATGTCAAACTAGCAATGTTTCCGGCGATGTTACGAGAAATGTTTCCGCTTTGGTTTCGATCTTTGGTATAAGTTGCTTGGAGTTACTCATGGAGTTTTACCAAAGTTTATCGTTATGATCTAGTCGCGGAATGTTTTCATAGGCTTTCGAGAAGAATTCTATTGACATATTTGTTTCTCGAGCGGAACAAATCGATCGACCAGCGATAGATCTTGTCCACTAGCCAGGAGAAAGTGTTCCCTTTGTTGTTCTCACTGCTACTTATGCTTTTGATTTTGCTTTGTCGCAAATGTTTTTGATTCTTTTCCGTGAGTTATTTGGTTTAATGGAAACTGAGAGCAATGTTTTGAGGTTTGAAGATTTCTCATATAATTTTTGACTGTTTAGGTATACCTCTAGCGTTTAGACGAATCTTAGATTGCCGTTTTCTTTTAGGACGATTTTGATGAGGCATCGCATTGTCTAAATGTTTTTCTGCCTACTGTTGCTAGAGTTTTCTTTGTCGAAAGCGTTTTTTTGATGGCGAGGCAAAAAGTTTTGAAGTATGTGAGTATACGAGTATAGTATATGTACCTACTCCCTCTTTTTTTTACGAAAGAAAAGGCTGAATCGATATTTTGAACGATTGTGTATGTTTTCTCTTTCTAGGATCGGGATGATCGACAATCTAAGTCGGTTGAAAGACGATGTTGGGATCGTGACTAGGTAGTTTTCAGGTTGAAAACTTGGAATATGTCGTTTTTGAAGAAATTGCTAGGAGTGAGTCGGTTTTAAGACGACGTTCCTGTCTCTAGTTCTTTCTTTCTTTAAGAAGCAAGCTGAGTATGCGTGGAGATCGTTTCTCGGTTTTGCGAGAATTTAGATTGGGTTGCAAGATGTGCCTGAACAGTTAAGGAACAATTGATTGAGATAGAGAAAGTCGCCTTAGACTTAGTTCTCTAGACTATCCACATAGATTTTAAGTTCCCTAAAGTTTAAGGCAATCTTCAAATAATATTTATATATAATACCTTCCTACGGAAATTCAAAGTCCGATTTCAAAAATTTCAAAGTCGGACATACCTCAGTTTCTGGAAGATTAAGGTTTGTTTCTTCTCTGTCTTGTTTGCTCATTTCACCTTCCTTTTCTCGTGTTTGTCCACCCCTTATGGATAGTAATAATATCGATTCTTCCTAGATTTATTTACTTTCTTGGCCGCGTTAGGCTGAAGTCTGTTTTGCGGTTTTGGTTCAGTGATCCATCTTTTTTCAATCTGGGTTTCAGTCTCCTTATCACTGGTTTTACGAAAACGAATAAGTACCTCATCAAGTATTTTGGCGTTTATGAGGAGCCAAAGGTGACCAGGAGATGCCAAGGGTGATGAGGTCGGAGAGATGGGACAGTGACGAGCTTTATTTGATTTTCCGAAGGTTGCCGAATTGTTTTGAGTTTTATTACGAGAGTCGTTTCGTAAATGTTGTCAAATTTATTCTACAAAAGTTAAATCATAAAATACTACCTTGTTTAATTTTACGAACGATGTTCCGTAAAATATTGTCGAGTTTAATTTTGCAAAGATGTTTCGTAAAATGTTGTCGAGCTTAATATTGTGAAAGTTATTCCACAAAATGTTATGAGTTTAATTTTAAGAAATTTGTTTTGTAAAATGTTGTAGAGCTTAATTTTACAAAAGTGTAAACATTTTTTTGAATTTGGATGTCTGAGAGCCGTTCTTTGAAAAACTCACGTTTTGCAGCTGTTCCGCAAGTTTAGTTTCCGAGTTTTATATCAGAAACTATAGCTGTGATTGGCTTAATTTATGCTACTAAACTTAATCAGAAATTTTCTCGTTTCCGTAGGATTTATATGAGGGAGTTTTGAGTATTTTTTCTGAAGTAAGATTAGGTGACAATTATCCATAATGCAATGAATATGTTACGATAGAAGTGACGCTTGAATTTTTATGAAATGTTAGGTTTCAGAAAACGTTTGAGCAGTGAAGAATACCATCTCCTGCTTTTCTTATTTTAGTCTTCATCAGCCGTTTTAGGTTTCAGGTGTTTCGATAGAGATCAACTTCGTTTTTTCAGAATATTATCCAGAAGAAGTACAACAGTGGGGGCTGTGTACCCGATTTTCTCGGCTTCCTTTTTCCACGAGTAATCTGGGGTTTCTCCGTGATTTCTGAGAGATCAAGTTTATTTTGCCGAAAAGTTTTCGGAAAACGTCTTTTGGTCGAACCCTTACGCATTGAGATTTCTTCAACTCGATAATGAGACAAACTTTGCAGGGTTTGATATAGTTTATTGTTGCCCTCTCTGTTTAAAGAGAGAAATCACGATTTCTTTTTGGTGCTCTTCCTGTGGCGAAAAGTTACGATTAAGGTTGATTTTCTCGAGCATTGCGGCTTTTACGTAAGCATTGGCTATATGAACAGTCGCTGCTGGAGTTGTTTTACCAGCGTTGTTGCGAGCTGCAAGTTTGTCTTCATATTTCTGAACATCATTTCGATTAAGCGTTTTGTGGCCAGGAGTTAGAGTAATCCCCCTTCTTTTAGAGTAATCCCCCCCTTCTTCTAGGGCCAAACTGTGGGGACCAAAATTCACATTATCGATTTTAATTAATTAAGGAAAGCAAAGAAAACCAAGAGTTCAATTAAAAGAGTAATTCCTACTTTCCTTGAGGTCCGGATTCTCTTATGAAAGGCTGCCTACGTACCCCCTTCAAGGTCAAGCCGAACATATTTCAGTTAAAGAGTTTGAGTAAGGGTTCGAACAGCCTTTGCGAGTTCGTCTAATAATTGGGTGCAATACATAGAAAACCAAGCATGCCGAGAATGATGCTTAAGGTTCCTAAGTGATAAGTTTTGTTCTGAGATTCTGTGTCCTCATGCACTCCTCTCCTTTGCTTCTCATATATATGTCTTTGAAGGTTGGTCGTCTTTCCTTTTCTGCCCCTGATTTGAGTTTATCCTTCCACATAAATCTTCCTTATCTTCTCGATTTTTCCATAATTATCTCAGAACTTGACAATTACCTTCTTTTCCATTTACAATCTACGGATATACGATAGACCATCTTTATAATTGAGTTCATTCTCGTCTAAAATCGTATGTGGGCCTTTAACGGGTTTTAGACCCTTTAGGGTCTTTTGCGATTTAATCAATTTTTACGATTTCTTTCGGATAAATTCTCCTTTGTATGATTACACGATGTTGGCTCCGAAAAATTATAAACCAATCATATAGCTGAGATAACATTGGTGTCTAAGTTAACCATTATTGTTTTACATGATAAACTCAGAGTTTTACGAGAAAACAAGTCTTTGCGATTTTATCGTAAAACTTCAGAGGAAACTCCAATTGAGATGAAACATGAAACAATCTTTTCAAGATCCAAAGGAGAGATTGAGAAGATTATACGGTCTAGTCAACCATGGGCGACTAGACTTTGTAAAGAGAGGGCGACTAGACTTTGCCAAGGCTCTAGTCACCCGTGGGCGAGTAGACATTGCGTTTCTAGTCGCCCATGGGCAACTATACTTTGTAGAGAGTGGGCGACTAGACTTCGTTGAGAGTCCAGTCGCCCATGGGCTACTAGACGTTGTGTGCTTCTAGTCACCCATGGGCGACTACACTTTGTTATGGGTATAGTCGCTAATGAGCGAATAGACTTTACGTCTCTTGCTGTCCATGGGAGACTAGACTTTGTTAAGGGTCTAGTTGCCCATGGGAAACTAGACGTTGCATGTCTAGTCTTGGAAGCGACACGGTTGTTCCTTCGATTGTACGGCTTGGTCCGTTATTCGGGACGAGATAGGAAGGGCAATAAGAAGTTTGGATGCAATGGCTTGTTGTTATTTTTTCTTACTTGGACGAGGGATACCGTTTACGCGGTAACTTTTAGACATCGGTTCCGTTGTGACTGTTTTTGACCCCAACAATTGAGGACTGTTTCGTAAAATTCGTCATTTCTTGCGAAAATCTTCCGCAAGAACGTTTTCCAATCATTTCATCTTTGGATATAAATTCTTTTATTCCTTGTCCGGATGAAATATACGAAGTTTGTTCTTGTACCCTTATGCAAATAGGTTTGACTTATGCTGTATAGTTCCTTTGACTTTGCCATGACCGGTTTTGACCCCAACATTGATGGTTAAATGTTCCAAGGGTGCATAGTACATTTTTTCCTATAAGTATGTGGAGTAAGTTTTCAAATTCGTCACTTGATCTCTTCCATAAGAAATTTTCTTTAAGGTAGGAAATATCTTTCCCTCTTCTTTCTCTTTGTTATTTTTTCATGGTTCCTAGAAAGAGAATATTTGAGAATGCATTGCCCTCCTCTTTTGTTCCAGAAAGCTATGCGTTTGGGATGGTGAGGTTGTTCCGAAAGTTGAGTTCGTGCCAAATTCCTTTGACCCCGAAGAGGCGCTTGCGTACTGGGAAGCTACCTGCGGTATGGACCGCCCCCAGCTGAGTCTTGGTGACCAGCGAGACCCAAATTTAGACGAGCTGCTGATGGGCCAACTCAGTGTAGGCATTTTTATGTTGCCATCATTCGAGACTTTTGCCGAGTTCTGGAGGTGGAATTTCGAATGCCGAGACATGGATAAAGTGTTGATGCTCCCCCTCGTGGTTACTTCATGTGTTATGAGGCACACCTCCTATTTATTCGTATATGGTTTCCCATTCCAGAGGTTATAATTTGATTCTTAGACCACTACGAGTTGTCGATAAGTCAACTTTCCCCCATTGCACTACAACATCTCGTTGGACTGGTGGTTTTGAGCTACGAGCAAGGGATGGACTTAAGTGTCAGTTACCTTGAGGCTTTTCTATATCCTAAAGTATAAGTTTTCCATTCTGGTACTGTCTCAATCTGATGAACCATATGGATGTGCATATTGATAGTGCCTCAGTTGCAGAATAATGCATTCCTATTTTTAGGCGTAGATGGGGTCCCAAGGGTATCGTGATCAAAAACTTTGTTGTTTCTCTTTTTGCCGATGTTTTACCAATTGACTATTTTCTTTGTTTTATAGTTGTTGATCCTCTTCCCCCATTTTTCGCAGACGTGCTTACCATTAGGGTTATTATCCATGGTGGTCCGTTTTGCTAGGGCTACTTCTCTCCAAAGCGAGTTCGAGCGGCGGTTGCGTATCATCAGGCTCGAGCTAGACCTTAAGCTATAGTAGAGGAAGATTCAAATCTGGCCATGGATGACTTTGTTCCCTACGATATTCTAGTTGTGAGGGAGAGGGAAAGATATCCCAAGAACAAGCAAGTTTCCACGGACAAAGGCGATGTTGTCTACGAGGGCGTGGAACCTCCTACTGACGAGTGGTATCAACATTTGCTTCCTGGAGATGGAGACGGAAAAAGTCAGACCCCACTGCCATCATTTGAGGGTGGATCCGAGCTTGACACCTACCTTTCCTCGCTCAATGTTCCATCAGGTAAGCTCGCGGCCAGCAAAGAGTTTGCTGGATCAGAGAAGTTTGCGGAGGGATTGCGGTTATGCATGGGGTTAGTTTTCGTATTTGGTTTGATTTTGTTTGTCGATTTTGCCCTCTAATACTTTAAAGAATTCTTTGCAAGGCCTTCAACTGATGGATGAGGCCCTTAGGGAGAGCTGTTTGGAAGCGCAGACAACTCGGTTTAAGATCGAGATGGCCGGGAAGGAGATTGCCCGTTTTGAATGGTGAGGCCGAGGCGCGCTCTGTGTGTGAGAAGAATATTGAGATGGAGCGAGCTTCTAGTCTTCGTCGTGCACGTCCAGTTAGACGGAGGGAGATGGCCTCGATCTTGAACAATCGCTCGGCCCGGTTTTTAGTTGACTTCGAGGAGTTTAAGCAGGTGCAAAAGTCCTTTGGGGACTACCGGGAGTGCTGAGGTTCTATGGGTGATTTATGGCGCACACAGGCCAACGACAACGACTTCAAGATTGAGAATACGAGGATGTCGAGGCATCTGGCCAATCTCGGCAATATGGATCTGATAATCCCTATGATTGAAGGGAGGATTTAGGAACACTGGGACTCGATCGTTTCTCCTGACTTAGAGGAGGTCGGACTTACTGCTCCGGGAGAAGATGTTGAGGTGGATCAGGTTCCGGATCCGCTCAGCGTCAATGATTAGATTCTGGTAATTTTGTTTATAGCTCGTGAAGGGTGATTTTATTTGAAGGGAGCATGTTCCCTTTTATGTTTATGCAATGTATCGTACTTCCCCCCCTTGGGGCCTTTTAATATATTTTCGTTTCATAGCCTTATCTTTTTTATGGACAAAGCATCAACGAGAGCGTGGGAGTGTGAGTGTGTTCCTCATTTCCTTCATTCTAGCAGATCGTGATACTTGTAGTTGCGTTAGGACGAAGATTTTTTAGATGTAGTACTTTTGAGAAGTTTATGAATGTCCAAGTATCAACGAAGAGGATAGTTTTTGTAGCTCATGCATATCAATGATATTATGCCTTTGAGAGTTAAGAGGGGAGTTTTAGGGTAAGACCTAGGTTTATTTTCGTGCCTGGAGAATGCGCGGTCGATCCCAGCTTACTTGACTCATTTACGATTTAAACCGGATTTCGTTTTGGTATTGAAATCTGCGATGATTTCTCGGCTTATGTGATTTGCATCGATCGGGAATCTAGTATGTCAACGGACAATTTTAAAGTTTCAGAAGTACTGACCAGAATTTGGATTCCTATAGCGCGCTTATCCTTGTGTCGGATATATGAGGACCAATTCTATGAGAGGAGTAGATCGAGCTAAGTGTTCATTTGAGAACGGGTTTTTCGTCCGTCGGATCCAGTCGACAAACGTGATGTAAGAGCAAGTACTTGTCTTTTCTAACTTGTGTTAGATGTTAATTTATTGTCGCGTTAAGGACTGTATTAGTAGTTTTGTTCGAGTTGAAATTCTGTGATGTCTCGATTTTTTCGAAAATATGTTTTTCCTTCGGGTGAAGTGATTTTGCGTTTTGATCGAAGATCTCATGTGATCTTAGCTGGATGTAGTTTGTTTGAAACCGTTTAAAAGTTTTGTTTAACCGTTTGGTCGTTGGATTTATTTTTCATATGATTTCCATTTCCGGGTTGTATTATAATTCTTTGTTCTTACTTAGGCGTTTTGGACGAATAATGGATTGCCATTTTGACCGTAAATTAATTTGCGAGATTGAGTTTTGCTGCGATAAAAGAGATTTGCAAGATTTTTGGAATCATTTGTGTTGGCTTATTATAGAATTATTGTAACGCCCTGACCGCCCACGGCTAATGAGCCATCCACACCCGCTCTCTTGGCCCATGGGCCCCATCCCGTCCGACGGCGGTGCGTTAATTTTTCTAAGGCTCAAAATTATTGTTTACTGACCCTTCAATCACCACCCGACATTTCCCCGTGTTTTGGCCTCACTCACATGGTATCGCGAATCAGTTAGGTCACCCATCCTTTCACTACTCCACCATAAGCACGCTTAACCCTGGAGTTCTAAACGGAAAAGGTAAGTCAACTTTGGTGACATAGGTAGCCAAATCAATTCTCTTAAGCCTTTCCACATATCACAACTCGGGATGTTACAATTCACCCCCACTCAAAGAACGCAACACCCTCGATGCGGCCCACGACAGGTCTCAATACGCCTCTCGGGTCAGAACCGAGATGGCTAACCAGCTCTGATACCACTTGTAACCCCTCGACCGCCCACGGCTAATGGGCCACCCACACCCGCTCTCTCGGCCCATGGTCCCCATCCCATCTGACAGCCATGCGTTAATTTTTCCAAGGCTCAAAATCATTGTTTATTGACCCTGCAATCACCACCCGACATGTCCCTGTGTTTTGGCCTCACTCGCACGGTATCGCGAATCACTTGCCGATAGGTTAACCATCCTTTCACTACTCCAGCATAAGCACGCTCAACCTTGGAGTTCTAAACGAATGTATGACAGAAAAGGTAAGTCAACTTTGGTGACATAGGTAGCCAAATCAATTCTCTTAAACCTTTCCACATATCACAACTCGGGATGTTACAATTATTTTAATAATATCGACTACAAAGGCGAATATTTTAAAATGTGGGAGTATATGAGTATATGTATACGTACCCACTCATCCTTTTTTAGACAGAGGGAGAGCTTAACTCGTTCTGCGATGAGTTGCCTACGTACCCCTTTTAGGGATCAAGCTGTCTCGTAGTTCCGTTTTGTCGCCTTGAGTGTTTTACTCATTAGGCGGGGTCGCGTCAATCTTCTTGGTCGTGGCGACTGTTGCTGGATCGACGACTTCTTCTAGGTTTGTGTCCGGAAGTTGGGTTAGAACGTTGAGCCAGGAAGTTTGTTTGCTTTCTTTATCTGAAGTCTTTGCTAAAGTTGATGATTCGGGATCGTCTTTTTCTTAAGAATTTTCAGCCGATGGCTGAGTTGTCTTCGTGCATTTGGGTTTGGGCGGTGATTGTGATTCGCCTCAGCTTGTGTTCCGCCAGAAAGCAGAGTCGTGACTGTTTTTGGTATTCCCAGATTGTTGCGTTTCGTGCGGGGTTGGGAACTTGATGCCTAGGTGGTACGTCGACGGGGCTGCCTTCATGTAGTTTATCCATGGCGTTCCCATGATCACGTTGTAGATCGCAGGATGATCGAAGACTGCGAAGTTGACGATTTTTGTGATTTGTTTGGCCATGATCGGGAGTTTGATCAATCTGAGAGTCATCGAAAGTCATAGAAACCAGTCAATAGTCTTGGCATCGGTGTAACTTCAAATAAGTCGACGCTCATTCTTTTGATGGTGCCACAGAAGATAATGTTGATGGTGCTTCATGTGTCCACGAGAACTCTAACGACTAAAATGTTTAGAGAATCTGAGTTTGGATGGACGTCTAGAGAGACTCTAGAGAAGATTAAGAAAAAATACTTAAGCAAATCCGACACTAATTAGAAATCATGACTAAGAGACTATGAGAATGCTTAAGTGTTGTGTAAGTATTATTGATGATGAGGTTACAATATATATATATATATATATATTACAAAATCTTAATGAACAAAAGGTAAGGTTGAGCGTGTGTAGTAAAAGGAAAAAGAGCGTCTCATTTGAAACCATCCAATGAGATGCTTCACATCCAGCCTCTGACAGCCTGTTATAGCTTGATCTCCTTCACTCCCAATGTTCGGATTAGTAAAGTAACAAGGGTTAAATCAGCGAAGTTACCATTTTACCTAATCTGGGTAAACCTTGCCTTTGGATGATGTACGGTCGAACCGTATGGCAGTACGGTCGACCCATAAGGATGGTACGGTCGACCCGTACGGGAGGTACGGTCCACCCGTACGGGAGGTACGGTCGAATCGTACGGGAGGTACGGTCGAACCGTACGGGAGCTACGGTCGAACCGTACGGGAGGTACGGTCGAACCGTACGGGAGGTACGGTCGAACCGTACGGGAGGTACGGTCGACCTGTACAGGCTGTATGGTCTACCCGTACGGGCGCTACGGTTGACCCATACGGGCTGTACGGTTGACCCGGACGGGGGTTATGGTCGACCCGTACGTTCGATATGGTCAACCCGCATGAGCGGTACAGTCGACCCGTATGGTGGTAAGGTTGACCCGTACAGGCGGTACGGTCGACCTGTACGGCAGTAAGGTCGACCTGTACGGACTGTACAGCATGGTCGACCCTAAACCCAATCTTCTCCAAATGTCCAAAAGTCTCATATCTACAACTCTAATCATATTTGCCTCATCACATCTCAACACTCCCCCTTAAGCTTGACCAAGAGAACCGATCAAGCTTGGAAGCCATGAGATCCTCCTCATTAAACCCTCATCAAAGAAAAACCATTGGGAGAAAACCTTGATGAGGAAAAAAGAGTGAAGACGTCATGACTAAGGAGACTAGCTACTTCTTGTGAGATAAATGAGTCCTAGACGAGTATGAATGGACTCTATTGTCTTGTGTCTTGTTTCCTTGGTAAACACATCAGCCAATGGATCTTCACTTCTAATGTAGCACGGTAATATGAATCATTGTACAATCATTTGTCTCACCTTATGGAAATCGACGTTAATATGTTTGGTCCTCTCATGAAACACCGAGTTGGAGGCAATGTGGATGGCAGCTTGGTTGTCACAGTGCATGGTCATAGGTCTAGCTTGATCAATCTCTAAATGCTTTAGTATTCCCTTGATCAAAACTAACTCATTTTTCAGCTCAACATTACTCTATACTCGGCTTCTGCACTACAACACGAGACCACCTTTTGCTTCTTGCTCTTCGTGTAACCAAGTTTCCACCAATGAAGGTACAATAGCCAATAGTGGACTTTCTATCAGTTCTATCACCAGCCACATCCGCATCACAGTAACCAACAACTTTGGTGCTCCCATTGCAACCCATCTAAACCCCTTGATCCGGTGATTCATTTAGGTACATCAGAATCCTTTCCAACCATGCACCAATGATGCTCCTTTGGGACTTGCATATGTTGGCTCACCTGATTCACAACAAAAAAATATATCATGACGTGTACTAGTTAAGTATATCAACTTACCAACAAGGTTTCTATAAAGCTTAGGATCATCGAATGGCTTGCTATCTTCAATCTCCCCCTCACATGGGACCTTGTATCCATCTTCCATAGGCATCTTTCTAAAGATCAACTGTATACTTTCTTTGAGACATAAACAACTGATATATCCTATTTATTACCAGTTTTATGACATGTTATATGCTATATTTAGGGTCTATTATGTGTGTCTAGGCTAGTTTTGGAATATTTATAGGTCCATGAACGTTTTGAAGATATGTGGAGATACTTGGAGAATTTAGAAGAGAAGAATCAGTAGCTGATCATTTGAGGAGTCGAAGTACAAGACAGTCGTCGATCGACGACACAACCTTGGCATCGACCGATGTTAAAAGACCAAGGTTGATCGATGCTGCACACTTGCCATCGATCGACATCCAAATCACAGAAAGCCGATTTAAAGCCCAAGTTAGAGACAAATGACAAGAATGCCCTTGGACGACTTAAAACCCTATTGATGTGTTTTTATGCCATTGTTTAGACACCAAACTTTATTATATCTATAGTTTTAGGGTTTTTAGAGGAGAAAATTCATAACTCCTTAGGGAGATTTATATTGGAACCCTAATATTTTATCTATGCATTATGTTTAGACTATTGTTCTTACTTTAATTATGTCTGAGTAGTTGTCAACTAGATTTAGGGTTGAATGATAGCAATCATGGATTAACCCAAAAGTAGGATTGCTAGGCTAAGTTAATATCCATCAATTGAGTTGTGCTTCATGCTTGCATTGTAGAGTAGCTAACTAGGATCTCGAAAGTAAGACATGGACGACTATGCGAGTACGTTATGTGCTAGAATAGACTCCATTGAACTAGGCTGTTAGTTGCATGTGAGAGCTGGTCTAATAAGTCTGGTAGACTTATCAAATCTCGTTTACACTTCCTTCTGATTTCACAGTCAATCGACATCACATCTTAGCCGTCGATCGATGGTCTTTCCTTTTGCTCGCATACAAGAGTTAGAGTTAAAAGGGCTACAATAGTTAATATTTGAGTTCTAGAATATTTACATTTTTGTGCTTCTTATTTCCTATAACCCATTAGGCTTGAAACTCTAGATATAGCATATTTACATTTACATCTAGTTAGTTTATTAGCATATTTACATTTACATCTAGTTAGTTTAATAGGATATTTCCACATTTTCATTATCAGCATATTTCCATATTGTATCCCTAATTCTTGATAAGAAATATTTCCTTATTTTATTCTTCACCACTAATATATATACATTCACCTAGCTTAGTCTTTAGAAATAAGAAATCTATTGTGTGTCATTGCTCTCTGTGGATTCGATCCCTAAATACTACACCTGATCTCTCTTGGTAAGAGTATTATTTGTGTGTTAAGATTAGAGTTAATTTGATAGTTAATTACTTAAGATATTTATGCCCTGCTAGAATAATAAAACACACCATGTCAAATTTGGCACCGTTGCCGGGGAGCATTGATCGCCATTAAATTTAATTTCTAGGATTTATTCTAGGTTTGTTACTACTTTTCAAGTTACTAATTTTTTTTCCTTTGTTTTTCAGGTACATGCAAAGATACACCAGAAGCAATAAAGGACACAAAATGCTATTCTCTGACCCCAACAAGCTCGAACCTACGATCCGCAAAGAAAGACGACAAGCATCGTTCGACATCACCTATAGCGCGTCAAACGATACTTCTTTACGGACAGCATCGACCGAAATCAGAACTCGAGCATCGACCAACACTGACCACATAGCACTGATCGACAGCAGCATACCCACATTTATCGACAGAAGCAGACGAGTTCAGATGGTTGCGACTTTAATATTGACTCGGGAAGAGAATGGAAACTTGCATGAACCAGACGGTCATCTACGTAATGCAGCATATCAAAAGATAGACGATCATGAGACCATAATCCCTAATACAGAAGCAGAAGCAGATGCTGCAGAAGACCAACCAGAAGCTAATGCCTAAGCTGCTCAAAGAACACTGGCTAACTACAACCGTCTAGACCAGTTCTACGCCAACAGATCCGCCATTTGTCCTCCAGCTTTTCAGAGAAACAATTTTGAAATCAAGCCAGCTTTCTTCGGACTTGTAGCACAAACACCTTACCATGGGTCACAACATGAGCAACCTATGGATCATCTGGAGAAATTTGAGGATCTAGTGACTGGTATCAAAGCCAATGGAGTCCCCAAAGAAGATCACTTTTAGTAATCACTCGTTGGAGAAGCTTCATATTGGCTTAAGCAGTTACCACCAGGATCTCTGACATCCTGGAATGACATCAAGAACGCATTCTTGCGTCATTTCTTTGATGACGCAAGAGCAGAAGATCTAAGGAGCAAGATTGCTACACTTTCACAAGACCCTTCAGAATCTTTCAGAAACTCCTGGATCAGATTCAAATCATACCAAAGAGATTTTCACATCACGGGTTCAACGAAATGCAACTTGTTAGCACTTTCGTTAGAGGTATTGGATTACAGTATCATATGGCTTGGGACACAGCTAGTGAAGGAAATTTCAGCACTAGGAATCCTGAAGAAGTGTTCAGAAATACCTTAAAAAGTAGGTCAGTTTTGCAGAAGTAGAAGCAATAGAATATGGAGATGATGAGTTTAAAGAAGAGGATGTGAACTACATTGATGGGAAGGGTTTCCAGAGACAAGGGAATCCAGGTTTCAATAGGAATTCCTATGGGAATGGTCAAAGGAGTAACTTTAATCAGGGTTCATAGCGAAAACTCTTCAACAACAACAAAACATATGGATCTTCTTACTACCAGAATCCTCCTCCAGAAACTCAAAAAAACAAGATCGAAGCAATAGATGACAGAGTTTAGAGGGACATCAGAAGATGACTGTGGATTTCAATGGAAAGATAGAGGAGCTCTACATCAAGCTCAACACCAAGTTTGAAAATCTCAACACCCATGTGAAGAAGCTAGAGAATCAGGTGCTGCAAACATGTGAAACCATTAGGAGGCTTGAGATCCTGATCAAGGAGAAAATAGAGTCTGGGCAGATGCACCACGCCAATGCATTGATTAATGATGATTTTTGCAGGAAGTTATCAGGGAAATCTCCAAGAAGGATATTTTCGTGTGGAATGTTCCATGTCATTCGATAGTTCGCATTGATGTTGATCGACACCAAGCAATGAGCATCGATCGAGAACGAGTTTTGCAGTATCAGTAGCTTCATATGAATCAACTAACGTTGATCGACACCAACACGAGACAATCATCCATCAGAGAGATAGAGATATTGATCGATAATGCAATTTGAGCATCGATCGACAGATGAGAAAGCCGGTTCGACCGCTAAGCATCACTGCGAATTTGATTGTGCGTCCAACCATAACAGTTTCAGAACAGAATACTGAAACGTCTGAAGCTATGGATATTGATAGAGAAGATGAGGGACACTCCAAGAGGAAGCAAAAGATCCCCAAACATCAACGCAAAGAAGTCAATGAAAAAGAGATGGATAGCTTTTCCAAAAGAGTTTTCGAAATTCTTTTGGATACTCCTTTTGATGCAGCTTATTATACTCACAGGTTGTGGATTTTTTTCAGGGAAACAAGGGAGACCGAAGATCATATAGAGATCATGTTCAATCATCTCAAAGAAAAGATGAAACATAGGACTTGTCTGAAGAAGAAAAGTGATCTTGGGAAATTTGTGATTCCATGCTTCATATAGGGTACCGAATACCCCAATGCCCTCTGTGATACTGGATCATCAGTGAGCATTATGCCAAAAACTATGGCAGAGGAGTTGAACCTGAAATTGGAACCCTCCAATGATTCTTTCACATTTGTAGACTGCTCAAAAGTGAACTCGGGAGGGATGGTAAAAGATGTTCCAGTACAGATTAACAACACCCTAGTCTCAGTAGACTTCAATGTGATGGACATCAAGATAGATTGGAACTCTTCACTACTACTTGGGAGAGCATTCATGGCTACAGTGGGTGCGATATGAAATTAAACAGGTTGTATCTGTCTCTAATTGATCAAAATATTTTCTATGAACCTGTCAAGAATAAGAGCAAGGCTTCTCTGATTGAATTGTGTAATGATGCAGAACAAGTGGCCACATGCTTCAGCGATTATGATTTCAATGAAGAGTCGGAAGATGGAGCATCGATCGATACCCAGCCCAGACAATCGATCGACGCGTTTGCAGTTCAGCAATCGGTTGACACCCACCCTTCGTTATCGATCGACAACTCTACTCAAGAACCGATCAACAACTGCCACGCATATGGTGGTTACAACCTAGCCTACCTTGAGTACGACGAAGCTTTCAGAGAAGAATAGATAATCGAGTATCGTGGTATTGCTATGGAAGATGTTGGTGTTTATCACATTTCCCATACACTTGGGAAATCAACATCGATCGACGGTAACCTTACGCCATCGATCGATACTGATCTAAAAGCAGCGTCCGAACAAGATTCAACTATAGAACGCGAGAAAGAATATGGTTATCTACAACCAGTTGAATTTGGTATCATGAGAGATCCAGCGGTCACGCAAGAGCTATGGATGGTAGACTACTAAATGGCATGAGGGAAGATGTAGTGGATATACTTGCTATGGCTAATGGAGCTGGAAACCTTTTCGTGCAACAATCTGGTTATCGAGCATCGATCGACGATCACCATACACCATCGATCGACACACGTCCGGCATGCCGAGGATATGGTGAAGCTTACAAAGAATACGATGAATATTACAAAGAGGAAGAGCTGATTGAATATCGCGGCCTAGCATTAGAAGACGTTGGTTAAGTGATGAACGCAACAATGGATAATCGAGCATCAATCACCGACTACTCCTGGCCATCGAATGACATCAGACGTGAACCAGAACATGAACTTGGCGCAGAAGATACATATATTGGTCGTCTTAGACCGGGTGAGTTCAAAATTTTCAGAGACCCAGAGAGATGTGCACATGCTCTTTATGGGATAATCCTACATATATCTAAGGAGGATGTAGCAGATCCCCTTATTATGGCTAATGGATCGGGTAATTCATTTGGACAGCAACAACAGCCATCGTTTGACGTGCATCTTACGGCGTCGATCGACATTGAGGAGCAGAAGAATGAGACAATCTGTAATGTTCCATACACTTCCAAGCATCCTCGATCGATTGAGAGCGTCCATCGTGCATCGATCAAAAATACCTTTCTGGAGGTACACAAACTTCATTCTTCCAATGCCTATAATTCAGGCAATCCACAGTCGATCGATTGGAACAAACCACCATCTTTCGACTGGCGTTTCGAGAAAGGTACGAGAGCTTTTGATGCTAAGGGCAACAAACTTTTCCATTGGTAAAAGAAAGATGAGTATGGCATCTATAGAGATGAGAATGGTAATGCACGAGCTACAAACGGAAGAGTAATGAATGTGCAAGCTGAAGACATCATAGCAGTTTTAGAGAGAGATAATATGTTTGAGCAGAGCTACATATGTTTACCAAAACATGCAGCAAAGATCACTATGTCTATGAAAAATCAAAGGACATACAGTAGAGAAGAGGTTGATGATATTGTTCATGAGATTTACAACTCTCAAGAGATGTCACTGGATGATTTCTACAAAAGGTTGGATGATGTCTACTATCGTATAGACAACTGCCTCACCGGTTTGACTACACGCATGGATGAGATGAAGCAAGATTTGGATACTGTTCAGAGACAGCATGCGATCGGGGCCAACGGACTGGCATCGATCGACAGCAACATCAGCCCATCGATCGACACTGAAGCCAACAGACAGAAGACCGAAGCAGAAATACAATTAGAAGATAGGTTCGATGAGATTGCTTTTTTCAGAGCCTGATGAAGGAAGATATTTCTCAGCAATTGGAGGATATATCAGAGACTACAGTTGCAAGACTTAGAATGCTACAGCGTAGTATTGAGAAACTACAAAGAGGAATGCATTTAATGGAGGTTGCTAGAGCCGTTATAAGGAATGAGAAAACCAGAGGAGATGAGGCAATGAGGAGCTTCATTGGTACATGGTTTCAGAAGAGCAAATAAGATGAAGACATTTGTTTTCCAAGTGTCGATCCACCTCCATACTAGCCAAAAAGTTCACAACGTCGAGCTTAAGACTATAACAAAGTGCTGAGTGGGAGACAACCCATTTTTTAGTATGTCTTTATTTTGTATTTAGTTATACTACTATTTATTTCGAGTTTTACTTTGTTTTGTAGACTGTTTGAGTCCATCATCGATTGATACCATAGAGGCACGATCAGTCGACAATGGATCGCGACCATCGATCGACCCTTTACGCCTACCATAGATCGTCACTCTCTTACATAGAGAGGTATCAAGTTTTCTACTTAAGCTATTTACTTATGATTTAATTTTTCCTAACCAATCTGGGACGGAATACACTGGGGACATTGTAATTTAAGTCTGGGGGAGGTTCGCTTATGCTATGGGGGAGGTTCGCTTATGCTATCTGATTTATTTTGAGCGTTATTTACTATATATATATAAGTCTTTCAAAAACGTTTTATTGAGTCAATAAGGGTACTATGATCAAGATTTATTATTGACTAACCACATTTTAGCACCATTCTTAGAAGGTTGTTTGCAGAGATTACTAGAGATACCAAAGTGGATCATCATGCCACAATATGACACTTGCTTAGAAAATTTGAAGGAACCGAAGCTGATTTCCAACATTAATCTTGATATTATTTGCTTGTTTTGGGGCTTGGTATACACTGGATCGGATTCCTTCGGCAAGTTTGTAGGTATAAGTCATTGCACCTTTGGTTCCCTTCTCTCTCTCTTCAGCGTCTACCTAAAAGCTTAAAATATTGAGATGACTTCTCGAGATGCAGAGGGGTAGGTACATTACCGATGACCTCACTATTCTAATTTGGAGGAACAATCACACATTGTTGGAAGCGAGGGGTAGGTACATTACCGATGACCCTACTATTCCCCTATAATTTTCCCAAAAAGCAAAAGAAAAAAAAAAGAAAAGAAAAAAGAAAAGAAAAGAAGAAGAAGAAAATCAAAAACAAGATGACAAGATGGATTGTATCAGCATCATTGTCTATTAAGTTTAAGATCTAAAAAGATTCAGAGAGAAAAGGGGGAAGAAAGGAATCATAGAAGACTTTGTGTGTGGTTGTCAGAGACTTGCAGAGGTAAGAGTCCATGTGTGCTTTTATTGATACTCCCAAGGTAAAGCCTACATTTTTATTTTATGCAAAGAAATTAAATCAGTAGAGGGGTGAGTCAGACTAGTATTTGCTAAATTGTTGGTAGAATGGATTTGGTTGCTGTACTAGGATAGAGTATATAAAGTTTCTATATGATTGACTTGATAGGATGTGGTTGCAACAAAGTAGGGTGACAGTTATACTTAGACATTATGTGAGTCTCCGCTTTTCAAAACCTCTTTCACATGCTTGGTTTACTTGAGGACAAACAAAATGTTAAATCTGGGGGAGTTGATATAGCCTATTTATTACCATTTTATGCCATGTTATAGGCTATATTTAGGGTCTATTATGTGTGTCTAGGTTATGTTTTGGAGTATTTACAGGTCCAGGAACGTTTTGGAGATTATGGAGATATTTGGAGCTTTTGAAGCATTTAGAGAAGAAGAATCCGTAGCTGATAATTTGAGGAGTCGAAGTACAAGCCAGTCGTCGATCGACGACACAACCTTGGCGTCGACCGATGTTAAAAGACCAAGGTCGATCGATGCTGCACACTTACCATCGATCGACATCCAAATCACAGACAGCCGATTTAAAGCCCAAGTTAGAGACAAATGACGAGAATGCCCTTGGACGACTTAAAATCCTATTTATGTGTTTCTATGCCATTGTTTAGACACCAGGATTTATTATATCTATAGTTTTAGGGGTTTTAGGGGAGAAGGTTCATAATTCCTTAGGGAGATTTGTATTGGAATCCCAATATTTTATCTATGCATTATATTCAAATTATTGTTCTTACTTTAATTATGTTTGAGTAGTTGTCAACTAGATTTAGGGTTGAATAATAGCAATCATGGATTAACCCAAAATTAGGATTGTTAGCTTAAGTTAATATCCATCAATTGAGTCGTGCTTCATGCTTGCATTCTAGAGTAGCTAGCTAGGATCTCGAAAGTAGGACATGGACGACTACGAGAGTAGGTTCTGTGCCAAAATAGACTCCATTGAACTAGACTGTTAGGCGCATGCAAGAGCTAGTCTAATAAGTCTGGTGGACTTATCAAATCTCGTTTACACTTCCTTCATATTTCACCGTCGATCGACATCAGGCCTTAGCCGTCGATTGATGGTATTTCATTTTGCTCGCATACGAGAGTTGAAGTTAAAAGGGTCAGAATAATTAATATTTGAGTTTTAGTATATTTACATTTTCGTGCTTCCTATTACCTATATGCATTCGGCTTGAAACACTAGATCTAGAATATTTACATTTACTTCTAGTTAGTGTATTAGCACTAGGTGTTTTTCTACACAAAGTCAAGAAATAAAAATTTTAAAATTTGAATTATATTTAAAAATAAGTTTTTTATAATTTATAAATTTTATTATTTGCTTACAATATTTAATTTTAAATGTTCATTTAATTATATGTAAAAAGTAAATAATTTTTTTTATTTATAATACATATGTATATTTTTATAATTATATTCTTGGAAATATTTTTTATCTATTTACTTTGATCAAAATATATTAAATAAAATTCTATAATATTAAGAAATTTTTTTAGGTATATAATTTTCAAAAGACAAAAATAATAGTATTTCAAAAAGTTAGAAAAATTAAAAAACTAATGGAATTGAGATTTGAAAAAAAAATATTTTAAACTACATAATTTTTTAAGAATTGTTTTAGTCATAAAATATATAATTATAAAATAATTAAATAATATTTCAAAATTCTAAGTTATTATTATATTTCTATTTTATTATTATATTAATTTTAATGATGATTTATTAGTTATTACCATATCCTAATAAACTTACAAAAATATAAATCTAAATTAAATGTCTATGTCCATGTCACAATTAACTCTAAGCCATGTCATCATTAATGTCATCGTTTTCTTTCAAAATTAATGTGATGATGACACATGGCAAATCACTTTTTAAATAATGTCTAGGGGATATTTACATTTACATCTAGTTAGTTTATTAGTATATTTCCATATTTGCATTATCAGCATATTTCCATATTGCATCTCTACTTCGTGATAAAGAATATTTCGTAATTGTTTGTTCACCACTAATATATATAGTCACCTAGCTTAGTCTTTAGAAATAAGAAATCTATGGTGTGTCATTGCTCTCTTTGGATTTGATCCCTAGGTACTACACATGATCTCTCTTGGCAAGAGTATTATTTGGGTGTTAAGATTAGGGTTAATTTGATAGTTAATTGTTTAGGATAGTTATACCCTGCTACAACAATAAAACACACCATGTCAACAACTCTTCCTTCGATCTACATATCTCAATTCCAAGGATGTATTTCATCTCTCCCAAGTCTTTAATTTCAAACAATGACTTAAGGAACTCCTTGGTTGATTTGATACCATTTTGATCACTTCTAGTGATAATGATATCATCAACATACACAAGGAGGACAACAATACATGAGGGGGTTGTGAGAGTGACGAGGGTGTGGTCAAGGTCAGACTTCCTATACCCTCTACCATTCAAGGTTGTACTTAACTTACTATACCATGCTCTTGGCAATTGCTTAAGACCGTAGATAGGTTTCTTTAGCCTCAACACATTTCCCTTCTTGACCAAGTGTTCCAGAAAAGGTGGATGATGAATGTAAACTTCATCTTCAAGCTCTCCTTGCAAGAAAGAATTTTTCACATCCATTTGCCAAAGACCCTATTCAAGGTTCAACACCAAAGACAACACAGTTCTGATTGTATGAAGCTTGGCCACTGGTGGAAATGTATCAATGTAATCTTCTCCATACGTTTGAGTGAACCCTCTTGCCACCAGTCTGATTTTATTCCTATCAACATTCTCATTTGCAAGATATTTGATAGTGAAGATCCATCTACTAGACACAACCTTCTTCCCTTTTGGTAATTCACTCTCATACCAAGTGTCATTCTTGATCATAGCATTGGACTCATCCCCTACTGATTCTCTTCATGCCTTGTATAACATAGGTTCGTCATATGATTTAGGAATCTAGCTTTCATCTAGGCTGATCATGAATGCACAGTGCTCCTCATGATACTTAGCAAATTAACACACATCTTGAGAAGGATGCTCCACACCTTGTGCAATGTAGTAAGTTCTTGTACTGCCCCAGTTTGAGCTTGGTGGTTCCTTTCTCAATCTTGCACTTCTTCTCAATGGGATTCTTGAAGTTGACTCACCAGCCTGCTCCACTTCTTTCACCTGATACTCTCTTTCATACACTTGTTCAACACCATCCTTTCGTAATATGGTACCTCCTGTGGGATAGATCCATTTTGTTGGTCCACCCTCCACTCGGCTCATTTGGACCCTTTCCACCAGCACCATCCCAACCTCTTCCTCAACTTGTTGCCCATTACCTTGATCATGAATGTTTGCACCAGGTCCATCATTTCCCCTCTCATGGTCGAGGTGGGGTGACTGTTGTGTACTAGTCCTTCTCGGAGGTATATGTGTTGTCTCTCTTCTAGTCCTTGGATCTTGGGTAACATTATTACCAAGTCCTTTTATTATCATCCTTAGATTAGCTGTTCTATCTGATTCTTAAAATAAATCCTCCAAATCTTTCCACTTCTTTTCTATATAGTATCCTTTTGTTTCCACAAACTTCACATCCCTTGATACTAACACCCTTCTACTCGCTGGATCATAGCATTTATACCTCTTCTGATTAGTTGAATATACAATAAACATGTCCTTGATACTCTTGGCTTCAAGCTTATTATGCAACTCCCCATGAACCAGCGCAAAGCAAAGACAACCAAACACCCGGATATAGTCCAATGGAGATCTCTACTTGTTCAAAACCTCAAAAGGAGACTGATATTTAAGAACTTTGGTTGGATTCGGTTGATAAGGTAGCAAGCTAATTCCACAGCATCACTCCAAAAACGTTTGGGAATATTAGAATGAAACAACATTGACCTTGCAACCTCCATAAGATGTTGATTCTTTCTTTCAGCCACACCATTCTGTTAAGGAGTGTAAGGACAGCTTGTTTGATGAAGGATCCCATGTTGGGCAAGGTGTTGCTTGAAAGCATGACTTGTATACTCCCCACCATGATCTGATCTAAAACTTTTTGGCATTGTAATGGTTAGTCACATAAGTTTGAAAATTTTTAAATGCTTCAAAAACCTTATCCTTAGATGGCATCAAAGTTATCCAGGTGTACTTAGATTTTTCATAAATGAATGTCACAAAATACTTATGATTATCCCTAGACAAGAAATGTGCAGTCCAAACATTCGAATGAACCATATCAAATGATTTATCATAAGTATAACTAGAAGTTGGAAAAACATTCTTACAATGCTTGCCTAAATTGCAAGCTTCACACTCATTATTTTTAAAAACAACACCTATAAACATCAAATTCAAAGCTCTAACACGAGGATGACCTAGTCTAGCATGCCATAAGGCATCTTTATTCAACATAGAAGCAGAGGTGAACGAGCAAGTATAATCAGGAACATGAGAAAGATCTTCTCGCATATATAGGTTTCCCTTAGTTACTCCTTTCCCAATCAATCTACTGCTCTCAATATCCTAAAACTTCACATCATTAGGGCTAAAGATCACATTGCATTGCAAATCAGAAGTGCATCTTTTTACGGATAACAAGTTTGAAGTAAATTCAGGCATATAGAAAGCTCTAGATTCTTTATCAAACAATTTCGGATTGCATATTCCCCCAACTGGGACCTTCTCACCATTAGCTATCATAACATGACCATAAGCCAATTCAATATGTTTAATAAGTCTAGTATCACTAATCATGTGGTGAGAAGCACCAGAATCAATTACCAAAGACTTAGACACATTGCATGCATTGTATGAATGGCTAATACTTCTAGCTAGTTCATACGCAATCTTAGACTATCCTAGAATACTAGTTTGTTCATAAGAAGTCCTAGAGTGATCAATGTTACAAGAGTAAATCAAGGATGCACCAAAATATTACCCAAGAGTGTTACCAAATTTGATACCATTATCCTTGAAGATCTTGATTAGAGCATCAATGTCTGATCTCTTCTGTTTGTTCTCATTGAATCTCTGGCTCGGCTTGTTACTCGGTTGAGTGGCTTGAGTTCTCATGGCCATCATCTCTCACCCATCTCCTTCATTGATCCGTTTTGAAGTATCCGCAGCACTCGACCCATGTTGCTCACTTGTCCCATAGGAGAGATGAGCTCTTGCATCCTTATTCTTCATGAACTTAGCCTGCTTCAAGTATGGATGTAGAATCCAGCACTAACTCTTATTGTGTCCATGACTCTTACAATGGTCACATGTCCCATTGAACTTCCTCTCTTCATATCGGTTGTGCATTGCTTTGTTTGCTTGAGGAACTTCAGCTTGATTAGCTAGAAATAGTTCTCGTTATCCACCAAAGAGCCTGAGGGACCCTTGTTCCTTCTGGATTTATGCACACATGTCCTCAAGTTCATGTAGTTTCCCAGCTCTCAAAATGTGCTTAATGAGGTCATTGTAAGTAGGATTCAAGGTAAGCAAGAGGCCGAAGACCTTTCCTTGTTCTCTTCTCTCGTTTAGCTCATTCAGGTCGGTGGTGCTTGGCCTCAACATTTCCAGCTCCGACCATAAACCTCTGAATTTTCCCAAGTGTCTTGTAAACTCCATGTCCTCCTGAACCAGATTATTAATCGCCCGTTTTACTTCAAACACTATGCTCAAGTTTGAGATGTTCCCATACACATTCTTGAGTGTATCCCAAAAATCCTTTGACTTCTTGTTGGGGTCAAAATTGGTCAAGACACAATTGATGCCTAACCGTTACCGCGGAAACGTTGTCTCTCTTTTGAATAAAAAGAAAACAAGAATCGTCGCATCCAAACTCCTCATAACCTAACCCATATTGTCCTGGTCAACGAATGAAGACGTGCAATCGAGGGAACAACCGCATTGCTTCCAAGTTTAGTAGTCCGTGGGCGACTAGACACGCAACGTCTAGTCGTCCATGGGCGACTAGAACCATGACAAAGTCTAGTCCCCCATGGGCGACTAGTGATGAGGACATTAAACCTGAACAAGAGCCGGACCTAACCGAACCAGACACCCAAGACCTGATCACCAAGATATCCCAACAAGAAACTGTCCAATAAGTGTCCATGCCAATTGTGTTCAAAGGACCCATGACTAGACAAAGAGCTAAGATACTTAAACACAAGTTTAATGAGAGCATGATGCCTGCTTTTGATCATGTACAAGTTAAACCAACTGAGGTTAAGCCAACTATTGAACAAGATGATCCAGAACCAAGCTTTAAGAATGATGGACCATCCGAGACTACTAAGTCATCAAATGAAGGTCTTTGGCCATTCATTCTGGACCAAGCTCATGTTGGGGTCAAAATCGGTCACGAAAGAATCAATGCTAGAAAACTCTCGAGAAATATTTCTTATCTAAAAAAGAAGTATAAATCCAGGACAAAAAATTCGTGTAATTTAAAAGAAAGAAACTATAAGACAAATTCTCGGATAGGATGGTCTCATCCAAACAAACATCTTTCGGGAAAACAAAGACTGTTGTGGTCAACAACGGTTATCTTGAAATCAATGTTAGAATTGTGTTTCTGTACGAAATTTTTCTCAACACAATCTCGATAAAAGTTCCCGAGCAAAGGACTCAAGAGAAAATGATGCACGGGATGGATGACATCCAACTCGCTGAGTGCGCGAGTTGGACCAAACAAGCAGTCTAACTCGCCGAACGGGCGAGTTGGACCGAACAAGCAGTCCAATTCGCCCCAAGGCGAGTTGGACCGAGCATGGACCCAATCTTATGCCTTCTGATTAAATCTCGGCAGATCCACCCCTCGTTTTGTCTCGTTCGGAGTTACCGTTGGGACTTTAAGATAAAAATTGCGAAGACTCGTTTTCCTGAATGGAGTTCATGGTTATCGTATAAACGGCAACTCTTAACTTAACACCACAGTTGTCTAAACTAAACGAAAAGTGTGAACTTTCTCGTTAAATCGACAGCGTATCATTAAACGTTCTTTCTAAGAAATATTGAAAACGTTTAACTCAAAATACGGCCCAAAGAGGCCTAGAACACGGTTAAGGACCTACTTGCGATTTCATACGAAATTGAGCCGAACAATGTTATGACGGTGTATCTTTACTCAAAGAAGAAGATAAATCTCACGAAATCGGAAGATAAATGTCAAGTTTCCAAGATAATGATGAAGATCGAGGAAAAAGGAATATTTGAACGAAACGTTAAACTCGACCTAGGGGTAAAAAGGAAAAGGGAACCGACCCAGAAGGCATATATAAGGGGAGCTAAAGCAAAAGGCACAAGGACGTGGATATTTAGACCTACACAAGCTCTGTTAGCTTATAAGAACTTAGAACTGAGGTGGCTAGAAGGACAGAGTTATACTCAGACGTTTCTCCATCTTTGTTCGACGATTCTCCATCTTTGTTCGACGATTCTGATTTCCTTAGACTCTACAACTCATTACACTTAGAAACCCTAAGATTTATTCTCGAAAATCTTGGTTTCTATGACTGGCACTCGATCTATTGGTCACTCTTTTAATGGAACTACGTCAGACTTGATCCTCGAAAGGGGTACATAGGCAGCCTTTCTTAAGGTCCAGTCCCAAATCCTTCAAACCGTTTTTGTCTTTTTGTCTATTTCTAAGCGAGTTTCAGCCACATAGGTTTCTCTTGACATAGGTGGTAAAGCTAGCAATCTTAGTCTCGTTTTACTGCTTGTGTTATACAAATTCCTTTGTGATCCCATTTCCAGACAAGCTTCATGTACTCTTTTGTCTCTGAAGCGCTCGTACGCAAATTCGAAATAAAGATCTATTGATTTCTAAATTCGTTTTGTTATCTTTTCATGTTTTCCAAATTTACTCGATTATTTGTCGTTGGATCTCGCAGAGAATCTGGGAACTCAGGGAAAGTTAGGGTTTCTTGACTTTCCTTAATTTACGGAAATCGACGGTATGAATTTCGGTTCCCACAGTTTGGCGCTAGAAGAAGGGGGGTCGGATTACTCTAACTCATGGCCACGAATCGCTTGATCAAAAAAATGTATGGAAATACAAAAGACAATACACAGCTCTCAACAACACCGGTAAAACAACTCCAGCAGTGACTGCTCTCATCGCCAACGCTTAAGCAAACGCTGCAGCGCTTGAGAAAATAGAAAACCTAGTCGCGACTTTTCGCCACAGGCGGAGCACCAAAACATGATTTCTCTCACTAAACAGAAAGGGCAACGATAAAATCTATCAAACCCCGTAAAGTTCGTCTCCTTACGTAATTGGAAAAATCTCAGCGCATGGAGAAAACCTAGATTACTCATGGAGAAAATAGCTAATTGGGCGCACAACCCCCAATGTTGTACTTCTTCCGAACAATTTTCGAAGAAACGAAGTTGATCTCTATTGAATCTCTCGAAACCTAAAAAGACTGACGAAAACTAAACTAAGCAAAATGAGAGAGTGTATCCCTCACTGCTAAAACGTTTTCTGAAACCTAAGATTTCGTAAAAAAGTCAAGCTTTGATTCTACGCGACATATTCAGTGAATTCTCAATGATTGTCATTTAAACTTACTTTGGAAAAACTACTCAAAATCCCCTCAGATCAATCCAGCGGAAATGAGAAAATCTCCGATTAAGTTGACTCCCGATAATTAAGGTCATCACCGCCAAAGTTTCAGAGGCCAAAACGTGAGTTTTCCGAAAAAAACGGCTCTCGTACAGCTAAACACGAAAATACACTTACATAACGACTTTCGTAAAATTAAACTCAACAATATTTTAGGAAACAGTTTTCGTAAAACTAAACTCATGACATTTCGTGGAATAATTTCGTAAAATTAAATCTAAACAACATTTTTCGAAACAGCTTTCGTAAAATCAAACTTGACAATATTTTATGGAACAAACAAATTAGCATTTTATGATAAAAATTTCATAGAAAAAAATTGAAAACATTTACGAAACGACCGCACTAGCATACCTTCAAGACCCGAGTCGGACTAGTCAAACTTGCCCGTTTGGAGAGTTGGACCGAACGAGCCGTCCAACTTGCCGAACGGATGAGTTCGACGGAATGAGTCATCCAACTCGCCGAACGGGGGTGATTTAGACCAAACGAGCAGTCTTTTGGATCACCTTTTCGTTCTCCTTTGAATCAAAATCGAAATTTTTTTGTTTCGTCTCAATCGGAGTTTCCGTTGAGATTTTACAATTAAAACATGCTGGATGTACACCGTCAAACTCGCCCCGATGGCGAGCTGGATTTATTCTCTCCAAATCGCCTCATGGACAGTTGGGCAAGCCCTTATTATCTTCTCCTTTGTGTTCTCTTTTGAATCTCGATCGAAACACTTTTCGTTTCATCTCAATCGGAGTTTCCATTGAGATGTTACGACAAAAACAAGTAAGACTCGCCTAAACTCCTTTGCTTGCTCCTACTCGACCTCTTAGGCATCCTACTTGCCATATTCCGAATCCTACTCGCCCTATTGGGCTTCCTACTTGCCCTACCTCCATCTTTGCGTTCTCCTTTGAATCTCGATCGAACGTCTCTTGTTTCGTCTCGATTGGAGTTACCGTTGGAACTTTACGATAAAAACTGCAAAAACTTGTTTTCTCGTATGAATTCAGATTAATCTTATAAAATGGCAACAAATAACTTAAAATCATAGTCGCATCAACTATACGATTAATTTGAACCTTCCTATAAAAATTGACGTCGTATCAAAGGTACTTCGAAGAAATCGTAAAAATCTGAAACACGACTAAAAGCACACTTACGATTTAGAAGAAATTGAGCCCAATGATATTATGACGGTCTATCTTTTATTTGCAAGAGAAGATAAAAGTCAAGTTCAGAAAATAAATGTCAAATTTCAAAGGATAAACACCGATATCGAAAAATATGGATCGACGAACAAAAACCGCAAGACAGGTTCGAGCCTAAACGCGGCCAGGAAGAACTAATATTTTTACCATTCTTAAGGGGCGCACAGACACGAGAAGAGGAAGGGGAGATGAGCAAGCAAAACAGAGAAGAGGTTAACCCAAACCTTCGAGAAAACTAAAGTATGGCCGACTTGGAAGTTTTTGAAATCAGACTTGGAATTTTCGTAGGAAGGTACTAAGAAATAAAAAGGCTTCAGAGATCGCCATAAGACTTTAAGGAACTTAGGATCTAGGAGAATAGTTTAGCGAGCTAGGTCCTAGGCATTTTCCTCTCGCGATCTATTGTTCTGTGACTGTTCAGGCATATCTTACAAACCAATCTAAACTCTCGGAAAACCGAGAAACGATCGTCACGCATACTCAGCTCGCGTCCTAAAGAAAGAAAGAACTAGAAATGCGAACGTCGTCTTAAAACCAACTCGTTCCTAGTAATTTTCTTAAAACCGACATATTCCTAGTCGTCAACCCGAAACTCACCAAGTCACAATCCTAGCGTCGTCTTTAAACCGATCTGGATTGTCGATCATCCCAATCTTCGGAAAAAAAAACATACACAACCCTTCAAAATATTGGTTCAGCCATTTTCTTTTGTAAAAAAAAGAGGGAGTGGCACGTATACTATACTCGTATACTCCCATACTTCAATTTTTTTTGTCTCAGCATCAAGAAAACGCTTTCTACAAAGCAAACCCTCGCAGCAGTAGACAGAAAATCATTTAGGAAATGATGCCTCATAAAACCGATCATCCATTACTTTCGTATAACTATAAAATCCTTCGGGAAAACAAGATCGGTGTCATGAAAAATGACTTCGCAATATGGAAAGTAGAATGAGGAAACCACATTCCTCGTTCGCAAATATCACGGGTAATTTGTGAGAGACATTCTCAATTTACTTCTATGCTATTCACTCCTTGTAAAAATTACGCGGAACATCCTTCGTATAGCCACACCAAGTTATACGAAGAAACTTTCCCAAACGAACATAACAAGTTTTACGGAGAACTGTTTTGGACATTTTACGCATAGCTAAAAACAAACTCATATGGCTCGTCTCTCAACAAAAAAAACTAAACTTTATCACTTCGCACTACGATCTTACAAATCTCATTCTTTAGCCATGTGGCTCGCTGGCTTCTGCCTCCCATCTCCCTTGGTTCATCATACAAAAACAAAACAATTTTTGTACGGCTATAGGAAACATTATACGAAACATTCATCGTATAACTGATACCTAAAGTGGAAAATCGTTTCTAACACCATTGGCCATCTTAGCATGAAAACTCTGACCTGGCCCATCAATATCAACAAATGCTCTTTGGCGCTCGGCCAATTATGCCTTCCGATAAAAGTCCAAACCGGAATTCAGCATCCTCTTTGAGACAATTCTAAACTAACATGACCTTAATGTTAACACGAACGTGCCATGGTCTAATCCGTGACCAGCAACGTCCTCGGCTATGCGGCTGAACACATCCATAAGAACGAGCCAAAATGTTTGAGCGACCACTGCTACATCCAATCACATAACGGCAAAACAACAATCCACGATTAGTCTAAAAACGCCAAGTGAAAGTAATTATCGTATAACCTATAATCAGAAATCATACGATAAATTCTTAATATTGAAACTTAGTTCCAACCAGCAAATGGTTAACGTAAACTTAAATTTGTCGACAACCAAAGAAGTTCAATATGTCCGAAGTTTACTCTAAGCCCACAAAGTTTTACAAGTAAAAAGCATCACATAAGGAAAAACTCAAAACAAAACTCATAGAGCCATACGAAACATCCTTAACTATACACGAAATAGATCTCGGGGTTCCGAATCTTGACAAATCACAGCAAAGGAAGTCGTACATTCTCGGGGTCAAATTTACGTGACCCATTGGTCCTAATTCCTCGCTAACAAGTCAAACAATTTAACGTCCAAACAGGAGCAACAATTTTGGCTGCGAACATCCACAAACAAAACAAAACGTTTCTTTGCCGTAAGGTTAAAAAAAACCCTTGCGATGACACACATCCTCAAGCCCGCAAACATTTCAAGCACGAAATGCTGCATACAAAAGAAAAACTCAACCTTCAACATAGGGAGACGTCGCTGACGCTCGAAGAAGTGTTTTTCGTCAAAACTATCTGAAATGGAATGCTCAACTTAAAAACAGTCCATCCGCGACTATAAAAACACACACCTTCTTAAACATGTATCATTCACAAAGATTCAAAAACGGTAATATCTACCAATAAGTTTGTTGCTGATGACAACAAACTCTCAACGTCCTAAACAGACTAAGCCATCTCGTAGAGATAGCTCTCGAATACCCGACACAAGGGTAATTGCACTATAAAATAAATCCGAAATTTTTGTCAGCACTTGTGGGAGACTTAAAAATTGCCCCCGAAGAGATGCTCAATTCCTACCATACAAGTCACATAAGCCAAGAACATATCGCGGACTTTAAAGGGGGACGGAATCAGGTCGTTAGCGATACGGGAAACGTAAGCCAAAGTAGTCATCGCACACCCTACAACCGTGATTAGACCTAGGTATTACCATAAAACCAGCCCACTGGTCTCTAACGTCTCAAGGCATGATATCGAAAAGATACGAGATCCTGAAAGCATGTCTCTTCGTCCATATCTAAGCGCTCTCAAAACTTTAGAAAACTTCTCAAACATCTCGAATGAGCAACGAATAGGACGATCTGCAAAAGAGTTGCGAGCGAGATGACAACTCGTATCCTTCCCTCTATACTTAAACAAAAATCCGAATCTACTTAAACTCCTTTTCAAGTGAAAAATCCTAGTTTATTCATTAAAAAGTCGCAAAGCGGCCGGGATCCGAAGCCACACGATGTCAGTTCCGAAAACATAAATACGACCACACTCGGCCAAAATAAACAGCATACAAGGCTAGTCTCAAGGCGACAAAGGTCCAATATACAATGGCATTGGCATAAACATGCCCGATAATCTCTACACGACACACAGCTAAACCATAAAGGTCTCACTGGAAAACAGGACGTAAGAACCTTAACTTCGGGATGAACTACAAAAGGCTTGATCCCTTGTACAAGGGTACATAGGCAACCTTCACAAGGCGCAGCCCCAATTCTACTGCATTCCACACTTAGAAGAATGAGTAGACCACTTTAAACGGACCCTTCAACCATGATTCCGCCTAACTTACGAAACCTGCCAAACCTCTCGCTAGAACCTCACGATTCTAATGAGCTGGGGGGCTAACTGTTGGGGTCAAAATCGGTCACGACATAATCAATGCTAGAAAACTCTCCAGAAATATATCTTATCTAAAAAGAAGTATAAATCCAGGAAAAAAGCTTCGTATAATTTAAAAGAAAAAAATTACACGACAAGTTCTCGGATAGGATGGTCCGATCCAAACAAACAACTTTTGGGAAAACAAAAGATTGTTGTGGTCAACAACGGTTATCTCAAAATCAATGTTAGAATTGTGTTTCTGTATGAAAGCTTTCTTGACACAATCTCGATAAAATTTCTTGAGCAAAGGACTCAAGAGAAATGGATGCATGGGATGTGTGACATCCAACTCGCTGAGCGCGCGAGTTGGACCGAACAAGCAGCCCAAATTGCCCATGAGGTGAGTTGGACCTAACATGGACCAAAACTTATGCCTTCCGATTGAACCTCGGCAGATCCACCTCTTGTTTTGTCTCGATCAGAGTTATCGTTGGGACTTTACGATAAAAGTCGTGAAGACTCGTTTGCCCGAATGAAGTTCATGGTTATCGTATAAATGGAAACGGTTAACTTAACACCACAGTTCTCTAAACTATACGAGAAATGTGAACGTACTAGCTAAATCGGCGTCCTATCATTACACATTCTTTCGAAGAAATCATGAAAACGTTTAAGTCAAAATACATCCCAAAGAGGCCTAGAACGCGGCTAAAGACCCACTCGCGATTTCATACGAAATTGAGCTCAATAATGTTATGACGGTGTATCTTTACTCGCAGAAGAAGATAAATCTCACGAAATCGGAATATAAATGTCAAGTTTCCAAGATAATGATGAAGATCGAGATAAAAAGGAATATTTTTGCGAAACGATAAACTCGACTTAGGGAAAAAAAGGAAAGAGGAACCAACCCAGAAGGCATATATAAGAGGATCTAAAGAAGAAGGTGCAGGGACCCAAAGATTTAGACATAGAGAAGCTTTGTCAGCTTATAGGAACATAAAACTTAGGTGGCCAGAAGGACAGAGTTATACTCAGACGTTTCTCCATCTTTGTTCGACGATTTTGATTTCCTTAGACTCTACAACTCATTGCACTTAGAAACCCTAAGCTTTATTCTCGACAAGCTCGGTTTATATGACTGACACTCGATTACTAGACGAACTTGCTCCGGAAGTTCAATCTATTGGTCCACTGTTTTAATGGAATTACGTCCGACTTGATCCTCGAAAGGGGTATGTAGGCAGCCTTTCTTAAGGTCGTTTTTTCCGTCTATTGCTAAGCGAGTTACAGCCAAACAGGTTTCACTCGACATAGGTGGTAGAGCTAGCAAACTTAGTCTCGTTTCACTGCTTGTGTTATACGAATTCCTTTGTGATCCCGTTTCCAAACAAGCTTCATGTACACTTTTGTCTCTGGAGCGCTCGTACGCAAATTCGAAATAAAGATCTATTGATTTCTAAATTCGTTTTGTTATCTTTTCATATTTTCCAAGTTTACTCGATTATTTGTCGTTTGCTCTCGCTGAGAATCCGGAACCTCAGGGAAAGTTAGGCTTTCTTGACTTTCCTTAATTTACAGAAATCGACGGTGTGAATTTCGGTTCCCACAGCACATAACAACTTTCTGGTCATCATCATAGAAGATCAGTTCGTCTAGCTAGATTCAAAGACTAATCAAACCGACCAAAAAGGTAAAAACGTAAGCATTTAAATTCATATTTCAACGGTTTGATTTGTTTTGCAGCTTTGGTCCTTTGCCTTTCTTTTTATTTGAATTTTATTCCTAAACTTTCTAGGTGGCTTGCACGCCTAATAGGGTTTTCTTTTAGTGCAAAACTATGTAATATTTGTTTCAAAAACCCTTGAAGGCAACACTGCATTGGACGTCTATATAAGCCCCCTATAAGCAGTTTGAAAGTTTTTACGCATGATATAAAACGAAACATTTTCTTATTGAAAACCCTAGAGCTCTCTAATAAAAAAACTCGCCTCCTTCTCTTTGCCTTGTAAGACCAGAAAATCCACGGCCTAAAGAGTTTGTGTTGTATCACGAGTCTTTCATCCCTCATGTGGTGCACTTCGTTCCATCAAGCTACTTGTTCATCATAATTTTTTGGTTGATTAGATTAATTTAAACGTTCCACCCTTGTGTAGATCGAGTCTCTCTCTCTCTCTTCCCAAGGATCATACAGCCTTTGTCAGCCTAAGCTTGTATTATATCTGGTATTAGAGATGAAGTTCCTTCAGAACCAGGTCTTTCTATCCTTTTACATCTTTACTTGCATTCGTTTTCTTTGCATCCTTAAATCTAAAAATAAAAATTGTTTGTTCTTCATACACATTGCTTCTGTTTTGCATCCATCTATTGAAAACCATAAAGAAAAGAGTCATCCGTTCATTGTGCATCAAGTAGTTTATCATTCTCATTCTCTTGGTCGCATCTCTGTAGTAACTCTAGTCGATTGTTTTCTTTGTTCATTTGCATCTAGTTAATTCCTTGATAAACTTAAAACCTATAAAAAGTATTTCATGCGTGTTTCTCTTGTTTTAGCTTCGTTTAAAGTTTGATTGTTAGTTTGATTCTGAAATCAAAGAAAAGATACTCAAAAACGTGTTAGTAAAGTTAATAGGGCCAATTTGCCTTTCTGGTGGTCGAGGGTTTAACAACCTTCTTTTTCGGTCGACCACCGCATCAAGCAATTTCCATTTTTTACAAAATAACCTTATTCCTTTTCCTTTCTTTGTTTAAATTTTGAAAACCTTAATAAAAAAAGTTTTCTTCTTTATTGGATTGTTTACTTTTAAGATTTCAAAGAAAAAAAATATATATACATCTAATTTCCATTTGTTTTTAATGTATCCTTTAGATTTTATCATCCAAACTCTTAAGTCCAACGTTTCTTTGCTAGGTAAATTCGCATGGCAGCCATGGGAGATGACGTACAATCAGCCCTGATGCAAGCCATCCATGACCTACAAGACGAGATGAGGAATGTGAGGCAAGACATTGGTACGGTTCGACAAGACTTGAGCGACAGACTGACCCGGATCGAGCAAAGGCCAGCAGCTCTATCCACTCAGCGAGTTGATTTGGGGACAGCCCAAAACAATCTATTGCCAACCTGGGCACCCTCAAGGAGGACTGGAGTTCATATCAATGACAACCCAGGGCATAGTACCAGAGACCAACGTCATGAAGATGAATCTGGACCCTATCCTCAACCGAACTCAAGGAGGCATGAGGTTCAAGATGATTATGGGGAAGAGGAGGAGGATGATTACAACCCACCTCCAAGGGCACGACTTAATCAGAACCCATATCAGAATCACATCAAGCTAGAGGCACCTGTATTTGCTGGAAAGGTGGACCCGGAAGCCTACCTTGATTGGGAAAAGAGGGTGGACCATATATTTAAGTATTACAACTATCCTGGTCCAAAGAGAGTAGCACTTGATGTGGCTCAACTTACTGAAAATGCACTGATATGGTGGGATAGAGTAACCACGGACAGGAGGAGAAACCAATGGAGACTACTTGAGTCTTGAACAGACATGAAGAACTTAATGTGCCAACGGTTTTTCCCACAACCCTTCCATAGGGACTTGCAAAGGCATTTTAGAACCCTTAAACAAGGGACTAAGTCAGCAGAAGAGTACTATGAGGAGTTTGGACACTTAAGGAACCGGCTTGGACTTAATGAGGATGAAGAATTCATCATGGCCCAGTTCTTGGATGGATTAAACGACCGGATCAGTAGCAAGGTTGAGAGGCAGAACTACCTAGACCTCAAGGACCTATTTCACTTAGCCATTCAAGTCGAGCAAGATATCAATAAAAAAATCCACCAGAAGTAAACCACAGGCGGCTTGGGGTTCAAGCAACAACACCAGCAACTACCCCAAATCAGTGGACAAGGGTAAGGGAATTGATTTGGGCAACCAAAACAAGACCCGACCTAATGAGCCTAACAAAGACACCAGAGCAGAACCAAGAAGGAATACTAATCCCCAACGCTCCATAGACATCACCTGCTTCAAATGCAAAGGCCGAGGGCACATGGAAAGAGAATTTCCAAACCATAGGGTCATGTTGCTCACTGAAGATGGATATGAGTCTCATGATGAAGATGATCCGATGATCCAAGAAGAGTTTGGGAAATTGAGTATCCGGATGTGGGAGAAAGCTTGATGATCAGTCGTGTGCTTAGTGTCCAAGTGCAACCAGCTGAGACCATCCAAAGAGCGAACGTATTCCACAGCCGATGTACCATCAGAGGCAAGGTATGTAATCTTATCATTAATGGTGGGTCTTGCACTAATGCTGCTAGTCCATACATGGTAGATAAACTTGGCCTGGAAAAGACTAAGAATCCACTTCCATATAGACTAAGGTGGCTAGATGATAAGGTTTAGCTTCAAATTAAAGAACAAGTGACCATTCCATTTAGTATTGGTAAGTATCAGGGTGAAGTGGTTTGTGATGTAATACCTATGCAAACTGGACATGTCCTCTTAGGTAGACCATAGAATGGCATAGAGAAACTAAGCATGATGGTCGATATAATATGTACACTTTCAAGCATGATAAGCGTAAGATTAGCTTAGCACCTCTCACACCAGCAAAAGTCCATGAACTAAATTTTCAAATGGTTAAGGAAAAAGAGACATTTGTTAAGTGTAATTTTCTTATTAGCCCTAGCTATATCCGGAAGGCTGCTGCCACTAAACACACAATGCTACTAATGATCTTTAAGGAGAATTTGAGTGCAAGTTGTGATGAGTTGACACTTCATCCAGAGATTACTAAGATTCTTGACAGGTTCAAAGATGTGTTTCCAAAGGAGATCCCACACGGTTCACCACCACTTAGGGGCATAGAACACCAAATAGACTTCATAGCCGGAGCTGCCTTGCCAAACAAACCAGCCTATAGGGTAAACCCGAAGGAAACCAAGGAGTTAGAAAGACAAGTCCAGGACTCATTGGACAAGGGATATGTTAGGTAAAGCCTTAGTCCTTGTGATGTACCCGTTTTGTTAGTACCCAAGAAGGATGGAACATGGAGGATATGTGTAAACTGCCGAGCCATAAACAATATTACCATTAAGTATAGGCACCCCATACCACGCCTTGATGACATGTTAGATGAGTTAAGTGGAACCACAATTTTCTCTAAGATAGACCTTAAGATTGGATACCATCAGGTGAGAATGAAGAAGGGTGATAAATGGAAGACTGCCTTTAAGATCAAGCAAGATCTTTATGAATGGCTAGTGATGCCATTTGGACTCACCAATGCTCTTAGCACCTTAATATGCCTTATGAACAACATACTTAGACCATACATCGATAAGTTTGTTGTGGTCTATTTTGATGATATCTTGATTTATAGTACTAGTTTGTTTGAAATGTGACACATCTTGAGCAAGTACCAGAGACACTTCGACAAGAAGGGCTTTATGCAAACCTCAAGAAGTGCAAATTCTGCACTGATAAACTTGTTTTCCTTGCTTTTGTTGTGAGTTCATAGGGATTACACGCATATGAGGAGAAGGTGAAGGCGATCCAAGACTGGCCAGAACCCACAAATATCAGCCAAGTCCGAAACTTCCATGGTCTAGCAAGCTTTTACAGGCGCTTTGTCAAAGACTTCAGCAGTATAGCTGCACCTCTCACTGCTGTGGTGAAGAAGAGTATTCGGTTCATATGGGAGAAGGCACAACAAGACGTATTCCAAACCTTGAAGGATCGTCTGACCCATGCACCAGTCCTAGTCCTTCCTGACTTCAACAAGACTTTTGAAGTGGAATGTAATGCATATGCAATTGGTATCGGGTCCGTGTAGACTCAAGGGGGGGGGAAACAGTTGCTTATTTCAGTGAGAAGTTGAGTGGAGCCACACTTAACTATCCTACCTATGACACGGAGTTATATGCACTAGTGAGAGAATTAGAGACATGGCAACACTACTTGCTGTCCAAGGAATTTATGGTCTTTGCCGACCATGAGACTTTAAAAAATTTGAAGGGTCAGACCAACATCAAGAAGAGGCATGCTTGCTGGATGGAATTCATATAAACTTTCCCATACATCATCAAGTACAAGAAGGGTAAAGATAACAATGTGGCTGATGCTATTTCAAGGAGGTATGCCTTGATTGCCACCATGGAAGCCAAGGTGATGGGATTTGAATTCATCAAGGATCTATATGGAGGGACACAGAACTTGCTGAGATCTATTATGGTTGTACCAAGGGGCCACAAGGGAAGTTCTATCTACATGAAGGGTTTCTATTAAAATGGATGAGATTGTGCATTCCACAGTGCTCATTGAGACAATTAATCACTCGAGAGGCTCATGGAGGAGGTATCTTGAGACACTTTGGGTGGATAAGACTTTAGTTGTGGTGAGGGAACATTTCTATTGGCCTCATATAAAGAAGACTGCCAAATACCATTGTGCAAGGTGTGTAGCTTGCAAGAAAGCTAAGTCAGAGGTGCAACCTCATGGTCTATATATGCCAATGCCGAATCCTACTGCTCGTTGGGTGGATCTATCCATGGATTCCGTGTTAGGCCTACCAAAGGTGCAACACAAGGATTCAATATTTGTGGTAGTGGACAGATTTTCTAAAAAATGGGACACTTCATACCTTGTTCCAAGGGGAATGATGCATCCAAGATGGCTGACTTGTTCTTCATGGAGGTTGTGTGCTTACATGGAGTACTTAGGACCATTGTATCAGACCAAGATGGCAAGTTCCTTAGCCACTTTTGGAGAACCTTATTGAAAAAGATGGGGACTAAGATTTTATTCTCCACTACTTGGCACCCTAAAACGGACGGACAGACTGAAGTGGTCAACCAAATACTATCCACACTGCTTAGGGCTACCATTGAAAGGAACACGAATAATTGCGTACAGTGCATTCCCTTTATACTACAACCAAGCTCAACATTCAGCCACTAAAATGTTACCATTTGAGGGAGCCTATGGTTTTAATCCGGCCACACCCTTGAAAATCAATCCATTAAATCCTAATTAGAGAAGCCAAGGCTAAATATTTCAAAGATCTCCACCAGAAGGTTACCGAGAATTTGGAGAAGAGGACTGAGCAGTACACTAGGAATGCCAACAAGGGTTGCCGAGACATTGTGTTTGAACCAGGAGAATGAGTTTGTTGCATATGTTACAACAGATATCCTAGCCAGAGAGGTTTCAAGTTAAATCCAAGAGTAGATGGACCGTTCCAAGTGATCAAGAGAATCAACAACAATGCTTATCGTCATGAGCTCCTAGTTGAGTTGGATGTATCTTCAACTTTCAATGTTACTGACTTGTCTCCTTTCCTTGCAGATGAACCAATTTTGAGGTCAAAACTTTTTGAAGAGGGAGGGAATGATTAGGACATTCAACCTGAACCAAAGTTGGACCTAACCGAACCAGACATCCAAGACATGATCACCAAGATATCCCAACCAGAAGCTGTCCAAGAAGTGTCCATGCCAATTGTGTTTAAAGAACCCATGACTAGACAAAGAGATAAGATACTTCAACACAAGTTTAATAAGAGCATGATGCTTGCTTTTGATCATGTACAGGTTAAACCAACTAAGGCTAAGCCAACTGGTGAACAAGATGATCAAGAACCAGGCTTGAAGAATGATGGACCATCCGAGAAGACTAAGCCATCAAGTGAAGGTCTTTGGCCATTCGTTTTGGACCAAGCCCATAGCAACTTGATTGTCATCAGCATAGAACATCAGCTCGCCTAGCAAGATTCAAGGACTAATCAAACCGACCAAAAAGGTAAGAAGGTAAGCATTTAAATTCATATTCCAACGGTTTGATTTGTTGATTTGTTTTGCAGCTTTGGTCCTTTTCCTTTCTTTTTATTTGAATTTTGTTCCCTAATATTCTAGTTTGCTTGCACGCCTAATAGGATCTTCTTTAAGTCCAAACTATGTAATATTTGCTTCAAAGACCCTCGAAGGCACCACTGCATTGGACGTCTATTTAAGTCCCCTATAAGCAGTTTATAACTTTTTACGCATGATATAAAACAAAACATTTTCCTAGTGAAAACCCTAGAGCTCTCTAACAAAGAACTCGCCTTCTTCTCTTTGACTTCTGAGACCAGAACCTCCATGGCCTAGAGAGTTTGTGTTGTATCACGAGTCTGCTATTCCTCGTGTGGTGCACTTTGTTCCATCAAGCTACTTTTTCGTCGGAATCTTTTGGTGATTAGATCAATCCAAAAGGTCCACCCTTGTGTAGATTGATTCTCTCTCTCTCTGTCTCTCTCTCTCTTGCCAAGGATCATACAACCTTTGTCAGCCTAGGCTTGTATCAACTAGACTCTCCATAGTCTAGTCGCCCATGGGCGACTAGACTCATGCAACGTGTAGTCGCCCACGACGACTAGACTCACTACCAAGTCTAGTCACCCATGGGCGATTTGACTCTTGGCAAAGTCTAATTTCCCATGGAGACTAGACACACCCCACGTCTTTTCGCCCATAGGCGACTAGACTCTTCACATAGTCTAGTCGTCCATGGCCGACTAGACGCGTGCAAACATCTAGTCAACCATGGTCGACTAGACCGTATCTTCTTCATCACTCTCTCCTTTGAATCTTGACTAGATTGTTTCATGTTTTGTCTCGATTGGAGTTTCCGTTGAAGTTTTACAATAAAAATCGCAAAGATTTGTTTTCGCGTAAAACTCTGAGTCAGCTGTATAAAATGATAACAATTAACTTAAAAACCAACGTATCTCGACTATACGATTGGTTTTGTTATTTTGCGGAGCCAGCATCTTGTAATCATACGAAACACAATTTCTCTGAAAAAATCGTAAAAATTGCTTAAATCGCAAAACGACTTGAAAGGGTCTAAAACGAGATAAAAGTCTACTTACGGTTTTAGACGAGAATGAGCCCAACTATAATGACAATATACCAGATATCCGGAGAAGATAAACAGAAAAGAAGATTATTGTCAAGTTCTAAGATAATTATGAAAAATCCAGAAGATAATGAATATTTACGCGGAATGATAGACTCGAATCGGATGCATAAAAGGAAAGACATCTGACCTTGAAGACCTATATAAGAGAAGAAAGGGAAAGGGACGCACACACACAAAATTCTCTGCAACTCGGCACTTTGATCGATTTAGGCAACTTTCCGATTTAGTTATCGAGTTGCGACTTAATTCAGTTTTCAAGTTATAGGTTTTTAGAACTAGGGAACTCGCCGACAGCTCTTGCGGCCAAGGCTTTTATCTGTTGTAAACGCTCATACGCAGATTCATAATAAGATCTATATTGCTCTTTTCCTTATCTCGACTTACTTTGTTTCGTCTGTTTTTACATAATTTGACTATTTGTCGTTAGACTGAGCAGAAATCCGGAATCTTAGAAAAAATTAAGATTTTTTAGTTTTTCTCTGATTACGGAAATCGATAGTTTAAATCTCGATTCCCACAGTTTAACGCCAAAAAGAAGAAGGGGGAAGGGGTAACATATCAATCTCAATTCATAGTCGCAAAACGCTTGGTAAAATATGTCTACAGACATTCCAGACAATTAACCACCTCGCAATGGAACGCTGTCAATGACAACATTGATTTTAATAGAGATTTAGATGAGTTGGCATCTTCTATATGTGAAAGGTGGTATAACAAAACTCTCTAATGAATCATATGAGATTTTCTTAGTTTTATCAACTGACGTCGATAGTGATTCCAAATACAAACATCGGTTAATTGAAAGATGGAGTTTGAAAAAAGTGCTAGTTTTTGGAGTTTGAAAAAAGTTCTAGTTTTTGGAGTTTGAAAAAAGTGCTAGTTTTTGGAGTTTGAAAAGTGCTAGTTTTTGGAGTTTGGCGACTTTGTAGAAGAGAGCGAGCTGTCACAGCGGTTCGCAATCAGTGTAGGAGCTTCTAGACTCGCCAAACTACTCGTTATGTTTTTTTTTTCCATGTGATTGTATTGTTGCTATCTAGCTTACACGTATTGTAATAGCTATCTAGGTTACACGAATTGTAAAAGAATATCAATCTTAGCTTGTATTTGTTTTCTTCCTTTTGATAATAATGAAATATAAAAGTCGAAAAAATAAAAGAAAAAACATTTAACAAGAACCCTCCAACGGGGTCAGAGGGATTGACTAGGACTTGTGGATGGTCTGATTCTAGAAGGCATCTTGGAGAGTCTCCATGAGTCCCGCATATAAGAGTTCTTAGGAGTTATAGACATCTTGACGTCGTTATCAAGAACGGGGTCATCATCATAGTCCTCGTCATTGTCTGTATCTCCATACACTATGACTTCCGCAATAGTCTCATCTTCGTCATAAGTCCTTTTTACCATTGACCAGTATATAAAGTTCGGAGAGATGAAGCTTCAACATTTGACAAGTAGCAAACGGGTGAGTTAAAATTATGTAATGCAACTACTTGCACATCATCGTATTCAAAACAAAAAAATAAGAGTTGAGATAGTGAACCTGTTGGAGATTTTGAACAAGCACGGTTCGAACGAGAAGAAGCCACCAAAAGCACGAAAGGTTTCAGACTCAGGTAGGTCAGCGAAAATGAAGGCTTCCGAGACAATGAACAGACCACCAGCTTTGGCTTGTTTAAGGAACTCAGAAACTACATATGGATTGCACTCCTGTTCACACACAAAGTTAGTGCAAGCTTGCTGCATTTGATACCTATAAAACCGGCTCCAGTGACACATGAGCTAAGGGAATGTTACCTTCAACGGGTTTAGTTTGTGAGATAAAACCGACTCCAGCGGTGTAAGCAGCAACTGGAAGCGAGGAACATCTAGGATTGATCTCATTCGGAAACATAGCACGTACATGATTGCCTACAACAGTCACAGAAAAGTAACAGGTTTAAGTTATTACTTGACATAACCAGACGCAGATAGGCCAAAACAACTCCTTTCCAGGGTAAAGATGATTGATAAAGTAGAGACGTAGATGATATCACAGAAGAATACTTGAATAAAAGCAATAAGATGGTTCTAATTAAACTTGGACTATACCTGACATCCCGAATAGAAAACTAGGCGGTCAGAGGAAGCACCAACATTGTATGTTCTGCAGTAATCCGCACACTCATCCACCAGTCTAGGAAATTTCAGACACAAGAGAATCAATGTTACAACAAAGTGAAACTTGAATCAGATCAAAATAATATTCTTTTTGTCAGTCTCTTTCTACCTTTTTAAAATGCTAGCCACAAAAGAAGCATGCAAAAACTTCCCACGAGACAAGTAGCTAGCTAGATAATCCACTGCATCCGTCCTGTTTAGTAAGGGGGAGAAAACAAAACCCATGTACAAGTGGTGAGTCTCGTGAACAGATTAGCTTGATGATATCTTGCAGCCATGAAGGATAAGATGTAACTCACCTAGTAACTGGATCTTCGTTGCTGGATAGAAATATGTCCAACAGCTTACTGGCAAATTTCACACCACAATCTTCAGGATCTAGTGAGCACGCATAGAACAACAGGAACTGCAGACCAAAGCAAAATGAGATACATGTCATTCCAACAACCAAGTAAAGTGTTAGGAGCCCATGACATCACATGTCGATGATGAAGTAAAGTGTAAGGAGCCTATATATATATATATACCTGTGGAAATTTTGGTTTGCACGTCTTCAGAATTAAGGTCTCAAACAAGTCGAAAAGAATTTCAAACACCTGCGCCGAAACCATGAAAAAGAGAACTCAAAATAAATAAATAAAAAGATGAATGCATCTACCAGTACCACAAAGGAAGGAAAGCTATGATGATGATAAAGCACTAATTGGTGACATACCTCATCCAGACGACCAGCATTTTGACAGGCTTCAAGATGCTCAAACGATAGGACCATTAATTTGTCCAACAACTCAGAGACTTTTGAATCATTCTGATTTAGAGTCTGCACTGGAGACTGCAAAAGAAAAAACGAATTTATGAATCAGAATCAAAATTTTCATAGCAAGAGAAAAAGCATCTTGTAATCACATTTAAAACCTACCTCCTCTCCTTCATTCATAGTCTCTTCAACTGCAACTTCAAGTTCCATATCAAACAAGCCTAAAGTGGAGTCATCTTGGGGAATATCATCTCGCTCAATCTCCAACTACAAAGATGATAAAGCACATTATTCACTTATCATTTTACTTAGTGGCTATATTATACTTGTAACAGTTTCAGTCCACTTACATCGAGATGTAGCAACCTCAGCATAATTACCCTAAGGATCCGGTCGCCAACAACCTTTCCGATTGAGCTGTTCTCCAACTTCAACAAGGTATCCACATATGTCACTAAACCCTACAACCGAAATAGTTGTCAACCACAGGTATAGGCTGGCTGTTACAACACTGACTAATTTTTTTAAAAATAAAAACCTACATGGCCTTTCTTGTATATGTTAGGCGTTCTATTGACGAGTATGTGAAGTAATTGAGAGGGAGCAGCAGGAACTAAATAAGAAATCTTGTGAAGAGCAGAGTGCACCCAGGAAAGAACTTCCCCCATCTTCTTATTGAGTATGCGGGGTTGCAATAGTAAATTAAATATGAGCATCTCCAAACAACAATTCAGATACTTTCCACTAGTAGTGGCCTAGAGATGGAAGACAGCAAAAACTGTTAAAGCAGATAATCTATATATATATATATATGAGGTTGACATGAGGGGAGCTGTGTACCAGTGATATGATTAGGTCCAGCAATGCATATACTACATTAGGTGGGTGATCCCAAATTCTCATTCCAAGAATCTAAGGAAAATAATAAAAGTCAGAGAAAGAGGTAAGGTATGTATGAATTCAAATCTAAGCTTCATGCAATTTAAAAAGAAAAAAAAACTTACACGAATAAGAAGCTGTTCATGGTGAGCAGCATCTAAGAAAGCAACAGAGCGTGATAGAAATTTCAAGAGTGTCTGTAAAGCAAATAAGAGTGAATATATATGTCTTAGAAACAACAAATTTAAAACAAACAAAGGAGAAGAGAAAGACACACCTCTTGCTGTGCAACAACATCGACATGAGATTTGTTTTGAATGTTCAGTAATTGAACAAGCTCAGTATACTTATGGGTATCGTCCTGGAATTAGCAAAAGACAATACTTTAAAAGAACACACACAGAAACATATATGTATGTATATACAAATGTGAAGAAGCAAAAAGACTCACACTTTTGGCAGATGCAAGGGCCTCCCTAATGTCAGACACACAAGCTGTGTCTCTTAACTCAGCATCTATGTAATATTTCTTCGATTGTAAAACCTATTAAGCAAAACGTAAGCAAATCGACTCAGCAACCTGTTTATTAACAATGGAATGAAGAATATAATAAAATCATGGATCAAAACAGGCTGACATGGGGTGAAGAAGAATCAGAAGTTAAAGATTTTCACGAAACAATTCTTTCTCGCAAATATGTTAAAAGTAGAGTAAGCAAAATTAAGTTCCAGAGCTAGAAAGCAAACGTTCGGACAGCCCAAAAAAAAACAAGTTATAGTGCCTGAGTTCAGGATAGGAGTAAGATAGAACACTTACAGTGAGATACAATTAAATCAAATGAAGCTAATGTCTCAACACGGACACAAACACGAATCAAAAATCAAAGATGTTTGAGAAGTCTTACATCGAGCGTAGTGGTCTTGAGCCAATTCTGCGTTGAACGCGATGCGAAGATTCCCTTTCTACAATAGAAGGAGATAAGAATCACAAAACATCGGAACTCAAGAAAACAGATACTAAGATTGATAAGATCTTGACGAACCCTCTAGAATGCATATCTTCAAGGATTTTAGGGTTTCTTCACCGTCTGCATGAGATAACTTTATATACCCTAATTTTAAAAATAAATTGCAATTGGGTCCCTGGCTTTAGTTTTTTTTTTCTTTTAAAATCTCTTTTAGAAAAAGAACTCATATTAAATTAAACAATCTATTTTTATGTCATCTTTTGCTTTTTTTTTTCTATTTCCGACTAAGGGGGTGTTATTGGTTACATAACTTGAAGTAAATTCCAACAGATTTAAAATTGATTAGATTTTAATTTTGTTGATTCATTTGATAATCTAGAATATATGATTTGTCTAACCATTTTTAAATCCATGTCAATGTAACAATGAAATCTATAGGATATCATTTAAATTCTATAATAGAGTTGAACTTTTTTCTCTGTGAATTCTAAAACCAAATTAAAATAAAAATAAAAGATGTAAATAAAAAAAGCCTAAAAACACAAACTTGAACGTAACGTATCAAGAAAAAAAAAAGAAAAAATAAACTAAAAACACATAAAACCTATATTCATTCCATATTGGTTTGAATCCATCCTAGTCTTTCTTCCACAGACATACTAACAAAGACGTCTTGTATGCCCAAATGATAAATACTTGTAAGTGCTTTATAACGAATGCGTGGTTCCAAGTCTGAAATTTCTTTTATAGCATCCCAAACGTTATTTTTCTTTTTCTCAGCTTCTTTTTGTTGTCTTTCTTCTCTTTGTTGTATCAAATTCAAGATTTGAGTATTAATCGCCACAGCTCGATTTTCATCCTTTTGTAATGTACCTTTTTCATGTCTAGCTTTTTTCTTTGGTTGAAGCTTCTCGGTACGATCAAATGGTCCCAAAAACTCTGGAGACTCTTGGTGATAATTTTCTGCGCCTAACTCACATATGCCGTCTAGATCATTCAAACGTTCTTCTCTTGAATCTCCTCCAACTTTGTATATAGGTGCATCAGTACTATCACTTAACCCAATAGCATTTTTTCCAGTAGCAACTCCTTCCCCAAATATGATTTGCAACTCATCAAAAAATTCAAATGTTTCATAACGTATATTTTTATCAGTAGGATGTGCCTATAAAATAATACAATATATTAATAACATGTACACACTAATAATAAAAATAAAAATAGACACATACTTTTATATACGCATCCCAAACTTCGTCAGATGCTGCAAATCTTTTTGTTGAAGGATCCCAGCCAAATCCAGAAGAATAACGTTGAAGATCAGTGCAGCTTTGGTATTGTTGCTTTAAATATTTCATTCTGCTTTGATAGTTTTTGTAATCTTTTGGACGACTGACTTCTTTGTTGAGTTCTGGTAAAAGTTTGGTCTCAACGGTAAATTTACTCATCAAGCCGTTAGAATCACCGCCAGTTATTGTTGATCCCTTCAATAAGAAGTTGTATCAACAATTTAGTTTCATCGGGACTCCATGGATTGTACTCACCTTTCTCTTTTTTCTTTTTTTCTTTTTAAAATCTCTTCTAAAAAATGAACTCATATTAAATCAAACAATCTATTTTTATGTCATCTTTTGCTTTTTTGCTATTTCCGACCAAGATCGGATATAAAGTTCGGCTAGGCCGATTATCTTTTTTCGGTTTGTGGATTTCTTTTTGCTTTTAGATGTTCTTCTAACGTTTTGCATGTCTTCATATCTTAATCTATAATATTGGAAATAAGAGTCTCCCAATCTTACTGGAGTATATTTGGTCTTCTTCAAAGGAGGGTAATTGTTTCATCTTACCAATGTAAATCTTGAAAATTCCTCTGTGATTAAAATCAAGGTTTGGAGAGTACAGTGGTGGATTTAATTCAAGAAGAAGAGTTCAGGTATTTGTGGAAGATGTCTCAACATTTTTTTTGTCTTAAATCTTCCGTAGCTAAATCTCAAGTCTTCATACCTGACGATTATTGATAGATTTGTGTTCTTCCAGTACGATTATCTGCAAAAGGAGTAAAGATGGTTGTTCTTATGGATAGATTGAGACATTAATGGATATCAATTGTAGTACTTAGGAATCAAATCTACAGGGAGCGTACGCACACAATAAACTCAATACAATCACGATTAAGCTAGGCAATCAATTAATAAGTAGCAAATAAAGCAAAGCAAAGCAAAGGAGTTGGTCTTTGTTGGTTATAAGAATATAAGATAAAATAGTTAGATCAAGGGTTTTAGGCGATCCCGATTATAATGATATCGAAGCTAAGGATGTGTGAATGACAATCCTAGAACTCAAATTCTAATGCAAAAGATATCCAGCTCTCGCTAGTTTAATCTATTGACTAAGTCCAGGGTTCCAACTATCGAATATAAACACAAATCAAGTGTCGTTGATATTATTGAATAGGTGTGAATCGACACTTCCTTAGGCAAGCATTATCAAACTGATCGATATTGTTCACTAGTTTCCTAGATCAGCTATCGCATGTATCTAGCAATCCTAGATCAGCATAGTTAAATCAGGGTGAGAACCTACTATTGTAGTTGTCTGCAATCCTAAGTTCATGGTTCTAGTTATCTACTATAGAACACAAGCAGTATGAATAATTCTGATGATGGAAATCTATTAATTCACCTTAACAGTTCTATAGTTTTGGCTAATCCATCAAAACCTTAACTAACCCTAAATCTAACAAAGGAAACTACTCAGACATAGCAAAGCAAATCATAGCAATAGTTTGAACAGAATGCATAAATATAATAGAGTAAGAATTCAATAGAATTTCAATACAAATCTCTGAAGAACTCTTGGATCTTCTCTCCAAATCTACTATAAAACCCTAAATTTGTGTAAGGTGGTAAAAAAGTTGTAAAAGATGGTGTGTTGCCCAAACAATGCCAAAAGCACATAAATACTGGGTAAAAGTCGACCATGGGTAATCTTGTAATTATGTGGATCTTTTGGGCTTTAAGTCGGCCACAAAAAGTCGGCCCGTCTCTCGCGTTAGTGTCGTGCAACACTAAGGTGTCAGTGTAGATTTACACTCCTTCTGAATATCGACTTTGGCTGGTTTCTTGAGCATCTACGAGTTTCTTTAATCTTTAGCTCCAAAATGCTTCATGATCTACACATTGCTCCAAAACATACATGGACCCGAAAAGATGCTAAAAAGACTCCAAAATACATATAATAGACTCTTACAAGGTTATCTACCATAGCTAATAACTGGTAAAATCCATAGTATATCAACTCCCACAGACATACCCTTTGCTTGCCCAAAAGCAAAACGTAGAACAGTCTTGTGAAAGAGGTTTAAAAACAGCAAGGACTCACACAATTTTAAGATTACTACTGTCACTTCTGCAAATATAAATAGGTGGTAATGAACCAAAAATAACCTCATAGACGTTTCAATGCATTACACTCTAGTTTACACCATACCACACATAACACAGCTCCATTGATAGCGCCTGACATACCCCTCTACTGGCCTCATTTTTGCAAATAAATGTGTAGGCTACATCTTGAGAGTATCGATCACTCGACACATGGACTCAACTCAAGCAAGTATATGAACCGACATGTAGTCTTTTCTGATTCTTTCCCTCTCTCTCTTTGATGTGTGATCATTCCTTTGAATTAGAATAGTGGGGTCATAGATAATGTATCTACCCCTATGCATCCAAGAAATCATCTCAATCATAGATGTTGAAGAGAGGTGAAAGGGGAATGATATATTGTGTTTTGACACATTGTATATATGCTTTCCAAAACTTTTTCAAGTCTTAATCGAGTCTTTCTAGTTCGTTTTGATGCATTTCATGTACAGAGTAGGTCTAGAGGCTCTTGGAGAGACGCATGAAGAGAAGTATGAAAATTGGAGTTTTTTCTGCGGAGCAGCCGTCGGAGTAGTCTAATGGGTGATCCTAAATGGAGCAGCCGCTCAGCTGCTTGCGATTTTTAAGGAAACTACCAAGATATTTTGGGATTTTCCCTAGTTTCCCTATTTTCCCTTGAGCTAACGACGCCTCCATATATATACCTCCTATATCTTTCTTTATCTTTGACACTAGTTTTACCCAAAAAACCAGACCTAGAGATTTGTACTTGACGTTTTTACTACTTGCAAGGGAGAAGGATCTACTCTCTCTCTCTCTCGTTGGAGAAGACCTCCGGAAACCTATTTCTATTTCATTAAAGTCGTATTTCATGTTTCATTCAATCTATATCTCTGTGTTTTCTTGTTCTATGGCTGAGTAGTCAGCTTAGTTAACCTAAGGACCTAGGGTGTTAGATCGTGAGCTAAACATAAATAACACTACAAGAAAATCGAATATTAATTCCGGGAAAATGCTATGTAGTGTTATTGAGAGAGAGAGAGAGGGAGAGAGAGAGAAAGATGTTTGGTTGTAGTGTTATTTATGTTTAGCTTCCCGGCATTATTAATATTTGATTTTCTTGTAGTGCAGGGCCTTCATGTGATGGACAAGGCCCTTAGGGCGAGCCACCTTGAAGTGCAGACGGCTCAGTTTAAAGTCGAGATGGTCCAGAAGGAAAATGCTTGCTTGAAGGGCGAGGTTGAGGAGTGCCTTCTTCATGAGAAATATTTCGAGCGGGAGCGAACACACTTTCCTTCGTGAGTGTAGAGCTGGTTGAAGAGAGATGACCTTGATCATGAATTAACATTCAGCCCAGTTCACAACTGATTTTGGAGAGTTTCAGCATGGTATAAGTCATTCGGGGATTTTCGCGAGTGTCGAGGTTCTGTTGGCGCTCCGTGGCATACGCAGGGAAGCCACTACAACTTCAAGACCGAAGAAGCGATGATGGCGAGGCATCTGGCCGATTTTTCCAGCTTAGAATCGAAAATTCCTCATATAGAGAGGAATATTTGGGAGCACTTGGCCCCAATTCTCGTTTCTCATGATTCAGACGAAGTTGGACGAGCCACTCCAGGAGAGGATGTCGAGGTTGAGCAGCGTGTAGACCCGCTAAGAGTTAGCGATTACTCGATTGGGAAGTTGGTGTCTGGGAACTATGAGTTAGATCCGTGAAGGATATTCGTGTTTTCAAGGGAGTGTGTTCCCTATGTTATGTTTATGTTATTGTTTTGGCCAAGTATGGTCGTTAGACTTATCGGGACCGGCCGTGTGTGGCTTTGAATCCCTGCCGCTCTTTGGCTTTTCTTTAATGAACTATATTTTTTTTTAATAGTGTGTGGATAGTATTGCGGATGTAGAGGAAAGAATATTAGTTGCCATCTCGTATCTAACTCTTTGAAGAGTCGTTACGCCTGTTGTTCGTTTCGTGCGCTAGTATTTGAAATCTTAGTTTTTCAATTTTTATGAACATACGAATGTATGCAAAAAGACAAGTTTTGGGATCTCGTATCAGTTACATACTACGCCTTGAGATGTTTGAGACCAGTGTGTTGGGTTTAGGGCAAGACCTAGGCTTATTATCGGTTTTAGGGTTTGCGGTGACTATTCTGGCTTTCTTTACCCATTTTCGGTTTCGATTTGGTTCTGTCTCAATATTGAAATCTGAGATAAGTTCTCGGCTTATATTACTTGCATCGAGCGGAAACCGAGCATCTATCCAATGACAATTTTTAAAAGTCGTTTGGAAGTGTTGACCAAAATTTCGGATTTCTTTTATAGCGCGCTATTATCCTTTTGGGGGATGTATGAGGACTAATCCTACGAGAGGGGTAGTTTTAAGCATTCGCTTAGAGAACGGTTGATGTACTCCTCGGGGCCAATCGACCAATGCGATGTAAGAGGGAGCGTATGCTCTTATGAGTTAGTTGTTAATTTATTGTCGCGGACGAACTGTTTTAGTGGTTTGTTTCGAATTTGAAACTATAGTTTTGAAGTTTTTCTTGCGACGTCTCACTTTTGTTTTTTCGAAAATATGTTTTATGTGAATGGTGATCCCAAGTTTTTGAGAATAGGGTTTAGTTTTTCGTTTGGAGATCTTTTTTGACCATGTATCAGAGAGTTATTTGTGTTGTAGTTTTTTAAGAAGTGTTTTTTTTGTTCGGAAGTTTCCTTAGTGTATCGTTTTTCGAAATGTTTTGCGGGTTTTGAAGATGTTTAGTTATGTCGTGTAGACTTATATGTCGTCCGAAGGATGGTTTTGGTAGCACTAAGAGTTTTCTTGGTTTTTAATGAGTTGGTTATTCGTGAGATTTCCATTTCCGGGCTATACGATAATCGTTTATTCGCGTCTGGGCGTTTCTTAACAAATTGTTACCATAGCTGTAAAGTAACTCGGGAGATCAGGTATTTCAAGCGATAAAAGAAATTTGCGAGACCTTGTGGGGTTGTATTGCGTTTTCTTATTATCGAAGAAGTTTTAAAAATATCAAGTACGAAGACAAATATTTTAAAACGTGGGAGGATACATTTAACACCCCTGAACCGTCCTAGACATATGGTCGACCCACCGGCCAACAATCAAATAAAAACATGACCGATAGAACAACCAACAGACAGGTTAGAGATGAGCCAACCGGCCAGCCAACAATCAAACAAGAACATGACTGACCGTCCAACCCAACACCATGATCTGGAAGCGCTACGTGACGGGCTAGGGACAATCCTTTGAGAGTCATAGAACTTACTCCGCTACTTAGACCAGTTCATCCACTAACTCTTCCCGCTAAATCAAGGCCTAAGGCTTTGCAACCCGTACCAAGAGTTAACGGTTTCCTTAGGTCGAGGCCTAATGCTTTTCAACATGTACCAAGAACGAACATTGTGTTTAACCAGACTAGTCAAATATCAGAGTACTCATGATACACATATAAAAAAAATACTTTATTGATTCAAGAAAAATCCGTACATTGAATAACAATTAAAGACTGTCACCCGGCGTAATTGCAAATCGAGTCAACTAAACACAAAACGCAATACTGTTTACAAAAGGCATGAAAACCTACTCTGGTGGTCCTAACGTCCAGCACTGAGCTATCCAATCATACTTACTAAAGCTACCTGCAACATGGACAACAAAGTTGGGTGAGTACCCTAATGTTACTCAATGAGCGGAAGGCCTCTACCCGCAACCTAGTGACTAACCCAGGCAACCAAAAATAACAATCAATCTAGCCCTAACAAGCAAAAAAATCTAAGGCTACAAAATCAATCACAATTTACTATGTAGTCAAACCGTTACTAAGTTAGACTTGGCCTCCTACCATGATCTAACTTCAAATAATGGGAACCTGCATAAAAACTTATCAACAACCAGTCCCTAGATAACCATATATACGCATGAGTTCGATACTCATGTAGTGTTAGACACTTAGACTATACAAGTATCATTAACCACTCGACCAACAATCTGACAACAACATGATCGGCCCATCAATGGTACCGCATAGCTTTCAATATCCACCACCCTTCACAAGCAATCACTAAACAATATAACAATCAACTTCGAGCTTACACTAACTAAAGAGACACCAAGCCTAATCTGGTACCTAACCGGGAATTAGTTCTCAATGTTAGAAATCTACAAGGAAATCTACAAATCACCAATATTCAATAACAATAAAATATAAACTAAGACTCTACTATAACTCGTAACACCGTATTTTGGTGTAACACTCACTCTAGGGTTCCATAACCCTAATCTCGACACAACAGTCTAACGCAACACGACTCTCTAACTTGGGCCTGGGTGACTTCATGTTCGTCCTCTATATCGTAAATATCCTATCTCCCTACAACGAAGAGCAGACGAAGGAAGTTTCAACCGACCGCGGCCCATAGTCATTCGGGTCACCGCGCGACAGCCCACAGTCATTCGGGTCACTGTCAGGTCACCGCCAACCGTTACACCGTCGTGTAACACTCAGCCCTAGGCAATGACACCGTCTCTCTGAGTCTTCCCGATCCAGCAAATAAGGGGTTTCCTTGAACCCACTGGGTACGAGGTAGAGCAAACACTAATCCACCCCTACAATGCCTAGCATGGGCGGTTTCGCACACACTATATGGCAACACAAACAGTACACAACCTTAATCCAAAACCTAACCTATGGCTACAGTTCCAGATTCTAACTAGACTCGACTCTATAACACCAACCAATAGTACCAGTAGTCTAGCCTATATGGCCTAAGACCCTTAGTACTAACATATAATCAACTAAACAACAATATAATAACTAAATAAATCAACCAGTTAGTCACTCCCTTACCAAGAGCTGGCCAACCTAATTCAACAAGATTAATTAAACAATCAAGCATATAACTAATCTAACATGCAATCAACTCAATCAAACCATTACCCAGATAGTTCGGCCTCCTGCTACAAAGCTATCTTTAAAGATAACGGAAACCTGCACTCAACCATATCAACATGCAAGAATTGAAAACATGATGCATCCGAGCCTAGTCCTAGTCAAGTTATTAACTCAGTCTTAATTCCATTTCATCTCAGCTTAGCCTGTGCTAAACTGAGTCCGGTTCATAAGTAAAATAACCATAAGGACTCTACCATGCAATAACGTGAGCATTTTATTATATAGATGATTACTCTATCTATCCTAAGTTCCAATTGGAACTCAAACATAACCATAAACTATCCAAAATTCCAAGTGGAATTCAAACAAACCAAGTCACAGTGTTCTATGCCGATAAGCAACTTATTGTTTTGAGAGGACTTGGCCAAAACTCAAGATGAACGTCTTGACTGGACTGGACTGGAATAGTCTCGACTTGGACAGAACCTCAGCTTGATCATGAAGAAACTGACAGGCCTGGACGGACTGATCTGGACATATCTTCCACGCCACAATCGTAGAGGATCGTTGATTGGACACAACTGGTCTTCTTAGTGGAGTATCAACCTTTAGAAATGATCACACTCTTAAATCAACCACTTTCTTTCTCTCTCTCTCTCTAGCCACATTTTTAACTTTCTTTAGTGTGGAATGCGATGTCTGGAAACTAAGGGGAGGCATTAATATTTATAGAAACCATCAACCATTGAGGTGAGGCCACACAGTCGACCACATGTCAGCCTGCATGCTTCCAGTCGTATGCGTAGCGACACACTATGCACACATGTCAATCAGCATGTCCTGGTCTCATGCAGGGCGCCACAATTTATCCCAGATGTCAAGCTGCATGTCTGGACTGCATGCAAGGTGACACACCAGCTCCCACATGTCTATCAACAGGCTTCGTTTGCATGTGCGGCGACACCTCGTGGTACGACATGTCAGGCTGCATGTACTACTTCCATGCGCGGCGACATGTTGTGCTTCGGTAGACACTCATCTTCTTAGATAGTTGACACCACGTCTTTCGCATGCTCGGAAGCATGGCCTAGTTCCATGCAAGAACACCACAGTGCCCACATGTTGATCAACATGCTTCGGTCGCATGCGAAGTGGCACCTCGTGATTCTACATGTCACTCCACATGCCCTGATTGCTTGTACTGAAACACCTTGTGCTTCCCTTGCCACATAACTTGCGAGGAACGCCCAAAACTCATACATCAAGCCACCTCGTGTTTCTCGGCTTAGTTACCCGATTTCAACTCTTCTGACAAATTTCCGACCCGCGATTAATCCTGAATATTTTATTCTGATGCTCTGGATATTTTCAGTAAATCCCCAACTGAAATCTGACTTGACGTTCAAATTTCTTGAGCCTCCGGCTTCCCAGAAAAATCAATAGTACCGAAATTATGATTTTTGTCCAACTTTGGTTTTTCCCGTCTGCTTACTTCCCGTCCTACTTAATTCCCATCCTGCTTAATTCCCATCCTGCTTAATTCCCATCCTTCTTCTGACTTATAATTTCTCCAAAATAATGTTATACTGATACGAAAATTTTCCAAAAATGTTGTGGATCAAAAATCCCGTGCTTCTAAAACTTTGTTCTTCCAAAACTTCCATATGATCATTCTATCACATTGTCTAACCATGGTCGAGTGGAATATTCGAGTCATGGTCCACACACGATCAATTCTTCGATCACCTCGTACTTCCAAACTTCTCTATCGATCCTTATAGCCCGCGACTCGACCACCAAGTTGATGCTCGACTAATCTTCTATTTTCTTCGAACCATGTCAAGTTTTATATGACAAAAACTCATCGTACTTTGATCCCCAAAATCTTGGCTCCAAATTCTAACTTGTCGATCTCGACCATATTACCCCTAAGGGAGGGTTACTACATTCCCCCGCCCACTTAATAGAATTCGTCCTCAAATTCTTAGATGTCCAAATGCTCAAATCCAAGACATGCTCTTCCTTGATGACAATTTCTCCTTAGATTTCTTTGTCTTGCGGTCCTGGTCATTTGATGTGTTTCTTCGTCTGCTCGCCTTTGATGTCTTCTATTGATTCCTTTGGGTCACCTTCCAGACTTCTGATTTTGAACTCATTCTACCTTGATAAATTCCAAAACATTCCCCTTGGTCTTGAATCCATCTCTTAACTTCTTAAGTTCCCATGGTTCAGTCATTCTCAACTAGTCTCCATATATAATCTCTTTGCTTTGTCTACCATTGTCCCTTGTGTTTTCTCCTCCATGTTGCCACAATCGTTTCCATACCTCTTCACTTGAATGATCGCTGGATCATCTTCTTACTTTCGCTCTTCCATAACACTCTCATTTCCCATGGTACTATCTTGTCCTTAGATAGATATCAACCTTGTTCCTGATGAATCAAAATATTTCTTGATCTTCCTTTTCCCCAACAACTGATGAAGTCATTTCCACTGAAGTCTTGTTCCTTCCCATTTATCCAGTCCATACCACTGTCCAATCCCTTTGAACCTATCTTCACTCTTTCTCTTCAAATTTGAGTTTTTGGGCTTGAACTCTCTTCACTTTAAGGTTTCCATCCTTAAAGTTCCGATCAACAAACACACTTACTAGCTGCAACTTAATAGAGCACTTTACACGCAAGTTAGTCAACAACTAACCCAACAAATACTAAAATTGCAACCTAACCGTAATGCTAACTAATCGACCTAATCAAAATACTAACCAATAACCTAGCAATTCTATCCCAACAACCGAGCAATTCTATCCCAACAACCGAGCAATTCTAGATTTCACTATCTTAATCCTACTTCCTAAACCAATAAATCCTATCGCTGGACGTGAACTGTTTCCTAACGCCTTTTGTGACTATTTTTGACTCGAAAAAATATATTTCAAAACAGATTAAATCATAAGTCCCGGAAGCATGGGTGAAACCATGCTCTGCTACCACCTCTGTAACAACCCTGAACCGTCCTAGACATATGGTCGACCCACCGGCAAACATTCAAATAATAACATGACTGAGAGACCAACCAACACCCAGGGTTAGAGATGAGCCAACAGGCCAGCCAACAATCAAACAAGAACATGACTGACCGTCCAACCCAACACCATAGTCCGGAAGCGCTACGTGACATGCTATGGACGATCCGGTCAGAGTCATAGAACTTACTCCGCAACGTAGACAAGTTCTTCCACTAACTCGTCCCGCCAAATCAAGGCCTAATGATTTGCAACTTGTACCAAGAGTTAACAATTTCGTTAGATCGAGGCCTAAGGCTTTTCATCCCATACCAAGACCTAACGTTCTGTTAAACCAAACTAGTCAAATATCAGAGGACTCATGATGCACATATAAAACAAATACTTTATTTATGCAAGAAAGAGTCATACATTGAAATAATAATTCAAGATTGGCGCCCGACCTAATGCCAAATCAGGTCAACTAAACACAAAACACTATACCGTTTACAAAAGCCATGAAAATCTATTCCGGTGGTCCTAAGTTCAAGCACCGAGCTATCCGATCATCTTTACTAAATCAACTTGCAAAAAAGACAAAAAAGTTAGGTGAGTAACCTAATATTACACAGTGAGCTGGCGGCCTCTACCCACAACCTAGTGACTAACCCATATAACCAAAAATAACAATCAATCTAGCCCTAGCATGCAAAAAATGCTAAAGCTACACAATTAATCACAATTTACTATGTAATCAAACCGTTACTAAGTTAGACTTGGCCTCCTGCCATGATCTAACTTCAAGTAACGGGAAGATGTATGAAAACATGTCAATAACCAGTCCCTAGTTAACCATATATACGCCTGAGTTCAATACTCATGTAGTGTTAGACACTTAGACTATACAAGTATCATTAACCAGTCGACCAACAATCAGATAAGAACATGATCGGCATCAATGATACCCCATAGCTTTCAATATCCACCACTCTTCACAAGCAATCACTCAAAACAATATAACAATCAACTTCGGGCCTACCCTAACCAAAGAGACACCAAGCCTAATCTGGCACCTAACCCGGAATCAGATCTCAATGTTAGAAATCTGCAAGGAAATCTACAAATCACCAATATTCAATAACCATAAAATATTAACTAACCAAGACTCTACTATAACTCGTAACACTGTATTTCGGTGTTACAATCACCCTAGGGTTCCATCACCCTAAAATCAACACAACACTCTAACGCAACTTGACTCTCTAACGAAGGCCCTGGTGACTTCGTGTTCCTCCTCTACATCGACAATATCCTATCTCCCTATAACGAAGGCCAGAAGAAGGAACTTTCAACCGACCGCGGCCCATAGTCATTTAGATCACTGTGCGGCAGCCCACAGTCATTCGGGTCACTGTCAGGTGTTGACAGCCCCAGTACAGTCGGGTCACTGCCAACCGTTACACCGTCGTGTAACATTCAGCCCTAGGCCATGACCCTGTCTCTCTAAGTCTTCCCAATCCAGCGAATAAGGGGTTTCCTTGAACCCGCTGGGTACGAGGTCGAGGAAACACTAATCCACCCCTAAACATGCATAGCATGGACGGGTTTCGCACACACTATATGGCAACACACACTATACACAACCTTAATCCATAACCTAACCTAAAGCTAAAGTTACAGATTCTATCTAGATTCGCCTCTATAACACTAACCAATAGTACCAGTAGTCCGGCTTATATGGCCTAAGACCCTTAGTACTAACATATAATCAACTAAAAAACAATATCATAACTAAATAAATCAACAAGTTAGGCACTCCCTTACCAAGAGCTGCTAATCTTAATCAAAAAGATTAAATAAACAAGCAAGCATTTAACTAATCTAACATGCAATTAACTCAATCAAATCGTTACCCAAATAGTTAGGCCTCCTGCTACGAAACTATCTTTAAAGATAACGGGAAACTGTGCTCAACCATATTAACATGCAAGAATAGCAAACATGATGCATCCTAGCCCTAGTCCTAGTCAGGTTATTAACTCGGTCTTATATCCAGTTCATCTCAGCCTAGCCCATGTAAACTGAGTTCGGTTCATAAATAAAATAACCCTAAGGACTCTACCATGCAATAGCGTGAGCATTTTATTCTATATGAATACTCGATCTATCCTAAGTTCCAAGTGTGACTCAAACATAACCATAAACTATCCTAGATTCCAAGTGGAATTCAAACAAACCAACTCATAGTGTTCTATGCCGATAAGCAGCTAGTTGATCGGAGAGGACATGGCCAAAACCCAAGATGAACGTCTTGACAAGACTGGATTGGACTGGTCTCGACTTGGACAGAAACTCAGGTTGATCATGAAGAAACTGACAAGCCTGGACGGACTGATCTGGACAGAGCTTCTGCGTCACAATTGTAGAGGATCGTCGATAGGACATAACTGGTCTTCTCGGTGGAGTTTCAACCTTTAGAAATGACCACAATCTTAAATTGACCACTTTCTTTTTCTCTCTCTCTCTCTCCTTCTCTAGCCACGTTTTTAACTTTCTTTGGTGTGGAATTGGATGTCTGGAAGCTGAGGGGAGTAATTAGTAATTATAAAAACCATCGGCCAGTGAGGTAAGGCCACACGATCGACCATATGTCATCGTGCATGCTTCCGGTCGAATGTATGGCGACACACGGTGCACACATGTCAATCAGCATGTCCTGGTCTCATGCAGGGCGCCACACTTCATCGCAGATGTCAAGCTGCATGTCTTGACTGCATGAATGAAGACACACCAGATCCCACATGTCGATCAACATGCTTCCGTTGATGGTGCGGCGACATCTCGTGCTATGACATGTCAGGCTGCATGTACCACTTCCATGTGCGGCGACATGTCGTGCTTTGGTAGACACTCAACTTCTTAGATGGTTGACACCACGTCCTCTACATGTCTGGAAGCATGGCCTGGTTGAATGCAAGGCAACACCATAGCGCCCACATGTCGATCAGCATGCTTCGGCCGCATGAGAAGCAACACCTCGTGCTTCTACATATCACTCCACTTGCACTGATTGCTTGTACTGAAATACCTTGTGCTTCTTTTGCCACATAACCTCCCAGGAACGCCCTAAACTCATACATCAAGCGACCTCGTGCTTCTCGGTTTAGTTACCCAATTTCGACCCTTCCGACATATTTTTGACCCGCGATTAATCCTGAATATTTTACGATGCTCTGAATATTTTTAATAAATTGTGAAAGCTGACTTGACGTAAGATATTTTCTTGAGCCTCCGGCTTCCCCGAAAAAATCTAAATTCCGAAATTCGGGTTTTTGCCCAACTTTGGGTTTTGCTGCCGTGCTTCGATCCCATCGTCTTTACTTTCCGTCCTACTCAATTTCCGTCCTGCTTAATTCCCACCCTGGTTCCAACTTATTATGTCTCCAAAATAATATTTTACTGATAAGAAAATTTTCCCAAAACGTCGTGATTCGGAAACGTCGTGCTTCTAAAATGTCGTGCTTCTAAAACATCGTGCTTCTAATATGTCGTACTTCTAAAACATTGTGCTTCTAAAACCTCGTGCTTTCAAAAATTTAATGCTTCTAAAACGTCCATCTGATCAATCTATCACATTGTCTAACCATGGTCGAGTGGAAAATTCAACTCATTGTCCACCCACGATCAATTCTTCGGCCACCTCGTACTTTAAAACTTCTCGATCGATCCTTATACCCCGAGTCTCGACCACCAAGTTGATGCTCAACTAATCTTCTATTTTCTTTGAACCATGTCAAGTTTTATATGACCAAAACTCAACATTCCTCATCATACTTTGATCCGTAAAAGATTGGTTCCAAATTCCAACTTGTCGATCTCAACCATTTGACCCTTAAGGAAGGGTTACAACAATACGAGTATACGTATACATACCCACTCCCCCCTCTTTTAGAGAGGGGCACCGCTGAAATCGTCTTGTGACGAGTTGCCGATGTACCACTTTTGAGTATCAAGCCATCTCATAGTTCAGTTCATGCCGCGAGCGTTTTTACTCAGCGGTTGCTGCTGCGCCTATCGCCTTAGTCGCAGTGAGTGTTGCTAGATAGACGACTTCTTCTTGGTTTTCCTCCTTCTGTTAGGTTAGGGCGGTGGGTTCGGAAGCTTGTTTACTTTTTTTTTGTCCAAAGCCGTTGGTCAGGTGGAGGATTATGTATCGTGTTTTTCGTGTGTTTGGGTTTAACCATAGACGTCTTCATGATTTGCCTCAGCTTATGTTCAGCCAAGATGCAAAGTTGCGACTTCTTTTGGCATCCCTAGATTGCTTAGGTTCCATACGGATCGGAAATTTGATGCCCAAGTGATAGTTGACGGGACTGCCTTCATGGAGTTTATCCAGGGCGTTCCCATGATCACGTTATAGATGGCTGGGTGGTCGACGACTGCGAAGTTGACGATCCTTGTGTCTTCTTTGGCAATGACCTGGAGTTTGATCAATCTGAGAGTCATTGACGTTGATCCAGAGAAACCCGTGAGTGGTCTTGGCATTGGTGTTACCTTCGGTAGATCGACGTTCATCCTTCTGAGCGTATCGCAGATGATAACGTCATTGGTACTTCCTGGGTCTACAAGGAATCTGGCAATCTCAGGATCCTTTATCACGAGATGCTCAATGAAGAGGCGACAATAGCCAGCATCATTTTTGCTGTCCTTGAGTTTGGTCCTCCCATCGCGATCAGGAAGGTCTGCAGATGTGCTTTTGGGTTGCTTGTTCCATCGTACACAGGGATTTTGATCTTTCTGGGATTCGAAACCCTTGTTTCAGTGATACGAGCAGTGAATGGATTTTCCGAGTTTCTTCGAGGAGTCTGTCGATATTTAGCGTGGCACTGGTGGCGTGGTGAATTTGAGACTTCACCGCTTTTACCTCTGCAGCCGTTTTTGTGATATAATCGCGGAGATCGCGCATCTCACTAGGGTCACTTCTAGTAGTTTTACGAGTCCGTCAGTGTTTGCTGTGAGTGATTTGAGCCTCCTCTTCGGCCAACATTTCCTGCTCTACCCAAAAGACGTTTTCTTCTTCTTTTGTCATGGGTATATCAAATGGAGAGTTCTCCCAAGCCGCGCGGCTTCTTGTTCTCCTTGAATGCATGTCAGCATCCTCGTACGAAGGGTCGAACTGATCGCTGGGTTCCAAGTTGACATGTTCGACTTCATCAGCCCCTTTTCTTGCTCGAAGGTTGAGTGTTTTTGCGTTCGACCGATTTACATCAGGGTTTGATTTGTCCGGATTTCGATCAGATGAAACGTGCTGCGTGTTAGTAGGCCTATCGTGCGGAGTCAAGAAGTCGAGTCTTCTTCAGCTGATTATAGTAGTTCCCCGCGGAAGAACACCCCTGGTTCTCGCTATTAGGATTTCAACCTGTTTAGCAAGAGCTCGTGAGCTTCTGTTGTTTGGCCGACTTATTTTTGAGAGTCAAGAACATCCTTTTAATCTCCTCAAACGCTGCGGTGTTTGCGTTTGTGTTAACCGCGGACACGTTCGCTGCTGGAGTGCTTTCAAGGTTTTCATCGACGGCGTTGCCATCGCGAAGTGGGTGATTGTCGTTAACGTCTGTAGACATATTTGACCAAGCGTTTTATGGCTAATAGTTAGACTGATCCATAACCCCCACCTCTCCTTCTAGCGCCAAACTATGTGACCGAAATTCACACCGTCAAATTCCGTAATCGTAAGAAAGCTAAGAAACCCTAGCTTTCCTGAGGTCCCGAATTTCAGCTGAGCCTAACGACAGGTGGTCAAGTTATGAAAATACAGACGAAACAAAAAAATTGAGATGAAGAAAAGAGCAATAGAGATCTTATTCCGAATCTGCGTATGAGCGTTTACAACAGTTAAATCCTTGGCCACAAGAGCTGTCGTCAAATTCGGTAGTTCTAACAACCTAAGACTTGGAAAACCTAATTGAGTCACAGCTCGATAACAAAAACATAAAGTTGCTAAAATTGCTTAAGTGCTAAGTTTCAGAGAATTACGTGTGTGTGCGTTCCTCTCCCTTGCTTCTCTTATACAGGTCTTCAAGGTCGGTCATCTTTCCTTTTCTGCCCCCGATTCGAGTTTATCCTTCCGCGGAAATATTCCTTATCTTCTCGACTTTTCAATAATCATCTCGGAACTTGAAAATTATCTTCCTTCCATTTATCTTCTGCAGATACCTGGTAGACGGTCATTATAATTGGTCTCATTCTCATCTAAAACGGTAAGTGGGCCTTTATCACGTTCTGGACCCTTTCGAGCTGTTTTGCGATGTAAGCGATTTTTTTATGATTTTTATTATTATGTCCTTCGTATGATTTCATGATACTGGCTCCTAAAAATAATAAACCAATCGTAAATTATAGATAACGTTGGTGTTTGAGTTAACCGTTACCGTTTTATAAGATTGACTCGAAATTTTACGAGAAAACAAGTGTTTGCGAGTTTTATCGTTAAACTTCAACAGAAACTCGAATAGAGACAAAAAAGAAAAAGCCTACTCAAGATTCAAAGGAGAGAATGATGAAGATGGGTTTGGCGACGAGGAGTTGCTTTGATTTTACATCTTGATTCGTTGACCGGGACGAGATGGGTTGGGCGACGAGGAGTTCGGATGCGACGATTTCTTGTTTTCCTTCTTACTCGGAAGAGAGATAATGTTTCCACGGTAACTTTTAGGCATTGATTCCTTCGTGACCATTTTTCAACCCCAACTAGAATCTGGGACATCAAACAAAGTTAGGGTTTCTTAAATTTCCTCCGTTCTCTGAAATCGACAGTTTCGGTTCCCACAAGGTTTTAGGTGGCCAGAACTAGGGAACTCGCTGACAGCTCTTGCAGCCGAAGCTTTTATAATATTTTGTAATGATCGCAGCGCTCTTACGCCGAATCGAAAGAAAAATATATTTTCTAAATTTGTTTTGTTATCTTTCTGTATTTTCTGCATTTGTTTCGTTAGTTGTCGTTGGCCCTCGCAAAGAATCCGGACCACATGAAAAGTAAGGTATTCTTTGCTTTCCTCTGTACATAAAATCAACAGTGTGATTTTAGGTTCCCATACTGATCTAGGAAAATAGTTAACGCATTGATCCGATCAGTTACACTTGCCTAAGGCAGTGTCGATCGACCCTAATTACATAGTATTGATTGACACTCTATCCGTGTTGGCAAGCGTAAGCTGGTACACTGGACATAGTCAATAAATTAGACTCACAGTGAGATCTGGTTGTATTTTGCATTAGATATCGAGTTCTAGGATTGTCATTCACACACCCGTAGCATCTATAACACTATTATCGTGATTGCCTGGAACCCTATTCTAGCTATTTCATCTCATATACTTACAACGAACAACCAACTGCTTTGCGTTGCTTTATTTACTGCTTTCATATTTACTTGCCTAGCTTAATCGTGATTCTAATGAGTTTATTGTGTGCCCACACTCCATGTGGATTCTATCCCTAAATACTACAGTCGAACCTATTATTTGAAAGAGTAAATTTGCTAATAAGCTAATTTGAGTGATATCAAATTTGGCACTATTGTCGGGAAGGATTGGATCGCCATTAGACACAATTTATTTGATTTAGTCTAGGTTGTTTTTTTAGTTACTTACGAAATCGGTTTTCTAGTTTTTTTGGTGCATGTCCAGAAGTGCTAGAAGAAAAAAGAAAAGAGAGCTACTATTCTCGGATCTTGCACGTTTGGAATGTTCAATCCACAAAGAGAGATGCACAACGATCGACAACAGCAGCGAAACAGCGATCGACACCCGCCTATGACTACTTAAGTGCGACTAGCAAGCATTAATGTAGCTCAACTTTACGCATCTCGACACACATCTATACCTTCAGAGACATCAGCAAAACAACCTGAAGATGCACCATATCCTATAATCATTTACCAGGCTACTGAGGGACAGACCTCGAGGAGAAGAATAGAGAAGGTTCCCAAGCATCTAAGGAGAGGAGCTAATGAGAAGGAGATGGATAGCTTTACAAATAGGTTACTAAGGATCCCTGAGGACCAGCCATTCGACGAGGCTTACTACACCCACATACTCTGGATGTTTTTTCACAAGAACCAAGGAGACAGAAAGGGGCATTGAGCGCATGTTCCATCAGGTCAGAGAGAAGATGAAACCGAGGTTTGTACTAAAATAAGAATGATCTGCTCGATTGGAGGTTTCAAATAATTTGTGCACTCTGGGATACATGATCTTTAATCAGCATCATGCCTAAGGTGATGTCAGATCAGCTTAGTCTGCAGATAGAGCCTTTTGAGGATTCATTCACTTTTGTGAATATTTCTAAGGTCAATTCAGGAGGAATTGTCAGAAACCTTTAGGTGCAAATCGGCAATGCCCTAGTTCCATTCAACTTTCATGTCATGGATATTAAGATATATTGAAATTCTTCTCTACTACTTGGGAGAGATTTCATGGCTACTGTAGGAGAAGTTGGCGACATGCATACCTATCAGGATGAAAGTACTTTTGCTTACCAAAGTATGACAGATGTTTTCAGATCATGGAGTTCATCGTACACCTTGTCTCCGCCACCTGCTAGTACATTCAGCAAAAATCATGTGGAGGAACTAGTCACTGACATCTCTACATATAGAGACAGGATATTTGACCAGTTTTACAGAAAGATCGATGATGTCTACTTTCCTTTCGATAACATCATTGCAGGATTAACATCATGCATCAAAGAGATGCAACTGAAATTGGACTACACTCGTGAGATCGTTCAGAGACATCAAGAAATATAACCAGAGGAGAAGAAGCAATCAAGAGCGTTGTTGGCACCTGGTTCGAGATGAGCAGTGAAGACGTTGATACTTGTTTTCCAGCAAGTTCTCAGTTACCTCCATACTAGCCAAAAACCTCCAAAACGTCAAGCTATAGACAATAACCAAGAGCTTAATGGGAGGCAATCCATTGGTAAGTCTTACTTAGTTTTATTTTAAAATTTTGCTGATTTTTCTTATTTTCTTTATAAAGAAAAAAAGATTTGAGGAGACAACTGCACTAAGAATTGAACGATAGGCCGGCCGGTATCAATCGCCACTACATCAGCTATGAACGACAGTACATCATGAGCATCGTTCGATCGCCACTTAATTGTGTCGATCGACACTCATATCCAGCGAGCATGTATATTGTTTTCCTTGTTAAATTAATACTTATGATTTATCTTCCCACCAGTCTTTGACTTAATAACACTGGGGACAGTGTTATTTAAGTCTTGGGGGAGGTTTTACTGATATTGAATTTATTTTTGAGTCTTATTTATGAGTTTTTATTAAAGTTGTATAGAGTCAAGAAATAGATAATGAACTTTTCAATTTTATTATTACTTTAACCAGTCTCTAGCACCATCTAGATTTGTTGACTGCAGTATGTATTAGATGGTAACACTGCAGTTGAACACCTGCCACTAACATCACACCTGCTGAGAGAATGTTTGGAGAAACCAAATCTGACTTCCGACCTTAAACAATTCAACTTGCTTATTTTGGGGCTTGATATACATTGGATCGAAGTCCTTGTGCAAGTCTGGAAGGTATAAAGAGTCTACATATTTCTGGTTCCCGTTTCACCTTTCTTCATCATCTATATTATGAAAGATTGAAATGATTTCCTGAGATGCAAAGGGGTAGCTACATTACCAATGACTCCACTATTCTAATTCAAAGGAATGATCACACATCGTTGGAAGCGAGGGTTAGGTACATTACCAATGACCCCACTATTCGCCTACACTTTGCCAAAAAGTAAAAAAAAATTGAAAAAGATTCAAAGAAGAGAGAAGATAGAGGGAAAGAATCAGAATAAGATTACATGTTATTCCAGATACGTGTTTGAGGTGATTTCTTTTGTTCAGTGATCGATATTCCCAAGATATAGCATACACATTTATACTTGTCAGAGATGAGGTTAGTACAGGGGAATGTGAGGCGCTATCAGTGGAGTTGTGTGATGTATGACATTGTTGCTAAGCTTGAGGATAGTATACTGAGGGATCTCTGAGGTTAGTAATGATTCATTACCATTTATTTCATATCCAGAAGTGAGAGTAGTAATCCTAAAATTGTGTGAGTCCCTACTGTTTTTATAACCTCCTTCATACAACTATTCTATGTTTTGCTTGATGGCAAGCAAAGGGTAAGTCTGGGGGAGTTGATATACAATTGATTTACCAATTTTCAGCCACTGTATATAACCATTTTTGAATCTATTATATTTTTTTAGAGATTTTTTAGATTCTTTTCAGGTCTAGGTATGTTTTGGAGTAATGCGGAGATTATGGAGCATATTGGAGCTATATATGGAAGAAACTCGTAGCTTTTCAAGAAACCAGCCAGTGTCGATATACAGACAAACTGTCAATCGACACAAACCCCTTGTCGTTGCTCAACAGTGACACGAGAGATGGGCCGACTTGTTTGAGGCCGACTTGAGCACAAAGATCCATATAATTACAATATTACCCTTGTCCGACTTTTACCTAGTACTTATTTGTTTTGCCATTATTTGGGAAAAATACAATCTTTCACCACGCTTTTACACTCTTTATTCACATCATACATATTTAGGGTTATTAGTAGTTTGGAGAGACGATCCAAGACTCCTTCAGAGATTTATATTGGAAATCCAATTTTCTTACCTTATTCAGTTTATGCATTCTATTCAGATTAATATCATGTCTTGCTTGATTATGTCTGAATAGTCTTTCTTCTTAGATTTAGGGATAATAGTTTTTGATGGATTAGCCGAACATATAGAACTGCTAGGGTGAATTCATAAACTTCCTTCATGAGAATTACCCTTATTGCATGTGTTCTAGCGTAACTAACTAGAACCTTGAACTTAGGATTGTATATAACTACGATAGTAGGTTCTCTCCCTAAATAAATTCTGCTGAGCTAGGATTGCTAGAAACATGCAATAGCTGATCTATGAAAACTAGTGACCACATTGATCAAATCGGTAACACTTGCCTAAGGTAGTGTCGATTGACACTCATTTCATAGTACCAAACGACACCTGATCCGTGTTGGCATGCGAAAGCTTGAACACTGGACTTAGTCAATAGATTAGACTCAAATCAAGAGCTGGTTGTCTTTTTCTGTAGACATCGAGTCCTAGGATTGTCATTAACACACTCGTAGCTTCTATAAAACTATAATCGTGATTGCTGGAACCCAAGATCTAGCTATTTCATCTCATATTCTTACAACAAACAACCAACTTCCTTGCTTTGCTTCGTTTACTTACCTATCTTAATCGTGATTCTATTGAGTTTATTATGTGCCCATGCCCCCTGTGGATTAGATCCCTAAGTACTACAACTGAAATCTCATTTGAGAGAGTAAATTTTCTCGTAGGGTAATTTGGGTGATATGAATCGTTACTGTCTTGTTGGTTCCGATCGATATCCTCTGTCACGGAATGGCATGGGCAGGTGTGATGTCGAGCAGAAAACTCTGAGTGTTGTTCGATTCTGATTATTTTGCACGATCTTACTTTTTCTGCAGGTTTATTGGTGCTCAGCTGGTGGTGTCGATCGACACCAATGTGAAATGCCGAAAGACATGGAGCTCTCGACTTGGAAATCTCCCTCTTGGATCTTTTCTTCCTTTACCGTTTTTCAGAAATCATCATTTTTGATGGCACTCACGTGGTGTTTCTACGCTTCCTCTCCTTTTCCTTTAGTAAAGGCTTCCTGCCTCTTAACAGCTTCTCATGTCTGAACAGCCTGAATCTCCAACTTCTTCACATGTGTGCTTAGAGCTTCAAACTTGTTTAGGTTGGTGTAGACAACATCTATATTCCCATTGAAATCTTTTGACCATCAAGAACTTGAGCAAGCATCTCTTCTATCTTGATTTCTTGAGTTACTGGTGCTGGATTTAGATAAAAGAACTTTCGTAAGTTATGTTGTTCCTGTAGAGTTACTGATACTGCAAACTCTGTTGTACTTACTCCTCTGACCATTGCTATAGAAGTTCTTGTTTCCTCCCTGATTCCCAGACCTCTGGTTCTAAAAACCAGTACCTCTGATTAAGTTGACATCCTCCTCATCACCCTTGCCACTGTCGACATCTACAAACTCTGTTAGGGTATTTTTAGGTAGGATCATTGAAGGCATTACAGAGCAGTAAACAAACAAGAGAGAGAAGCAAGAATCGAGATTAAAAGAGATTTTATTGATGATGTGAACAGTAACTACAACGTTTGGTGTATAAACCCTATTTCTAGTCACTTAGCTCTAGTCGCTTAGCTCTAGTCTCTTAGTCTTTGAATGTTGATCCCTTGTTTTAGGGTTTGGGATCCCCTTTTTATATCTTAGTCATGGTCGGAGATTAGGTTAAACTCTTCCATATTCAGAATGGAAGAATCCCCTTCAGTAGAAAACTTCCATTTTACTTGGAGGCAGAGATGGAAGCATGGGATTTTGGCCAGGATTTCTCTAGGCAGGAACCTGAAGGCCGGTGTCCTGATTGGGGGCTGGAGGAATTCCTAGAAGGATTATTTTTCCCCAACAGTTTTCCCCTTAGTTCTTGATTTTGTCATCGAATTCGGGAGATAACATGTGCACTTCGGCCAACCGGAGTCATCCCTTCTCAACAGGTCAGTCTCGCGCATGACATCACTTCAATAACACATCTTCTCCAAGCTCTTCTTAGGCCTACCAGGTGTTCGAACCTGAAGGAGAATCATTTCACCGGAAGTAGACCCTAAGTCTAGTATATGTTTCCAGGGGCCTGTTTAGACTGGCTTATCTTAGCAGGATTTAGTACCTGGTCTTGCATTTCAATAGATGACAAGACTCATATGTTGGGCTCATGGCCTTGTGTGGTTCTTTGGTTTCAGTGGCCGGGGCCTACCCAAGGATCGTCTAATACTTCAGTGAGTATTAGATTTTTATGGAAAGTGGGCTCGGAGCAGGATGCTGGAAGAATAGTGAGCTGCAATTTGTTCATGTCATTTTGATTTATGGGTCGGTGGAAGAATCCCTCAGCTTCGTACCAGAGCTGTTATGGAGCAATATTTGGAAAGAATCAACTGGTTCCAATTCCTTATGTGAATACCCTTTTCTCGCGGAAGGTGTGATCTTCTTTTCGGAAATTAGATTATCGCTCCTTTTCTAGGAAATATGCCTTATTTTCGAATACCTTGAAGGCACCATATTTCTTTTTTTGCTCCTTAGGTAGAATTGGGCGTCACATATATATGGGCTTCTCGAGACAACTGTAGATTCATCTTGCTTTTAGTGAACAGATGAAATCAAAGAAAACCCTACTCTGCAACCAACGACAAATACTCGTATAAACACAGAAAATATGAAATGATAACAAAACAAATTAAGAAAATTTATATCTTTATTTCGAATTCGCGTAAGAGCATAGAGATTGTTACAATAGATTGTAAAAAGCTTCGTGCAAGAGCTGTAAGCGAGTTTTCTAGTTCTGGCCACCTGAAACCTTAAACCTAGTTGAGTTACAGCTAATATAAGACGAAAAAGATAAGAAAAGGTTTTGATTGATTTCAGACTACGTACCCCCTTCAAGGATCAAGCCGAATGTAGTTTAGTAAAGTGTTTTGAACAAGAGACCGTACTGCCTTCGTGAGTTCATCTAGTAATCGAGTGGAAGAGATATAAAACCAAACATGACGAGAATGATGCCAAAGGTTCTTGAGTGATAAGTTTTTCTGAGAATTGATGTGTCTATCTGATCCTGCTTTGCTTCTGTTAAATATGCCTTCGAAGGTTGGTGGTCTTTCCTTTTCCGCCCTGATTCGAGCTTATCCGTTCGCGGAAATCTTCCTTATCTTCTAGAATTTTCTATAATTATCTCGAAAATTGACATTTATCTTCTTTTCCATTTATCTTCTTTTCCATTTCTCTTCAGTGGAAATTTGGTAGACCGTCATTGTAATTGGGATCATTCTCATCTAAAATCGTAAGTGGACCTTTATTACGTTTTAGACCTTTTCAGGTTGTTTTACGATTTAAACGATTTTTACGATTTCTTTTTGGGAAATCTTCCTTCATACGATTACATGATGCTGGTTCATCAAATAATAAAACCAACCGCATAGTCGGGATGACATTGGTGTTTAAGTGAACAATTATTGTTTTAAACGATTGACTCGAAGTTTTTACGAGAAAACAAGTCTTTGGGATTTTTATCGCAAAACTAACAGAAACTCCAATCCAGACGAAACAATAACTAGTCCGGTAAAGACCCAAAGGAGAGCGTGGTGAAGATAATATGTTCTAGTCTCCCATGGGCGACTAGACTTTGTTGAGAGTCTGGTCGCCCATGGGTGACTAGACGTTGTGATGCGACCTGGACCAACATCATGGAACAAGGTATGAAAATCAGGTACGAAGCAGCTAGGAAATTAATCATAGCTTGGCTTAATGGGCTGTTTATGGGCCTTATCGGTTTGATTCATGAAGTTCTAGACCGAGAGAAGCTAATGGGCTTGATACAAAATATGGAGGCCTTGTTTTAATTAAGGAATCAATGTTTGAGATTATTCAAGAAAGGTCCAACAAGAATATACAACACATGGTCGTATAATATATCAATCTGACGGCAATTCAATGATCGTCGACCATGCGAAAGAACTCGACCAGCCGAAGAGTCATTCGTTCCCATCCTTCCAACTTCGGTCAAGTCATCATTTCTGGTCACGTCTTCTATGTTTAAGAGTTTGTTAGTTTCTATGTTGATTAGTCCTTTTGTATTCCAACCTTTTGTATTCCATGCCTATTATATAAAGGTTTGCTTTGTATTGTTTTAAATCATTCAACTTTTTAATAAAAACCTTTCCTTTTAACTTGTTGAATCATTTGTTCTTCATTGAACATCTTATTTTTTTGAGTCGTCGGAGTGTGTCATATCTTCGGGCGTAGAAGTATGGTAGTATCAAGAGACTTTCCGCACCTCTTGTGTCACTTTTCGATCCACATCCCTTGATCGTTTGTGCTTTCTAGCTCATTCGGTGCAAGGCTTATCCCATCCACCAACCTTAGAGTGATCCTTCAAATCTAGGACGTATCATGTGGTATCAGAGCCACTCTGAGGTTTGGAGTTCCTCACAGCCAATCATTCGTAACTCTTCATCTTCTAAGAGATCAACTGTGTCTTTTGGACTGTTGAGAAACCATGAGGAGAAGGCAACGCGCAAAGCACGAGAAGAAAATTTACGAGAATGGAGGTACAACTCTTCATCTTCTAAGAGATCTGTGTCTTTTGGACTACTAAGAAACTATGAAAAGGAGGCTGAACTAAAAGCACAAGAAGAAAAGTTGCGAGAATGGAGGTACAACAAACGTACAGCCGAGATGATAGCACAATATGAACGTGACCAAGAGGAGAAAGACAAGAAGTCACGACCCGAGAGAGACAAATGGAAGAAACCACTCAGCAAGGAAGGTACACAAATCTTAATTGATTATGGTTCAATGGTAGTTAAACCGGGCAGTCCAAAGAAGACAGTCAAAAGGCCACAATCGAAACAAGTTGTAGAAACTCCAACGGCCAGAACTGAAGAGAAGAAGAATGAGGATTTTTTAGAGATGGCTGGTGAGTTTCAAGGCTAAGATCCATCAAAGGATCACAGACCCACGTCCATCGTCAGTGTTGGAAGAAGATCAAGAGGCCAAAGATATCAAACCAGAGCTACTGACTGTTTATGACCGAGCAAAATCTATGAATGACCAGCTGCATCAAAAGGAAGAACCAGAGGTTGTAAGTGTTCTCTTGGAAGTCCAAAAGGTGGCTGAAAATGTGGTTGATAGTGGACTAGAAGCTTATTCTAAAAAAGATCTCACAACCGCTTATGCTTCAGGTGATATTCTTGGTTCTTTATCAAGAGATAAACTGGATCAGCCATTCGTTTGCAAGGAGTACGACCCAGTGAAGCTACTAAGGCATGAAGAGGGTCTGCAACACTTCATATTTGATCCAGGAGAAACGACACGTGATCAAAGCAACAATAACCAAACCATGGCGAAAGAGATAACAAAAGTGGAGCAAAACAATGTCGGTTCATTCATCCTAGAAGGTCCGGATTTGAGGACAAATCCTTTTAAAGGAGGAGGGGATGATGCGACCTGGACCAGCATCATGGAACAAGGTATGCAAATGAGGTACGAACCAGCTAGGCAATTAATCATAGCTTGGCTTAATGGGCTGTTTATGGGCCTTATCGGTTTGATTCATGAAGTTCTAGACCGAGATAAGCTAATGGGCTTGATACAAAATATGGAGGCCTTGTTTTAATTAAGGAATCAGTGTTTGAGATTATTCAAGAAAGGTCCAACAAGAATATACAACACATGGTCGTATAATATATCAATCTGACGGCAATTCAATGATCGTCGACCATGCGAAAGAACTCGACCAGCCGAAGAGTCATTCGTTCCCATCCTTCCAACTTCGGTCAAGTCATCATTTCTGGTCACGTCTTCTATGTTTAAGAGTTTGTTAGTTTCTATGTTGATTAGTCCTTTTGTATTCCAACCTTTTGTATTCCATGCCTATTATATAAAGGCCTGCTTTGTATTGTCTTAAATCATTCAACTTTTTAATAAAAATCTTTCCTTTTAACTTTTTGAATCATTTTTTCTTCATTGAACATCATATTTTTTGAGTCGTCGGAGTGTGTCATATCTTCGGGCTTAGAAGTCTGGTAGTATCAAGAGACTTTCCGCACCTCTTGTGTCACCTTTCGATCCACATCCCTTGATCGTTTGTGCTTTCTAGCTCATTCGGTGCAAGGCTTATCCAATCCACCAACCTTAGAGTGATCCTTCAAATCTAGGACGTATCACGTTGTGTGCGTCTAGTCACCCATGGGCGACTATACCTTGTCGAGAGTATATTCGCCCATCGGCGACTATACCTTCTCGAGAGTTTACTTACCCATGGGCGACTAGATGTTGTGTGCCTCTTGTCACCCATGGGCGACTAGACGTTGTGTGCGTCTAGTCACCCATGGGCGACTAGAACTTGTCGAGAGTCTAGTTGCCCACGGGCTCTAGACTTGTGGCAAGTCTAGTCGCCCTTGGGTGACTAAGTCATTCATATTTTTGTATGAATTGATCTGTTAGTCGGGACAAGATAGACAGGGAATGAGAAGTTCGGATGCGATGCTTTCTTGTTTTCTGCCTTACTTGAAAGAGAGACAACGTTTCCACGGTAAGTTTTAGACCTCGGTTCCGTCGTGACTGTTTTTGACCCTAACACTAGAAGACTGTTTCGTTAAATTCATCATTTCTCGCAAAAAAGCCTTATGCAAGAACGTTTTTCTGAACATTTCATCTTTGGATAGAAGTTCTTTAATTCCTTGTCTTGGATGAAATATACAAAGTTTGTTCTTGTATCCTTATGCAAATAGGTTTGGCTTTTCTCGTATAGTTTCTTTGACATTTTCAGCTTATATTTTGCTTAAGGCACATTTTCGCGGAGGATTTTAGCTGTTGGTTTTTCCATGACCGATTTTGACCCCAGATCTTTAGATATTATGTGTAATTTGTTGCGAGGTAGTGATTGACGTGTTAGGTGGAATCCATGGCTAAAAAGGTCCATTGGCGAAACCAGTTTTTTTTTGAAAGTTGATAAGATTGGGGCTCCGCCTTATGAAGGCTGCCTATGTACCCTTTTCGAAGGAATCAAGACTTTCATAGTGTGTTTTGGAATCAAGATTCTTACAAGCTATTTTTAGTGAGACCTTTATGGTTTTGTTGTGTGTCGTGTAGAGATTATCGAGCATGTTGCTGATGATGGCATTGTGTATTGGACCTTTTTCAGCCTCGAGACTAGCCTTGTAGGTTGTTTTCTTTAGATGAAGTTTTGGATTATCTCCTTTTTCAAAAAACGCATAGAGTAGCCATACATGGAGATGAGAGAAAGAGTGTGAGTTGGCATCTTATTTCTAACGCTCAGCGGATCGTGATACTTTTCGTTGTGTAAGATGAGAATATTTAATGGCTTGTGTTCGAGAAGTCTCATAAACTCGCAAATATCGACGAAGACACATATTTTGGAATCTCATATCGGGTTTGATACTATGCCTTGTGATGTTTGAGACCAGTGTGCTGGGATTAGGGTTTGCCATGACTGTTTCGGCTTACGTTACCTGTTGCGTTTTCAAACTGATTTTGTCTCAATATTGAAGTCGGAAATAAGTTCTCGGCTCATATGACTTGCACTGATCGAAACCAAGCATCTCTTCAAAGAAAATTTCGAAGTCGTCTGGAAGTGCTGACCAAAATTTTGGATTTCTTTTATAGCGCGCTATTATCCTTGTGTCGAATGTTGAGAGCTATCTCTATGGGAGGAGATGGCTTAGTCTCTTTAGGACGTTTTGAGTTTGTTGTGTTCAGCAACAAACATGAAGGTAAGTGTTTACCGTTTGAGTTTGTGCCTTCGCGAAGGATGTGTGTTTGAGAAGGTGTTAGTATGTATGACTGTTTTGTCATCCAAGATGGTGTTTTTATCGAGGAAGGTATTTTGTCGAAAAACGGTTCTTCAGGCGGCTACGACATCTCGCGATGCTGAAAATTAGGTTTTCTTTCATATTCCGCATTTCTTGCTTGAAATGTTCGCGGGCGTGAAGATATTTTGCGGTGTCGCAAGGGTTTTGTATTAACCTTACGACAGAGAAACGTTTTGGTTTGTTTGGATGTTCGCAGCCAAAGTTGTTGTTTCTGTTTGTATGTTAAACTGTTTGATTTGTGATTGAGGAATTAGGACTAAGGGGTCGCGTGAATTTATCCATGGGAGTAAGCGCCTTCCGTCACTGTGCTTTGTGAAGAGTCTACCCTTTGACATTTAATTTGTATATGATATGTCAGGGTTTTTACATTTTTTCACCCATGATATATATGTGATTTTAGAGTCTTTTAAATGCAATTGGTATTGTCTTAGAGTATTTTCAGGTTCATGTACGTTTTGGAGAACTTTGGTGATTCTTGAGCTTTTTGAGGTCCATAACTGCGCAGACACGTCAGATGTTTTGCTATGGATGAAGACCTTACCACGGTGAAATTGAGCAGACATTTTGACACAAGATAGAGCTTTGAGATAGTTTTCCAATGCCACTGGTTTGAGGTCCATCTAACGGTTAGCTCTAAAGTTATGCTTGTTTTACTGAAGAGTGGTTTGTCTGCCTCGCGAGAGGAAGCTGTCGAGAAGTTGAAGGACTATCGATCGATGGCACAGCCTTAGGGTCGATCGACGGTGATCCCAGATGACAGGCCCAACTTGTTTCGAGACCAATTGAAGCCCAGAAACCTCCACAAAAGTACCAAAATACCCTTGGACATGTTTTTGACCTATTTTCTGTTCTGTTAAGCCATTGTTGACGACTATGCTTACTTGTTAGAAGAGAAGAACTTAGGATTGGAGAGAGATATCTGAACACCTATACAGAGAAGATCTTGAACTCCCTTTATATCTTATCTTAATATTCTATTGAATTTATTCAGTTTATCATTTTGTTCTTCATGATTATGTCTGAGTAATTTCATTGTTAGATTTAGGATTCTTAAAGGGTAGTAATGGCTTGCTGATGTTATGAAATTGTTAGGTTATTTTAATTAGTTCTTTGTTTAGGTAGATCTTAATGCTAAGTTGAATATTAACACCTCAACCTTAGATTATAGGATGTTATAGCGCAAGCGAGAGGTTGGCTATACCCTGAAACATATCTTAAGAAGTCTAAAACTCTAATAACAAACGAGAGCTGAGTTAGTAATTTATAGAACTTATCAAACATAAGAATCATATATGTTTAGAAGTAGCATCGATCGACACCAAGTAGATGCCATCGATCGACACTCCGTTAATAATCAGGAGAGTGATTTACCTAAACCTTATAGTTTGAGTTCAGAACAACACATCACTAAAACCCTTAATATTCTGTTAGTCCACATTGCTTAGTCTACCAGAGAGTTCCTCTAAGTCTAATATTTCCCATCAATCTTTACAAACCAAAATCAATCTTGAAATCACCAATTACTAATCAACCTTTATTGTCTAGCTTTAATTCGAAAACAATAAATTTATTGAGTAATCTTAGAGTCTTTGTGGATTCGATCCCTAAGTACTACACCAAACCTCTTATTTGAGAGAGTAAAGTAGCTCATAAGGTTAATTTGAGAGTTCATAATAAAAGCTACACCAAATTTTCCGCGGTTGCCGGGGACTCTTTCTTATTACCATTAGATTTTGTTTAGAATATTGTCTAGAAACATTACCGTTTGCTAATTTATTCTTTTTTAATTCATAATGACACAAGTACTTTTTGGAGAGAATATGAGGACAACAAGAATCGATCGACGGAGCTTATCCAGGATCGATCGATGTTTGTCCATCAAAGTCGGGCGACACTCTTCCACCAGCATCGATCGATACCGATCAGCCAGAAGCAGGTAAGTCCGCATACACTAATTTAAATAATAAATTAGTCTTAAGAGATCCAGAAAGTCGAGCACCCAATGTCGCATACCGATTTATTGATAGAAAAGGGGCTGGAGCCCTATAGGAATAGCTGTGATCTTGAATGATGGGATTGAGCGTCGGAGAACACTTGGAGACTACAACAGGCTTGATCAGTTCTACACTAACAGGTACCTGATAGGTCCACCAGCGATTCAGAGAGAAGGCTTCAGCTGAAACCCATATATTTTTCCTTAGTTGGTCAACACCCTTTTCATAGTCTTCCTCATGAAAATCCCATAGACCATATCGAAACACTCGATGATTTTGTGTCTAGCATCAAGGTGCATGGAGTCTCTGAAGACTACCTTTTCTGCAAGCTATTCCAACATTCTCTTTCTGGAGACGCGGTTCATGGTCTGAAAAGCCTATCACCAGGATCCCTCCCTTCACGGAACAATATCAAGACTGCATTTCTAACTGAATTCGTTGATAACGCGAGGTCTGAAGAGCTGAGAAATAGAATTTATACATTTTCTCAGGGTCATGATGAGGCTTTTAAGGCTTCGTGGGCAAGATTCAGAGCTCACCAGCGAGACTACCCACACCATGGTTTTTTGAGATCCAGCTACTTAATATTTTCTTCAGAGGCCTCGATTGGACATAGCAAGCTTCTTTGGACACTGCGAGTCAAGGTAATTTCAAAACAAGGACCCCTGAAGAAGATACAAATCTCATTGAAAATATAGCCTCTAGCACTAGTGCTGTGAAGACCGATCTTGAATGGAGGAAGAAGGCGGAGAACTCGAGTAAAGATCAGATATTGAAGGTAAAAGCAACCTTAGCATTGGTTAAAACCCTTATGGTAAGACATAATCATTCTCGATTATGTAACATGAATGATGACTACTCACCTGGATGGGGAAAGCAAGTTGAGTCTATGGATGAAGCCAGCTTACCGGTTCAACAATTCTGACCTGAAGAAGGTAGTTTCACTAGATTCTATGATGCAGCTATTAAGGTGCGAGGGAGGGACAGGAAATCAAAGATGAATCAAGTCTTAACAGGAAACCTTAGGGTAGCCGCGGAACTCGATGATAAATTAGATTTAATATACTTGGAGATGACAGAGAAATTCGAAACTCTGAGTGGGCAAATTAAGAGGATCAACCACCAAGTTGCGAATAACATCCTGTCTATCAGGAGAGAGGAAGGATTCCTACCTGGTATGACAGGCACTAACCCTAGGATTCAAGTCAATACCGTAACTTAATGAAACAAAAAACAACTCATTTCCAGCGGAAAAGAGAGCATCACCATTAATGAATTCGCGAGAATTGCGCAGGATGGGAAAGAAAAATCAAACGACATTCTTATTGGCATTGACGAGCATGGTCCTGAAATTATCCCCGAAACAGAACTATTAGATCACGCTGAAAACCTAGAGGAATCTTCCACTAACTTGAAGGAGAAAGAAACAAAATTGGTGGATCGCGAAACTGTCGATCGACACTCTAGACCCAAAATCGATTAATTCCCAATTCTCGATCCAAAAATAAACCGAACCGGTTAAGACTAGGGTCTACCAAGCGAGAACCCCTTTTCCTAGAAGTAATGAGAAAGAAAAAAAAGAAGTAAGATCGAGCAATATGCAAGAAAGCTTTTGACAAAGTGATCATCGAGATGCCACTGAGAGATGCGTTAAAGATTTAACCTGAAAACAAGAAATATGTGAAAGATGCTGAGACAGGAGGATTCAGTGAAACATAGCATAGCATAATGATGGTATCCGAGGAAGTGAGTGCGATTATTTAAGGAGAAACCCCATATAAAATTCCTGATCCTGGTAGTTTTGTTCTAGATTGCACCATATGTAATGAGAGATTCCAAAAATCACTATGTGATTTAGGCCTTAGTGTAAACTTGATGCCTTACTTAGTTTCAATCGCCCTCGGGCTAACTCAGTTTCAGTCTACCAGGATCACTCTTGTTTTAGCCGATATATCCACTAGGATTCCAGAAGGTGTACTTGAAGATGTGCCCATTTGCATTAATGATTGTCTTATACCTATAGAATCCATAGTTCTAAGATATGAGCAAGAGCCTAGTGATCCCCTAATTTTAGTAAGACCATTTCTGGGTACAGCCGGAGCAATCATTGACATCAAAGAATAACACATATGTCTCAACAACGGAAAAATACCGATGGTTTTCGACATGAAAAAGATAGTCAAGAAAGCCTTGATTGATGGTCAAGCCTACTATATAGATCACTTTTATGATTTAGCTGAAGAGTCTTTTGTGGACATGTGTTCTAATGATCTATTAGGGAGAGCAATCACATCTCCGGAAAGCAAAATTTTTCCGTTGGATGATCGAGCTGATGAATAAGCGAGATTGATGGATGCCACCAGAGAAGTAATGCATGTCGACATCAAAGAAATAGATTTATCGACAGCCAGATACAACCATCGATCGACAAATCTCTACGACCGCTGACTGGAGTAAAGAGAAAGCACCAAAAATCAAACTTAAACTGCTCCCTGCTGGGCTTAACTCGTACCCTGTCATTGTCAATGCCAACCTGAGTAGTGGGGAACTTGCCTTATTGCTAAATAAGTTACGAAAATACCGCAAGGCTATCGGGTATTCCCTCGATGACATTCCAGGGATTTAACCCATTTTTGTGTATGCATAGGATACACCTGGAAGATAAATCGAAGTCATCTATTGAACATCAAGGGAGACTGAATCCGAACCTAAAAGAAGTAGTAAAGAAATAAATAATGAAACTTATGGAAGCAAGGATTATCTACCCGATCTCAGATAGTAATTGGGTCAGTCCGGTACACTTCGTTCCTAGGAGAAGAGGAGTTACGGTTGTGAAGAATGACAAAGATTAATTGATCCCAATGAAAACCGTTACTACAGAAACCCTAACGCTGCCACAAGAAAAGATCACTTCCCTCTTCCCTTTATAGATCAGATGTTAGAAAGACTTGCAAGTCAGAAATAGCTATTGTTTTCTTGATGGATATTCTGGATTTTTCCAAATCCCCATCCGTCCTAACGATCAAGAAAAGACCACCTTCACATGTGCATATGGTACATTCGTATACCGCAGGATGCACTTTGGACTTTGTAATCCTCCCGCTACATTCCAGAGATGTATGATGTCCATATTCACAGATATGATCGAAGATTTCACGGAAGTTTTCATCGACGATTTCTCGTTGTACATATCAGATTTTGATTCATGCCTCAACAACCTATGCAAGGTGTTAGCTAGATGTGAAGAAAGAATCTAGTCCTAAACTAGGAAAAGTGCCATTTCATGGTTAACAGTGGAATTGTTTTGGGACTCAAAGTCTCAGTAGCCGACATTGAAGTGGACATAGCCAAAATCGAAGTAATGACGGGCCTTCCGCCATCCACGAATGTGAAAGATGTTAGAAGCTTCTTAGGACATGTTGGATTTTATTGAAGATTCATAAAAGATTTTAGCAAGATCGCTAAACCTCTCACAACACTCTTATGTAAAGAAGTGAAATTCGACTTCACACCTGATTGTCTCAAAGCATTCAAAAAATCAAATCAGCCCTCGTATCTGCCCCGATTATGCAAGCGCCGGATTGGAGATTGCCTTTTGAAATAATGTGCGACGCCAGCATTTCGCTGTACGCACTGTACATGGGCAGAAGAAAGATATAAATCTGTATGCTATATACTACGCTAGCAGGACCGTCAATGATGCACAACGCAATTATGCAACAACAAAAAAAAAGAATTACTAGTTGTAGTGTTCGCTTTTTGAAATTTTTTGCTCCTATCTACTCGGTTCAAAAGTGGTCGTCCATACGGACCACGCCGCCCTGAAGTACTTGGTGAAGAAAAAGGACGTAAAACCTAGACTTTTAAGATGAATTCTCCTATTGCAAGAATTCGACATAGAAGTCAAGGATAAGAAAGGAGTGAAAAACGGAGTCGCAGATCACCTATCTCGAATAAGGATCATAGATGACATACCTATCGATGATTTCCTACCTATCGAAAGCGTTTACCACCCAATATCTTCCTTTATTTGTAATGTATGTTCGTCATCTGAAGAAACATTGATCGACGATTACGTAGGACCATTGATCGATACACTGGGTAAAAAGGACAACGAGGTCATTATTCCACTTGATATCAATGTGATATGTGACCCTTTGTTTTCAAATTATGATTCTCTCAGAGGTAGAAGTTTAAGTCAGGGGGTGTGTGCATTGGATACCACTAATAGACCCTGGTATGCAGTATAGTAAACTATCTTGCAGCTGAAGTAGAACCAGAGCTCTTTAAAGGTTATCACAAAAAGAAATTTCTGCGAGAAATCCGGATATATCATTGGGGCGAACCTTACCTTTATAAACACGATCTGACGGTATATACATAATATGTGTGGCTGAAAACGAAGACCCAGATATCCTGTATCACTGTCATGGGTCTGACTACGCCAGGCATTTTGCCACCTTTAAGATAGTGTCGAAGATTCTACAAGCAGGCTTCTGGTGGCCAACTATGTTTCGAGATGCTCAAGCCTACATAGCACAGTGTGATCCCTGCCAGAGGAGAGAAAAAAATCAGCAAGAGACATGAAATGAAACAAAATTTCATACTTGAAGTTGAAGTGTTTGACTATTGGGGTATCGACTTTATGGGCCCTTTTTCTTCTTCGCACGGGAACAAATACATATTAGTCTCTGTCTTTGTTCGGAAACTCGCTAGGCGCTACGCGTACGCTCGGGTTGGGCCTAGCGATTAATGAAAAAGTCGGAGATTAATCGAAGATTAATCGGAGATTAGTTTTAGGGCATTTATATAACTATGAGAGTTATATATTAAATATGTCTACACTTTACGAAGATAATAATGGTCTAGTGGTTCGCTCCTTTCTACAAACCTCATTTAACCTGGGTTCAAATATCAGTGTGGCCTTTTTTGTTTTTTTTTCAGTGCTAGGTTAAATGAACTGGGAAAAGACACAAATGCCCTCTTCTTCAACCTAAGTGATCTGCGATTTTTAGCAGACGTTTCCATTTTTATCTTTGCGATTCATAGCTTTTTCTTGTTAATATTATGAATCGTAACCCAAATTGACCAGATCTATAACCAAACATGTGATTTCGAACAACAAATCTACAAAACAATGGACTTTTATTTTTTTCTCCTATGAACAACCGAATTAGAGCAAATCGCCACGGTGAGTCACCGTTTCACGCGTTCCCGGCGAATATACGGCCGCCTAGGGCGCGTTTTTGAACAAAGGTCTCTGTAGACTATGTATCTAAATGGGTGGAAGCAATAGCAACTCCAAAAATGACGTTGCTGTTGTCGTGAAACTCTTCAAGAGTATTATTTTTCCTAGATTTGGAGTTCCTCGAGTGGTTATAAGTGACAGAGGTACCCACTTTATAAACAAGGTGTTCGAATAACTACTCATGAAACATGGATTTCACCATCAAGTAGCTACACCTTATCATCCTCAGACTAGCGGACAAGTAGAAGTATCCAACCGTCAAATGAAAGAGATCTTAGAAAAGACGATAGGATCAACCCGTAAATATTGGTCTGTAAAACTGGATGATGCACTTTGGGCTTACCGAACACCATTTAAGACACCGTTAGGAACTACCCCCTTTCACTTGCTCTATGGAAAAGCATGTCATCTCCAGGTAGAACTAGCACACAAAGCAGAATGGGCCATTAAGACGACAAATTTCGATTTCAAACGTGCTGCAGAAAGGAGATTAATACAACTGAACGAGTTGGATGAAATTAGGTATCATTCTTATGAGAATTCAAAGTTGTAAAAAGAGAAAACAAAATCCTATCGCGACAAGAAAATCATTTCTAGGCATTTCGTACCTAACGATCAAGTACTCTTGTACAACTCCCGGTTGTTGTTATTTCCTGGAAAACTGCGTTCTCGCTGGTCAGGACCCTTCACTATGAAAGACGTTACACCTCATGGAGCGATTTTCCTGATTAATTCGAAAGGCGAGGACTTCATAGTGAATGGGCAGAGAGTAAAACATTACTGGGCTAAAGCTGAAATTCCGCACTCTGAGACCATGTGTCTAGAGCTGCCAAATCCCGACCGAAAAACCATTTCTGTCAAGCTAGCGACCTTAAACAAGCGCCGACTGGGAGACAACCCACTAGTAAATATTAGGATAAAAACTAATTAATATTAACAAATATTAATTCGACATTCGATTTTTAAGTTAAATAGGAGGCATTTAGCAGATCAACGATCGATACCATATATGACCATCGATCGAGGGTCGAGTGTCGAGTCTGTATAAGCTTGACACAACCCCTTTTCATGAACACTATTTTATTTTGTTTACTTTGTGGGATTTAGAACTTATATTAATTATTGTTACCGTTTGCTATTTTAACATGATTTTTTGAGTATCTAACAGTGCTAACACAAAGCGATGATCGAATTATGGAGATTTTAGACACTTTTTACATTTACTTGCTGATGGGTTCATGTTGTCTGTCGAGCGTCGATCGATAGTCCTTGTGTACCTTCGATCGATGGAGACTCGGACGAAAAGGTACGAGTTCTTTAATCCTAACAACTAACGATTTAAATTCCTATTTATTTCATCCCAAAATCTCAGGCTACTTTAACACTGAGACAATGTTATTCAAGTCTGGGGGAGGTAGTTACTAACACCACATGTTATTTTTTATGTTCTATTTCTTACTAACGATTATATAAAAAAATTAATAATGTTTTATTGAGTCAAAAGTTAGAAATTAGTTATAGACTATAACCTTTTTCTGGAACAGTTTGTTGCACCATTTTCTAGCACCATTCTGAGATTGAATGGAAAAGCTAAGTAGATTGATTATCCTGCAACACCCAAACTTGCTAAGAACTTCTGAAGGAACCAAACCTAATCTCCAACCTAAGTAACTATATTTGCTTGTTCTGGGGCATGGTATGCATAGGATCGGAATCCTCCTGCAGATCTGAAAGGTAAAAATACTTTACTTTCGGATCAACCTCTCACATTTCTTCAGTCTCTAAAAAAAAGATTGAAATGATTTCCTGAGATGCAAAGGGGTAGGTACATTACATGTGACCCCACTATTCTAATTCAAAGGAATGATCACACATTGTTGGAAGCGAGGGGTAGGTACATTACCGATGGTCCCACTATTAGCCTACAACTTTGTTAGTTAAATTGAAGATGTGATGGCAAGATGGACTGTATCAGCATCATTGTCCATTGAATTTGAGATATAAAAAGATTCAGAGAAGAAAGAAGATAGGGGAAAAATATTAGAAAGGTTAAATGTGGTTCAGACACTTGCTTGAGTAAGAATCCATGTGTCCTCTTGTCGATATCCCAGGATAAAGCCTCCACCTTATATTATGTATTCAAATGAGGATAATAGAGGGACAGATAGCTTATAGTAGTGTGTGGTAGGGAAGATCGATTAGCTAAGCAAAGTACATGGAAATACGTAGATTTGGTTGCAACATAAATTTAGGTGAAACAGTGTTCCAAGCAGCTGGTAAGTCTTTGTGTTTTCAAACATTTCTCTGATTAATTCTATGTTTTGCTTGGGGCAAGCAAAAGATAAGTCTGGGGAAATGGATATGTCATGGTTTTTACCTGTTTTCACCTATGATATATATATTAGAGTCTTTCATATGCAATTGATATTGTTTTAGAGTATTTTCAGGTTCATGTACGTTTTCGAGAACTTTTGTGATTTTGAAGATTTTTGAGGTACAAAACTGCGCAGAAACGTCAGATGTTTTGCCATGGATGAAGACCTTCCCACGGTTATGTTGAGAAGTTATTTTGACACAAGATAAAGATTTGAGATATATTTCCAATACACTTGGTTTTAGGTTCATCTGACGGTTAGATCTAAAGTTATGCTCGTTTTACTGAAGAGGTCTTTGTCTACCTCGCGAGAGGAAGCTGTCGAGAAGATGAAAGACTGTTGATTGATGGCACAGACTTAGTGTCGATCGACGGTGATCCCAGAACACAGGCCCGATTTGTTTCGAGACCAACTAAAGCCCATAAGCCTCCACAAATTACCAAAATATCCTTGGCCGTGTTTTTAAACTATTTTATCTTCTGTTAAGCCATTATCGATGGCTATGCTTACTTGTTAGAAGAGAAGAACTTAGGATTGGAGAGAGAGATCTGAACACCTATACATAGAAGATCTTGAACTCCCTTTATTTCTTATCTTTATATTCTATGCAATTTATTCAGTTTATCATTGTGTTCTTAATGATTATGTCTGAGTAATTATATTGTTAGATATTGGGTTCTTATAGGGTAGTAATGGCTTGCTGATGTTAGGAAATTGTTAGGGTTATTTTAGTTAGTTATTTGTTTAGGTAGATCTTAATGCTAATTTTAATATTATCACCTCAACCTTAGATTATAGGATGTTATAGCACAAGCGAGAGGTTAGTTGTACCCTGAAACCTATCTTAAACAATCTAAAACTCTAATAACAAACGAGAGCTGAGTTAGTAGCTTAGAGAACTTATCAAACATAAGAATCGTATATGTTTAGAAGTAGAATCGATCGACGCCACGTAGTTTCCATCGATCGACACTCCATTAAGAATTACGAGGGTGACTTACCTAAACCTTATAGTTCGAGTTCCGAAAAACGCTTCACTAAAACCCTTAACATTTTTACTCCGCATTGTTTAGTCTACCTGAGAGTTCCCTTAAGTCTAATATTTCCCTTCAATCTTTACAAACCATAATAATTCTTGAAATCACCTAGTACTAATCAACCTTTGTTGTTTAGCTTTAACTCGAAAACAATAAATCTATTGAGTAATCTTAGAGTATTTGTGGATTCGATCCCTAAGTACTACACCGAACCTCTTATTTGAGAGAGTAAAGTAGCGCATAGGATTAATTTGAGAGTGCATAATAAAAGCTACATCAGTATATTCTTAAGGATGTTTCATATAACTTTAGGAACTTTGTTACAAGTTTGTCCTTATAGGTAAAACCTGCAACATTTTATTGGTAAAATTTTGCTGGTTTAAAGTAAATTGTGAAACATATAGAAATTGGTCGATTTTCGAAACATTCAAGTTTTTTTTTGTTTAACCATTGGTTGAATGTTTAAACAAGTTGTTTGGACTGAGTCTTTTTGTAAAGATTTTACAGCATGATTTCCATTTCTGGGTTATATGATAATTATTTGCGTAATTGTAACTTGGAGTTCTTAGGCGGATCGTCATTTTGCTATTAAGTAATTGGATGGAGTGGTGATCTCATATGTTTTGGCTTGGCATAAAGGCTGTGTTTGGCCGGATAGCCAAAGACGTTGTAGGTCGAAGATTAGACCATGGCACTTACTTGTTAACATTAATCTCATGTTAGTTTAGGATTGTCATTAAAAGGGGATGCGTATTCTGGTTCCGGCTTTTACAGGAAGGTGTAATTGATCGAGGGCCAAAGAGCGTTCGTCGAGATTGATAGGCCAAGTATGCCAGAGTTTTCGTGTTAAAATAGCCGATGGTTGTAGAAAACGATTTTCCACTTTAGGTTTCAGTTATACGACAATTGTCTGCAACACTTCTTTGTAAAACTTGTTATGTTAATTTTTGAAAGTTACTTTATATGACTTGATTTGACTATTCAAAGGATTTTTCATGTAAGGTTTATAAAGAGGGCTTCTCATGGAGAGCGTTTATCGCAGATTGGTTGTGATGTTTTCAAGCGAGGTTAGGTTTTCCTCATTCATATTTTAGTATTGTGAAGTCATTCTGCATGATACCAATCTTGTTTTCCCGTAGACTGTTTCGTATAAAATGTTTTAGTTATACGAAAGTGATGGGTGGCCGATTTTTGAAGATATTAAATTGACGTTACGTATGGATATGTCAAAGTAGCGATGTTTCCTCAGATTTAACAGAAAAACGTTTCCGCTTTGATTTCGATATTTTGTTAAAGTTGCTTGGAGTTACTCATAAAGTTTTACTGAATTTTATTTTATTACGATCTATTCTCTGAATGTTTCAAGAGGTTTTGAGAGGAATTCTAATGACATATTCATTTCTCGAGCGGAACAAATCGGTCAACCAGCGGTAGATCTAGTCCACAAGTGGGGAGAAAGTGTTTTCTTTGTTGCGTTCACTGCTACTTTTGTTCTCAATTTTGCTTTGTCGCAAATAATGCTTTTTCATGACTCACTTGGTCAATGGAAAATGGGAGAAATTTTTTGATGTTTGAAGAATTCTCATATATTTTTTTGACTGTTTAGGTATACCGCTAGAGTTTAGACTAATCTTAGATTGTCGTTAGCTTTTGGTACGATCTTGATGAGGCATCGCATTGTCTAAATGTTTTTCTGCCTACTGTTTTGAGAGTTTGCTTTTTCGAAAGCGTTTTCTTGATGCTGAGGCAAAAAAAATTGAAGTGTGGGAGTATACAAGCACGGTATACATACCTACTCCTTTTTTTACGAAAGAAAACAGCTGAATCGATATTTTGAAGGATTGTGTACGTTTTCTCTTTCCAGGATTGGGATAATCGACAATCTGAGTCGATTTAAAAATGACGTTTGGTTTGTGTCTTAGTGGTTTTCAGGTTGACGATTTGGAATATGTCTGTTTTTAGAAAATTGCTAGGAACGAGTCGGTTTAAAGACGATTTTCGTGTCTCTAGTTCTTCCTTTCTTTAGGAAGCAGGCTGAGTATGCATGGTGACTGTTTCTCGATTTTGCGAGAATTAGATCGGTTTGCAAGATATGCCTGAACAGTTAAGGAACAATATATCGAGATAGGGAAAATCGCCCAAGACTTAGTTCGCTAGACTGTCCACCTAGATTTTAAGTTTCCTAAAGTTTACCGCAATCTTCAAATCGTTTTTATCTCTTAATACCTTCCTACAAAAATTCCATGTCTGATTTCAAAAATTTCAAAGTTGGACATACCTTACTTTTCTCGAAGATTCAGGTTTGGATTTTCTCCATTTAGCTTGCTCATTTCCCCTTCTTCTTCTTGTGTTTGTCCACCACTTCCGGATAGTAACAATATCGATTCTTCTTAGCTTTCTGTACTTTCCTTGCCGCGTTTAGGCTGAAGCCTGTCTTGCGGATTTAGTTCAGTGATCCATATTTTTCTGATCTGGGTTTCAGTCTCTGTATCAATGGTTTTATGAAAATGAATAAGTACCTCGTCAAGTCATTTGGTGTTACGAGTATCCAAAAGTGACCAGGAGATGCCAAGGGCGATGATGTCAGAGAGAGGGGACGGTGAGACCATGGATAGAGGCTGATGTGCGAAGTTCATTTCTTAGATTGTGGTCCATCTCTTTCTTTCCCCAAGAGTCTTTTTATGATATTTGTTTGATTTACAGAAGGTTGTCCAATTTTTTGAGTTTTATTTACGAGATTCGTGTCATAAAGGTTATCAAATTTATTCTACAAAAGTTGTATCATGAAATGCTATATCGTTTAACTTTACAAATGATGTCTCATAAAATATTTTCGAGTTTCATTTTACAAAAGCTGTTTTGTAAAATATTGTCGAGCTTAATTTTATGAAGGTTATTCCGCAAAATGTAACCGAGTTTAATTTTAAGAATTCTGTTCTGTAAAGATGTTTTGGAGTTTGGCTATACGAGAGCCGTTTTTTGGAAAACTCATGTTTTGCAGCTGTTCCGTAAATTTAGTTTCCGATTTTTATATCAGAAACTATAGCTGTGATGGGCTTAATTAATGCGACTAAACTGAATCAGAAATTTTCTCGTTTCCATAGGATTGATCCGAGGTAGTTTGGAGTAGTTTTCTGAAGTAAGCTTAGGTGACAATTATCGAGAATGCACTGAATATGTTACCATAGGACTGACGCTTGATTTTTTACGAAATCTGAGGTTTCAAAAAACGTTTTAGCAGTGAGAAATACGATCTCCCGTTTTGCTTAGTTTGCTCTTCGTCAGTCGTTTTAGGTCTCGAGGGATTCGATAGAGATCAACTTCGTTTCTTCATAAATTATTCGGAAGAAGTACAGAAATGGAGGTTGTGTACCCGATTTTCCGTGCTTCCTTTTTCCGCAAGTTATCTAAGGCTTCTCTGCGATTTCTGAGAAAGCAAGTTTTATTTTACTGAAAAGTTTTGGGGAAACATTTTTTGGTCAAATGCTTTTCTCGAGCACTGCAGCGTTTGTGTAAAGTTGGCAAGAGGAGCAGTCACTGCTGGAGTTTTTTTATTAGCGTTGTTGCGAGCTGCGAGTTTGTCTTTCATATTTCTTGACATCGTCTCGATCAAGCATTTTGTGGCCATGAGTTATAGTAATCTGCCCCCCCTTCTTCTAGCGCCAAACTGTGGGAACTGAAATTTGCATTGTCGATATTAGTGAACGGAGGAAAGCAAAGAAAACCCTACTTTCTTTAAGGTTAGGATTCTCTGCAAGAGCCAATTATAAGTAATCGAATAAACGCCAAAAATATGAAGAGATAACAAAACGAATTAAGAAAATTTAGATATTTATTTCGAATTTGCGTAAGAGCTCAGAGATTGTTACAACGGATTGTAAAAATCTTCGGACGTAAGAGCTGTCAGCGAGTTCTTTATTTCTAGCCACCTAAAACCTTAAACCTAGTTGAGTTGCAGTTCAATAATAAAATACGAAAAAGATAAGAAAAAGGTTTTGATCAATTTCGGACTGGACCTTATGAACGGCTGCCTACGTACCCCCTTAGAGGATCAAGCGGAACATAGTTCAGTTAAAGAATCTGAAGAAGAGATCAGACTTCCATTACAGGTTTGTCTAGTAATCAAGTGCAAGACACATAAAACCAAGCATGTCAGGAATGATGACTAAGGTGCCTAAGTGCTAAGTTTTTTTCTGAAAATTGTCATGTTGTCTGCGACCCTCTCATTTGCTTCTCTTATATATGCCTTCGAAGGTCGGTCGTATTTCATTTTCCGCCTCTGATTCGAGTTTAACTTTCTGCGAAAATCTTCTTTGTCTTCTCGATTTTCACTAATTATCTCAAAACTTGACATTTATCTTCTTTTCCATTTATCTTCTGCAGAAATTCGATAGACCGCATTGTAATTGGGATCATTCTCGTCTAAAATCGTAAGTGGGTCTTTATGAATTTTAGACATTTCCGGGCCGTTTTGCGAATAATTTGTTTTTTACGATTTATTTCGGAGAAATCGTCCTTCATAAGATTACACGATACCGGTTCCGCAATATAATTAAGCTAAATGCATAGCCGAGACAACATTGGTGTTTAAGTTAACCGTTATCATTTTATACGATTGACTCGAACTTTTTACGAGAATACAAGCCTTTGCGATTTTTATCCAAAACTTCAACGGAAACTCCAATCGAGACGAAACAAGAACAAGTCTGATAAAGAACCAAAGGAGAGAGTAATAAAGGGGATATTTTCTAGTCTCCCATGGGCGACTTGACGGTTGGCGCGTCTAGTCGCCCACGGGCGACAAGACCTTGTCGAGATTCTAGTCGCCCATGGGCAACTAGACATTGTGTTAAGGGTCTAGTTACTAATGGGCGAATAGACGTTTTGTGCATCTGGTCGCCCACGGGCGACTAGACTTGGAGGCGACGTGTTCGTTCCTATGGTTGTACTTCTTGGTCCGTTAGTCGGTACGAGATAAGCAAGGTGATGAGAAGTTTGGATGCAATGGTTTCTTTTTTTTCTTTCTCACTTGAAAGATGAGAAGGTGATGAGAAGTTTGGATGCAAGGTGATGAGAAGTTTGGATGCAAGGTGATGAGAAGTTTGGATGCAAACGTTTCTGCAGTAACTTTTGGACATTGGTTCCGTCGTGAACGTTTTTTACCCCAACAATGGAAGACTGTGTTGTAAAAAATTCGTCCTTTCTCACAACAAAAACCTTCTACAAGAACTTTGGTCCGATCATTATCGTTATGCAATACGTTGGCTTATGATGTATAGTTTCTCTGACATTTTCAGCTTATATTGCTTAAGGCACAATTTCTCGGAGGATTTTAGCCGTTGCTTTTTCCATGAATGATTTTGACCCCAACAGCGTTACATGTCCTAATATGTGGGTTAAGTGAATCAGGAGGCTTAGACTTGCCAAATAAAGAAGAAATGAGAATAAAGAAGTTGGACGAGTTGTTCGGTAGCTGGCCGATGCGAGCGGGAAGCTCAACAGCTAGTCATAGCTCGGATGAAGTGTGAGTAAGGTTGTTCAGCTCAGCTAGCTGAATGTACTAGCTCACTCAGCTTGGCTAGATGGGAGTCAGCTCAATTCATCTAGACCAAGTGTTCAGGTCTCGAGCAGTTGGGTTAGGTCTGGGCTGTGGTCGGGCCAGGTGGCCGACCCAATTTAGTCATGGGTCCATGTAATTGGTCCCTGGGCTTGGGAAATGACTCCAGACCCATGATTTTTCAATTAGGGAGAAGTTATAGGCGATGGGGTGGGAATGGCTAAGGTTGCAACCATTCACCCACCAAGTCATACTTGTACCCCCAACAAGATGAACCCGTTCGGCCAAGGCAGATGTAATAAGCCTCCTTTATATATATATATATAGGGGTCTGGGGCAATTCTAGGCATCAGTTTCCATAGTAAGAGCACATAGAAAATTGGATCGATTGGACCAAACGGCTGAGAGGCAAAACGAATTGTGTTTGTATCAAATCGGTTTCATAGGCTAAGGCCTGGGTCGGTTCTGTTAAGTAAGTCTTCGGCCCATGGGCTGGACTAAAAGTTAAGCTGATTGATCCTAAAAATCAAACCTGTGGTCGGATTGGACTAAGGGTTGTTCGGTAATGGTGCTGATGATTGGTGATTGTACTTGGATATATTCTAAGTATGGCCGATCTTGGGGTTTAAAATGGTCACGACAAAATCGATGACTGAAAGTTACCGCCGAAAAATCTTACCTCCCTTTCGACAAAAAGAAAACAATAATTCCTCGCTTCCAAACTCCTCATCGCCTAACCCATATCTTCCCGACTAAATAATCAAGACAGGCAATTGAGGGACATCCGAGTCACTTCCCTATCTGGTCGCCCATGGGGAACTAGACGAACATAACGTGTAGTCGCCCGTGGGCGATTAGACTAATCTTCAAGGTCTGGTCGCCCACGGCGATCAGACTCGCCATCAAAGTCTGGTTTCCCATGGGCGATCAGACTCACCATCAAGGTCTGGTCGCCCATGGGCAATCAGACTCACCATCAAGGTCTGGTCGCCCATGGGTGATCAGACTCACCATCAATGTCTGGTCATCCATGGGTGATCAGACTCACCATCAAGTTCTGGTCACCCGTAGGCGATCAGACTCACCATCAAGGTCTGGTCGCGCATGGGCGAACAGACTCACCATCAAGATCTGATCGCCCATGGGCGATTACTTGTCACCGAGTCTAGTTGCCCATGGCCGAATAGACCATGTCCTCTTCATCACTCTCTCTGTTGAATCATGACTCAGCTCTTTCTTGTTTCGTCTCGATTGGAGTTTTCGTTGAAGTTTTACGATAAAGATCTTAAAATTTGTTTTCTCGTAAAACTTCCAAATCAATCATATAAAATGACAACTGTTAACTAAAACACGATTGTTATCTAGACTATACAGATTGGTTTCCTATTTTGTGGACTCAGTATCGCGAATTCATACGAAGGACGATTTCTCCGAAATAAATCATAAAAATTGCTTAAATTGCAAAATAGCCCAAAAGGGTCTATGGCGCGATAAAAACCCACTTACGGTTTTAGAATAGAATGAGCACAACTATATTGACGTTCTACTGAATATCTGCAGAAGATAAATGGAAAAGAAGATAATTGTCAATGTTCCTAGATAGTTATGAAAAAAACGTGAAGATAAGGAAAATTTCCGCGGAAGGATAAACTCGAAATCGGGGGCAGAAAAGAAAAGACGACCGAACTTGAAGCCCTATATAAACGAAGCAAGGGAGAGGGACGCACACACACAAAAAATCTCTGCAACTTAGCACTTATAAAGATTTTAGCAATTTCGGTTTTGTTATTGAGTTGCGACTCAAACTAGGTTTAGGATTTAGGTGCTAGAACTAGGAATACGCCAACAGCTCTTGTGGTTGAATCTCTTAAAACCTGTTGTATCATCGCAGCGTCCTTACGCAAAGATGATTCAATAAGATCTTTCTTTTACTTGCAGTTCATATTTGATTCTTTTACATTTTGTTATTTATAATTTGATCACTTGTCGTAGGCTCAGCATAAATCAGGGACCTCAGGGAAATTTAGGGGTTTTTAGCTTTCCTCCGATTACGTAAATCGACAGTGTGAATTTTGCTTAGTTTGGCGCTAGAAGGAAGGAAGGTAATTGATCAATCTAATTCACAGCTGCAAAATGCTTAGTCAATCTTGTCAACAAACTTTCCAGACAATCAACCACCTCGCGATGGCAATGCCGTCGATGACAACGTTGAAAGCACTCCAGCAGCGAACGTGTCCACAGTCAACGCAAACGCAAACACCTCAGAATTCGAGGAGATTAAAAAGATGTTTGTGACTCTAGAAAAAAAGTCGGCCAAACAAGACAAGCTCATGAGTTCTCTCACTAAAAGGTTGAAACCCTAAAAGCAAGAACTAGGGTGTCCTTCTGCTTGGCACCACCAAAATCCGCGGAAGAAGACTCGACTTCACAACTCTGCACGTTAGGTCAACAAATGCGCAGAAAATTTTGTTTGATCGGAATCTAGACAAAGCAAACCCCACCCAGCAAAACGCGGAAAACACTCAAACTCTCGAGAAAGAAACATGGGCTGATGAAGTCGTACGGGTTAACTTGGAAACCAGTGATCAGTCCGACCCTTCGGATGATGATGCTGACGTACATCCAAGGAGAACAAGAAGTCACACAACTTGGGAAAAATCTCCTTTCAGTATACCTATGGATGAAGAAGAAGAAAACATCTTCTGGGTAGAACATGAAAAGTTAGCCAAAGAGCAGGCTTGAGTCACTCGAAGCAAACGCTGATAAACTCGGAGAACTGCTGGCAGTGACTCTAGTGAGATGTGTGATCTCCACGATAATATCACAAAAACAGCCGCAGCGGTAAACGCGGTGAAGTCTCAAATTCACCATCCCCACCAGTGCTACACCCGAGATTGATAGACTCCTTAATGATGCTCGGAAAACTCCGTTCACTGCTTATATCACTGAAACAAGAGTTTTGGATCCCGGGAAGATCAAAATCCATGTATAAGATGGAACAAGCGACCAAAAAGCGTATCTACAGACCTTCCATATTGCAATGGGTAGGGCCAAACTCAGGGCCAGCGAAAAGGAAGCCGGCTACGGTCGCCTCTTCGTCGAGCATCTCCAGGGAGGAGCACTCTAATGGTTCTCTCGCCTAACGCGGAACTCCATCGGAATCTTCCACCAACTCGCTTAACGATTCCTCAAAAAATACTCGATGTTCATGAATAGGGAACCTCCGACGTCGATATTTGGAATTTGTCCCAAAAGGAAGACAAACCTCTCTGTGATTACATGAACCGGTTCAAAATCGTCATTTCTAGAGTCAGCGGAAGACTCCCTAGTACAAGTTGAAATTTAGAAAGTGGATAACTCTCAAAAAACCGTGAAGATCCAGGATGCTCTTCATAAAACGACGGACTACATCATCATTAAAGAAGAGATGAAAGTCCTTTCGCAGAAACATCAAAAAACAAGTACATCCACAAAAGACAAAGAACAAGGCAGAAGATGAAAAGGAAAACTTCTCGTGACGACAAATGCATCCATCACGAGGGGGAAGACGTCAGGGGAGCGGATAATTATGCCATCCACTCAGCGTCAGAACAAGGAAGAACGTTGGGAAACACATGGACCCAAAACTTGACGTACGAAGAAACGGTATTCTGCGAGTTTCACAAAACCAGGGGCCACTCCACCATGAACTGCAAAGTTCTCCGCGAGAGGCTAGCGGTGAAACTGCTCGCATGAGAAATTGCGGAGATAACATGCATAAAAGACCTCATCCGAGATACTGACCATCCGCCATAAACGAAAAACGTTGAATAAGGGCAGATGACAATGGCAACGACAATAATCATTGCAGGGTAAACATGATCAACGGAGGATCACAGTACTGCCACGATACCTTCTCGTCAATAAATCTTATCAACAAAAAGCCGAGACAGTCGCGTATCAGTCTCCGCCTCGAGACTTGCCGAACGATACGATCACCCTCGAGGAATACGTGACCGTCAGAGTTGACAAACCTCACTCTGATCCACTCGTAATAAATCTCGTGATAAAGGATCTCGAGATCGCCAGATTCCTAGTAGAGACGAGAAGCACCATTGACGTTATCTTCCACGACACGCCCAGAAGGATAAACATCGATCTATCCGAAGTCACACCAACGCCAAGACCACTCACGGGTTTTTTCTGGCAAAACTTCAATGACTCTCAGATCAATCAAACTCCGGGTCATGGCCAAAAACACAAGGATCGTCAACTTTGCTGTTGTCAACCACCCAGCTATCTATAACCTATCAAATGGGCATCAAATTTCAGACTCCGAACGGAACCGCGGCAATCTAGGGAGGCCAAAAGCAGTCGAGACTTTGTTTCCTGGCCGAACATAAGCTGAGGCAGATCATGACAACGACTATGGTTAAGCCCAACACGAAGACAACTCAGTTCCCGGCTGAAAACGCTTCCAAATAGCGATCAAGAAAAGTCCACCTAATCAACGGCTGCACACAAAGAAAGAAAGCAAGCTGTCGAGTCCAACGCCCAAACTCAACAGGAGGAGATAAACCCGGGAGAAGTCGCCGATACAGAAATAGTCACTGCAAGTAAGGCGATCGACACAGCAACAACCGCCGAGTAAAAACACTCGCGGCACAAACTGAGCTACGAGATGGCTTGATCCTCAAAAGGGGTACGTAGGCAACTCATCGCAGGACGATTTCAGCTGTCCCCCTCTCTCAAAAAGGGGGGGGGAGTGGGTACGTATATGTATACTCGTATACTCTCACATTTTAAAACTTTTGCTTCTGTACTTGATATTTATAAAAAAAATTATGATAATAAGAAAAACGCAGTACGACTCCAAAAGGTCTCGCAAATCTCTTTTATCGCTTGAAATACTTGATCTAACAAACAACCAAATATCTTCGAAACCGGCGAAATATTTCAAAAACAAAACACCAAGGATACTTCTGAACGGAAAAACACCTCTACACGAACTACTACGCAAATGGCTTACGGACATACGGTCAAAAACGACCTCCAAACCAAAACACTAAACCATGTTCTCAACTTAAGATCACCTTATGCATAAAAATTTTTGGATAACAAAAGCGAGACATCACGAGAAAACCTTTGAAAATAGAGTTCCAAACGCTAAACAGTTCGTCCGCGACTACAAAGTGACAACTAAATCGTGAGAGCATACACTCGCTCTTATATCGCGTTCGTTGATTGGCTTCTAAGAGTACATCAACCATTCTCTAAACAAACGTTTATACCTCCTCTGGTGGATTGGTACTCTTACATCCAACACAAAGATAATAGCGCTATAAAAGAAATACAGATATTTGGTGACTCTTCCAAACGACTTCAAAATTGTCTTTGGAGAGATGTTCGATTTCGGATAGATGCAAGTCATCTAAGCCGATAACTTATCCAGACAGCAGTATCGAGATGGAACCACACCGAAACCGCAAACGAGTAACAAATGCCGGAATATTCACAGCAAACCCTAATCCCAGCACACTAGTCTCAAACATCTCAAGGTATGGGATCTAACTGATACGAGATCCCAGAACTTGTCTCTTCGCTTACATTCGTATGTTCATAGAAACAAAAATAAAACACTAAGTTTTCAAACACTCGCACCCGAAACAAACAGCGGGCATAACGATCCTTCAAAGATTTAGAAACAAGATGATAACTGCTATTCTTTCCTCAACATCAGTAAAACTCCTCATGTACAATTTAAAACAAAACGTACTTCATTAAAATAAAAGCTGCAACACGGATACCTTTCATGTGCACACATGGCCAAAGCAACAACATAAATACAACTTCGGGAACACACTCCCTTAAAAACACAGATACCTTTCACGGGTCTAGTTTGTTATTTCCAGACATTGACCTCCCCAACGAGTAATCACTAACTCTCAATGGGTCCATGAGCTGCTCGACCTTGACGTCCTCTTCCGGAGCGGCATGTCTAACCTCCTCTGAATCTGGAGAAACGGGAATCGGGGCCCAGTGCTCCCTGATTCTCTTCTCTATTTGAGGAATTGTCGACTCCGTGGTTGAAACTGGCCAGATACCTTGACATCTCCGCCTCTTCGATCTTGAAGTTGTAATCACCTCCCCGCATGTGCCATAGAGCGCCAACGCAACCTCGACACTCAAGATAATCACCAAAGGACTTATGTGCGCGCTAATACTCTCCACAGTCGTCCGCAAACCACGTCGAACGGTCGTTCATGATCAAAGCCATATCCCTTCAACAAGGGCTATGCTCACGGCGAAGAAGGTGCACTCTCTCCCGCTCGGACACTTTCTCGTGAAGGAGCCATGCCTCAACTTCGCCCTTCAAACGAGCATTCTCCTTCTAGGCCATCTTAGCTTTGAACCGAGGCCCTAAGGTTGAGTAATCTTCTGGGTCCGACTAGTACCGGTCCCATCACCAGCGAGGAGATCGCGGTACCACTCATCCATGGGAAGATTCACCCCATTGTCGTCGGCAGCAACTTGTTTGTTCTTCAGAGATCTCTCCCTCTCCCTCAAAACAGCAATCTTGTATGGAACGTATTGGTTCATGACTGGATCGGTTTCTTCCTCCAAGACCGTATGAAGCCGAGTTTGAGCGTGGTGGTACTCGACCGTTATGCGAACTCTGTGTTGAGAAAAGTAACACCAATTAAATGGGCCGCCTAGAAGAAGGTCCCTAACGACAATCGTGTCCGCAGGAAACGGGGGAAGATGATCGATAACTGCAAAATAAAAAGATTGTCAGATATCAGTAAGCAAGTAAAAACGATCAAAAAAATCAACCATGATACCCTTGTGACCCATTATTCATCAGAAGAAAGGAATGCTTTCTTCCGCAACAGAAGCATTATTTATTCGGACAAAAAAGTAACGCTTATGCCAACCAAGGAAGTTGGACTTACATAATAAAATAACCGCCATAAAATTTCTCGGCCTGATACAATATCAGGACATATGACCCACCTTCTGCGGATAAAGAAAGGCTAGAAAATAGTCAACGTTTAGATCCATCCCTCATTCGTAACTTAGAACCGAAAGACCGATGAGGTGCTGCAGATGGTCTAAAAACCAGAGTATGACTTCCAGGATGGGAAACCAAATGCGGCACTACAAAAGGAGTGCTTAGTAGCAAGTAAGAAATGTTGGGGTCAAAATCGGTTACGACAGAATCAACGTCAGAAATTTACCGAGATATGTACTCTTTGTTAAAAAAAAAGATAATATATCGAAAAAGGGGGAACGGGAAAATAAAAGTCAAGTTTCGACTAACCACAATGGAATGGTCAACACAGTAAGCCATCAAGAAGAGTTTGTCCTAGACCTCGGGTCGACGTGTCCCCGAGCGCCGAGACAACGAAACGACTGAAGAACTCGATCATTCAACTCTCCGAACGGAGAAGTTGGCCGAGCAAGACGTCCAACTCGTCGAACGAACAAGTCGGACCACACAAGCAGAGCCTATCGCCCGTTCAGCGAGTTGGGCCAGTCCAACTCGCCGAACGGGCGATTAGGGCAGTGCATGCCGACCAACTCGCCGAACAGGCGAATTGGGCAGCGTGGGGCCGACCAACTCGCCCGTTAGGTGAGTTGGACCCATTGGGCAAGTTGGATCAATCAATCCATTTTCATCTCATCCTCGTAACTCCCTCCTTAAAAACTAATCGAGATTGACGTTGGAACTTTACCGTAAGAGCTCGTTCCCTCGTATAACGTTCAGATCGATCGTGTAAAATGGTAACGGTTAACTAAACATCTAAGGTTTCCTGCACTATACAAAAGATCCTAACTCTCGTCAGGGGTGACGTCGTCTCAGGAATGCTCTTTCGATAAAATTGCAAAAACGCTTAAGTCGAAAAACGGTTCGAGAAAGTCTAAAAATCGGCTAAAATCCCATTCGCGATTTAATTCGAAATTGAGCCCAATCTTTATGATAGTTTATCTTTTATTTTGCAGGAAGAGATAAATGTTAAGTTCGAAAGATAAATGTCAAGTTTCCAAAGATAATCATGAAGATTAAGGGAAAAAGGAATATTTTCGCAACGCAATAAATTCAACTGAGTGCAAAAATGGAAAGAGCAAACCACCTCTGGGAGGAGTATATAAGGACTTCAGGGTTGAGGATGCAGAGGAGACACGAAATTCATACTCAGAGCAAACATAGCACTTAGGGCAATTATGCATATTTCTGTTTTACTATTATCGAGCTGCGACTCAACTAGGTTACTATCGAGCTGCGACTCAATTAGGCATATGTCCGTTGCATCATCACCCTCGAAGTCCTTATATACTCCTATAGAGGTGGTTTGCTCTTTCCCCTTCTGCCCTTGGTGGAATTTATCGCTTCGCGGAAATATTCTTTTTTTCCTCGATCTTCATGATTATCTTGGAAACTTAACATTTATCGTCCGATCTTGACATTTATCTTTCGGACTTAACATTTATATCTTCCTGCAAAATAAAAGATAAACCATCACAAAGTTTGGGCTTGATTTTGGGTAAATCGTGAGTGTGGCCTTTAGCCGAGTTTTAGACCCTCTCGGGCCATTTTTTGACTTTAGGCGTTTCAATGATTTTATTGAAACATAATTCTTGAGACAACGTCGTCCGAGAGTTAGGATATTTCATATGGGACGTCTGTCTCCAGGTGTTGAGTTTACCGTTACTATCTCATATGATTGACCCGATCTCTTCTCGAGGAAACAAGTTTTTTCGGTAAAGCTCAAATGTCAATCTTGATCGAGAAGGAACTAAGATAAGTTGGATCGAGTTTCAAAAGAGGGAGTTACGTGGACAGAGTGAAAATGGATTTATTGATCCAACTTGCCAAACGGGCGAGTTGGATTGCTCATGCTACCTAAGTCGCCCGTTTGGCGAGTTGGGCTTGTCCAACTCGCCGAACGGGCGAGTTGTTCGTCATGATCCATCCAACTCGCTCGTTCAGCGAGTTGGTCATCCCATGTCATTCAACTCGCCAAACGGGCGAGTTGGTCGGTTCTTGTGGTTTGATTTGCCCGTTCGACGAGTTGGACGTCTTGCTCGGCCAACTTCTCCGTTCGAGGTGTTGGATGATCGAGTCTTCTAGTCGTTTTATCTTATTTCCATTCGGGGATACGTTTTACCTGACGTCTTAAGGCAAACTATTCCTGATGGCTCGTTTATGCAGACATTCCTTTGTGATCAGCAGAGATTTAACCTCGATTTTTCCCGTTCCCTTTTTTCCGAGATATTATCTCTTTCTTTCACAAAGGGTGCATTTTCCCGGTAGGTTTCTGACATTGATTTCATCGTAACTGATTTTGACCCCAACAGTATAGTCCGCCGACAGCGCCGCGACACTCGCGATAATCCCTGAAGTCCTTATAACCCTTCGTAAGCAACTCGAATTCATACGAGAACTTTTCACAACGAGTCTTCAAGACTTCAACCATTTCTCTCTTTCCTCGCTTATAAGCACAATGAACCTCCGTTGCGACCGACGATGCATGTTTGCTGTTGATCGACGGTCTACTCACAAAGCAATTGGCCGACTTCAAGCCCAAATCAAGATAATTTATAAGAATGCCCCTGGACGAGTTTTGACCTAGTTTATAAAGGTCTTGCCATTGTTTAGGCAAAAACAACACCAACACAAGATATAAATTTTATATCATAATATTATTTAGAGTTTTTAGTAGTTTTGGGGAGAAGATTTCAACTCCTTCAACGATTTGTATTGGTCCCCATTATCTATTCTATGCATTTTATTGTTCAGTATATCATGCTTTCTATGATTGTGTTTGAGTAATTATTAGATTTAAGGCTCATTATGGTATTTATGAATTAGCCCAAAAATAGGATGAAGAGATCCATCTTTGAAATTATGTTTGATGCTTGTGTTCTAGAGTATCTAACTAGAACCCTGAACCTAAGACATAGACAACTATGAGAGTAGGTTATTTGCCTGAATTGATTCCATTGAGTTAGGTTGTTAGATACATGCGAGAGCTGGTTTAATTAACCTAGCGAACGAACTTCCTGTCTAATAACCATCGGTCAACACTAGGCCTTCGCTGTCGATCGATGGTCGACTCCTCTGTTCGCATATGAGAGTTGGAACGAGAGGGGGTCAGACTGTGATTAAGGTCCTTGTATATCCATAATTCCTTGCATACTATCCATTATAATTTACTTGCCTAAAACCCTAGATCCATATTTTCCTTATTTGAATAAGTTAACTTATTTATACAATTTCCTTTTTGGAATAAACCTTCATTAGCTTAACTTTTAGAACTCAGAAATCTAATTTGTGCCTTCGCTCTCTGTGGATTTCATCCATATGAACTACAATTTGACCTCTCTTGGCAAGAGTAGTGAATAGGGTTAATTTGATAGATTGCCTGCTTAATTATAAACCTTAACCCGCATGCTGTCAATAGTCATCTGCTGCTGCTGCTGATCCAATATCCTATCAACAATAGCTTATAATTGTTCTCATGAGTCTCTGGAGGTGGGTTTCGATAAGAAGATCCAAAGGTCATGTTGTTGCTAGGCCTCTGCAGCTGTTAATTCTAGTTGTAGTTGCTCATGTTGTCACCATAGGAGTTTCTGTTGTAGCCCTGATTTCTCTGTCTCTGGAAACCGTTTCCACCAACAAAATTCACATCTTCTTCTTCTTCCATGACTTTCAGTTCTTGCTTCCTGAGAAACTTTTGAACACTGTCCAGCTTTGCTTTGACTTCATCTATCTGCACCCTGCTCAAATATGGAGCTGATTTCTTCCTCTCATAATCAGTGTTCTTGGTGATATTGCTAGACACCAAGTTCTCAATAAGCCTTGTTGCTTCTTTTGGACTCCTAGTGCTGATATTCCCTTCACTAGATGTGTCTAAATCCATATGGTACTGCAGATCAATACCTCTAAATAAGGTGCTAAGTAGCTGCACCTCGTTGAAATCGTGGTGTGGGAAGTCTCTCTGGTAAGACTTGAATCTGAACCAAGAGCTTCTGAACCAAGCGATTCTGCTTTTCAAGTCCTCTACTTGCGCATCATCAAATGAGTTGCGCAGGGACGCATTCTTAATGTATGTCCAGGATGTCAGAGATTTTGGTGGTAGTTGCTTAAGTCAATGTGAAGCCTCTCCAGCAAGTGAGTACTTAAAGAGCTTACAAAATAAATAGTCCTCATGGACCCCATTGGCTTTAATAGCAGATACAAGATCCTCAAACTGCTCCAGATGATCCACTGGATACTAATGTCGCGATCCATGGTAAGGTGTCTATGCCACAAGTGCGAAGAAGGATGGTTTAATCTCAAAGTAATTCCTCTAAAAAGCTGGAGAACGAATAGCTGATCTGTTAGCATAGAACCGGTCTGGACGATTGTAGTTTGTCATTGTCCGTTGAGCAGCTTTGGCATTAGCTTCAGATCGAGCTACTGCAGCGTCAGCTTCTACTTTTGGTTCAGGGATTACGGCCCCTTGATCCTCAATTCTCGGACATGTTGCATTATGTAGATGACCTTCCAGGACATACATGTCTCCTCTCTCAACTCGGACCACAACTAAAGTTACAACCATCTGAACACCCAAACTACCGTCAATTGATGATGTGTTGGTGCTCTCGGCCGATGTTGGTCGTGAAGAAGCGTCGATTGGCGGTTGAGTGCTACTATCGATCAATGCTTGTCATATCTGTTTACGGACGGAGCGTTCAATTACAACTGGATTTGAGAAGAGTAATTTGTGGTTCTTATTGCTTTTAGTACTGCTAGGGATACACCTGAAAGACAAGAAAAAAAAATTATGAGTAATTTGCAGTAAAGAAAAAACTAAGACTAAACGTAGAAAATAAATCTAATGGCGATCCTTGCTCCCCGGCAACGACGCCAAATTTGACATTGTGCGGGTTAAGGTTTATTTTAATGCAGGCAATCTGTCAAATTAACCCTACAAACTACTCTTGCCAAGAGAGGTCAAAGTGCAGTACGTAGGGATCGAATCAACAGAGAGCGAAGGCACACAATATATTTCTATTATTCTAATGGTTAAGCTAGGCAAGCTATAAATAGAGGTTTAATTGTAGGTTTATCCAAAAAACAAAATTGTCTAAAATACAAAGTTAATGCAAATATGGAAAATGATAGATCTAGGGTTTCAGCAAGTGAATTGTAATGGATAAGATGTAGGGAATAATTAATATGCGAGAAAAATAATGTTAACTAGTGTGACCCCCTCTTGTCCCAACACTCCTATGTGGATAGAGGAGTACACCGTCTATTGACGGCTGAGGCCGAGTGTCGATCGACGCAAATCAAACAGGAAGTTCGTTTGCTATGCTAATTAGACCAGGTCTCGCATCTATCAAACAACCTATCTCAATGGAATCAATTCTGATACATAACCTACTCTCGTAGTTGTCCATGTCCTAAGTTCAGGTTTCTAGTTATCTACTCTAGAATGCAAGCATTAAAAAAATTCCATAGATTGATATTACTTCATCCTAGCAATCCTATATGGGGCTAGTTCATCAATACCATTATGAATCCTAAATCTAATAGATGGATTACTCAGACATGATCATAGAAAACCTGATGAACTGAATAATATAATGCATAGAATAATAAACGGTGTCCAATACTAATCTCTAAAAGAGTTCAGATCTTCTCCCTTAAACTACTAAAAACTTAATGTAAGAAAACTAAAAGTTGTAAAAAGTATGTAAGTGTGGTGGTGGTGGTCTTTTGCCTAAACAATGGCAGAACCCATATAAACTAGGTCAAAACTCTTCTAGGGGCATTCTCGTTATTCGTCTTGACTTGGACTTAAAGTCGGCCAATACCCTGCGAGTGGGCCGTAGATCAAAAGCAAGGATGCTCCGTCGATCGATAGTCATGCTTGAATTTGACTCGTACTTAGCTGAACGTGAACCGCTACTTGATATCTCTCTGAATACTCTAACAAGCTCCATATGCTCCAAAACTTACTTGGACCTGTAAAGACTCTAAAATACTGTCCAGACACACATAATATACTCCAAATAGGGTCCAAAAGAAGGTCTAAAACTGGTAAATAACAAGGAATATTAGTTACCAATAGACGCAGCAAACCCTACTAGGACACATGTTGAGGGTGTTGAGGATCAGCAGCAAGATGGACATGAAGAGGAAGGCGAATCCTCTAATGCGGAATGCAATGCTGACCAACACAAAGGAGCGGCCGATAGGACTACACACCAAGCCGCAAAACCTTCCATGATGGATGTTGTTGGGGTCAAAACTGGTTTCTTGAAATCAACAGCCAGGATTGCTAAGACTATCCTTCGATAGAAACTAGTTCCAAACAATCATACAAAATAAGTTTCGGGACAATGAAGAACCGCACAGATCGTCTAGTAGGCCATGGGCGACTAGACACAAAACATAGTCTAGTCGCCCATGGGGGACTAGACACGAAGAATAGTATAGTCGCCCATGGGACACTCAACAATATCTAGTCGCCCATGGCGACTAGACACTCAACAATGTCTAGTCACCCATGGGCGACTAGACACTCAACAATGTCTAGTCACCCATGGGCGACTAGACACTCAACAATGTTTATCACCCATGGGCAACTAGACACTCAAAAATGTCTGGTCGCCCATGGGCGACTAGACCACACCATCTTTATCACCTCTCTGTCCTATCTTTGCTAAGACGTCTGTTGTTTCTTCTCGATTAGAGTTACCGTTAAAATTTTACGATAAAAATCGTAAAACTTTTTTTTCGCCAAAACTTCAAGTCAATCGTGTAAAACGACAACGGTTAACTAAACAACAAAATTTTCTCAATTACATGAGTGGTTTGTTATTTTTTAGAACCAAAATTGTATAAACGTATGAAGTACGATTTCTCCGAAAGAAATCGTAAAAATCGCTAAAATCGCTAAACGGCCCGAAAGGGTCTAAAACGCAATAAAGGCCCACTTACAATTTTAAACGAGAATGAAACTGATTGCAATGACAGTCTACTGGATTTCCGAAAAGGATAAATGGAAAAGAAGAAAAATGCCAAGTCTCGTGGTAGTTATGGAAAATCGAGAAGATAAGGAAGATTTCCGCGGAAGATAAACTTGAATCAGGGCATAAAAGGAAAAACGACCGACCTTAGAGACCTATATCAAGAAGATCCAAGACAAGAAGCAAGGGGATCCGAAAATTAGGTTTTTGGGGGAAGTTATTGTTAGCTATAGGAGAAATTAGGATCTAGGCGGCTAGACTAGCGAGTTTGATAGTTAGAAGGTTTTACTGTTCTACTTCTTCTCTTCTCCAAAGTTCACAAATTTTCGTCCATCTTATTTTCAGTGAATCTCTGTAACTTTACTTCTTCTTAATTAATAAATGCCTCTGTGCAATCTCTATCGATATCTTGTTATTGTCTCTTCTTCGTATTTGTGTGTTTATGCAGGGAATCAGGGAATTCAAGGAAAGTTAGGGTTTCTTGACTTTACTCCAGTCATTAAAATCGAGAGTACAAATTTTGAGTCCCACAGTTTGGCGCTAGAAGGAGGGGGGTCGAATACTCACTATCATCACCAATCCACCAAGAAGTGGTATGTCTAACCAAACATACAGCGCCACTATCTCTTTCAAGGATAGTGCGACGGCCGATCAGACCAACCCTCATAACAATCTTCTTGTCGTCGAGTTGACGATCTAGGATACTGATGTCGCAAGAGTGTTGGTCGACACTGGAAGCTCAGCCGATATTATCTTCAAAGATACCCTCAAGAGAATGAAAATCGAGCTCTCTGAAATCATAGGGAGTCTGATCACGGTATTGGGGTTCTCGAGAAAAACTACTATGACCCTTGGCTCAATTAATCTCTCGAATAAAGCTAGGAGCATAACCAAAGTCGTGGAATTTTAGTCATCAATCGCCATGCATCTTACAACGCAATCATGGGCGTTCCATGGCTTAATTCCACGCAAGCTATCCCTTCAACGTACCACTTGTGCGTGAAATTTTTGACTACCTCCTGAATCGAAACGATATGGGCATATCGGAAAATATTGCAAGTTTGTTTCACCGCGGAATTGAAGCGAAAGAATTCAACAGTAGCAACTCTGCCGAAAAAGAAAAATAAATTGACTTTCGTCGAAAACGCCCTAGAACCAGATGATATGGAAATATTTTGGAAATTACAGAAAGCGGAGGCCTTAGAAGAAAAGTACAAACCAACTTGCGAACCCGTTGTTTCAATATGTCTCGACGAAAAAAATCCATGAGCGTTGCGTTGTAATCGGCGCTAACCTTTGCAAGCCCTTGAAAACAAAGTTTATAGCATGTCTGAAAAAGAACCTATGCATGTTCGCTTGGGCTGCGGAAGACATGCCAGGGATCGACATCAATATAACATGCCACGAACTCAACGTCGACCCAACTATCAAACCCATGAAACAGAAAAGACGAAAGCTGGGACCAGAACGCGCACAGCAGTCAATGAAGAGGTCGATAAACTCCTCAAAGTCGGACCCATGATGGAGGTCAGATGTTGAGATATGCTGGGGACGATACGATCAGAGTTGGAGATATGAAGCTTATAAACATTTGGAGAAGACTGTGTTTAGGTTCGACCAGGCCGTACAGTCCGTACAGGTCGACGGTATCGTCCGTACGGGTAAACAGTACATCTACCAAAGGCTCTTTGTCATGATTACTCATTAGTCTCAGATTTGCATAAGTCTCTTTTCTAATCTTCCTAAACTCTCTCTAAACACTGATTCAATCTCAGATTCTCTAAACATGTTATGGTATCAGATCCAGGTTGCTCATTATATGAGTTGATTTGCAAGAAGACACAAGACCACACCTTTGGTTCTTATCTTTCTATCAAGACTTTCAAAGATGGAAAACAACAAGGCTGTGGTTCCGATTACACTGAAGGGAGGAAACTACCTCTTGTGGTCTCAGTTGGTGAAGACTGTTGTCGGGAGTAAGGGTTTGTGGAGACATATCACGACTGGTGAAGCTCCAAAGCTCATTACTTAGGATGAATATGATGAAGAGGATGCCACAAGCGAGGAAAACAAGTGGGTACAAGAAGACATGCTGGTTACGTTCATTCTTCAAAGCTCGCTGGATCCCTCAATTTGGGGAGGCATATAGCTACTGTGAAAAGGCAAAGAACATTTGGGATACACTCAAGAAAGTGTATGGGAACATCTCAAACTTGAGTAGGGCGTTTGAGGTGAAACGGGCGATTAACAATCTGGTTCAGGAGGACATCGAGTTTACAAGACACTTGGGAAAGTTCAGAGCTTTATGGTTGGAGCTGGAGATGTTGAGACCAAGCACCACTGACCCGGATGGGCAAATGAGAGAAGAGAGCAGGACAAGGTCTCTGGCCTCTTGCTTACCTTGAATCTTACTTACAGTGATCTAATCAAGCACATTTTGAGAGACGGGAAACTACCTGATCTAGAACACGTATGTGCTCAAATCCAGAAGGAGCAAGGGTACCTTGCAATCTTTGGAGGCAAAGGAGAACTCTCTCTAGCCAATCAAGCCGAAGTCCCTCAAGCAAACAGAGCAATGCACAACCGATTTGAAGAAAGGAAGTTCAATGGGACATGGGATTATTGTAAGAGGCATGGACACAAGAAGAGTCAGTGTTGGATATTACATCCATACTTGAAGCCAATTAAGTTTATGAAGGATAAGGATGCAAGAGCTCACCTATCCTATGGGACCAGTGAGAAACATGGGTCAAGTGCTGCGGGTGCATAAAAACGGGTCAATGAAGGAGATGGGCGAGAGATGATGGCCATGACAACTCAAGCCACTCACCCAAGTAACCAGCCAAGCCAGAGTTTCAAAGAAAACTATCTGATTAGAAGATCCGACATTGATGCTCTTATCAAGATCTTCAAGGGTAATGGTAACAAATTTGGTAACACTATTGGGTATTCTTTTGGTGCATCCTTGATTGAGTCTAGCAATATTGATCACTCTAAGACTGCTTATGAACCAACTAGTATTCTTGGAGAGTCTAAGATTGCATATGGACCAGCTAAAAGTTGTCATTCATATAATGCTTGCAATGTGTCAAATCCTTTGGTAATTGATTCTGGTGCTTCTCATCACATGATTAGTGATACTAGACTCATTAAAAATATTGAACCGGCTTATGGTCATGTCATGATAGCTAATGGTGAGAAGGTCGGTATTAGGGGAATAGGCAATCTGAAATCGTTTGATAAAGAATCTAGGACCTTCTATATGCCTGAATTTACTTCAAATCTGTAAAGAAATGTACTTCTGATTTGCAATGAAATGTGAACTTTAGCCCTAACGATGTGAAGTTTTGGCGTATTGAGAGCAAGCGAGTGATTGGGAAAGGAGTAACCAAGGGAGACTTGTATATTCTTGAAGATCTTACTCATGTTCCTGATTATACTTGCTCCTTTCCTTCTGCTTCTATGTTCAATAAGGATACCTTGTGGCATGCTAGACTAGGTTATCCTCATGTTAGAGCTTTGAACTTGATGTTTCTAGGTGGTTTTTTAGAAATAATGAGTGTGAAGCTTGCATTTTAGGCAAGCATTGTAAGACTGTTTTTCCAACCTCTAGTACTACTTATGATAAATACTTTGATTTAGTTCATTCGGATGTGTGGACTGCACCTTGCTTGTCTAGGGATAATCATAAGTATTTTATGACATTCATTGATGAAATAATCTAAATACACTTTGATAACTTAGATGCCATCTAAGGATAAGGTTCTTGAAGCATTTAATAAATTTCAAACTTATGTGACTAACCATTACAATGCTAAGCTTAACTTTTTTAGATCAGATAATGGTGGGGAGTATACAAGTCATGCTTTAAAGCAACACCTTGCTCAACATGGAATTCTTCATCAAACAAGCTGTCCTTACACTCCTCAACAGAATGGTGTGGTCGAAAGGAAGAATTGGCACCTTATGGAGGTTGCACGGTCAATGATGTTTCACTCTAATGTTCCCAAACGTTTCTGGAGGGATGATGTGGCATCAGGTTGCTACCTTATCAACCCTATTCCACCAAATTTCTTCAAGACCAGACTCCATTTAAGGTTTTGAACCAGTGCAAACCTCCATTGGATATATCCGGGTTTTTGGGTGTCTTTTCTTTGTGCTGGTTCTTGGGGATTTCCATAAGTCACTATTTGAAATTGAAGACTTGGGGGGAAAGAAATACCTCCTTGGAATTGAGATATGTAGATCCAAGGAAAGCTTGCTTATGTCCCAAAGAAAGTGTACACTAGATCTTTTAAAAAAAAAATGCAGGGAAAGACAGATAAGATGCCTTTGGAAGATGGATACAAGGTCCCACGTGAGGAGGAGATTGAAGATAGCAAGCAATTCCATGATCCTACACTCTATAGAAAACTTGTTGGTAAGTTGATATACTTAACTATTACACAGCCTGATATATGTTGTGTTGTAAATCAAGTGAGCCAACATATGTAAGTCCCAAAGGATCATCATTGGTGCATGGTGGAAAGGATTTTTATGTACATGAATGGATCACTGGATCAAGGGGTCTGGATAAGTTGTAATGGGAGCACTGAAGTTGTTGGTTACTGTGATGCAGATTGGACTGTGATATAACTGATAGAAAGTATACTACTGGCTATTGTACCTTCATTGGTAGAAACATTGTTACATGTAAGAGCAAGAAATAGAAGGTGGTCTCATGTTCTAGTGCAGAAGTTGAGTATAGAGAAATGTTGAAGCTGACAAACGAGTTAGTTTGGATCAAGGGAATACTAAAGCACTTGGAGATTGATCAAGGTACACCTATGACCATGCATTGTAACAACCAAGATGCCATACACATTTCCTCCAACTCGGTGTTTCATGAGAGGACCAAACATACTGAGGTGAATTTCCATAAGGTTAGACAGATGATTGTGCAAGGAGTCATATTGTCGTGCAATACTAGAAGTGAAGAACAATTGGCTGTTGTGTTTACCAAGGCAGCAAGACAGCAAAAAATGGAGTCCATCCATACTCGTATAGGACTGATTGATCTCTTCAGAAGGAGCTGGTCCCCTTGCAATGATGTCTTCACTTTTTTCCCTCATCAAGGTTTTATCCCAATGTACTTTCTTCGATGAGGTTTTTAATGAGGAGGATCTCATGGCTTCCAAGCTTGTCCAATTACCTTGAGGGGGAGTCTTGAGATATTATGGGGAAGATATGATCAGAGTTGGAGATGAGAAGCTTGGGAAAATTTGGAGAAGATTGTGTTTAGGGTCGACTAGGCCGTACAGTCTGTATGGGTCGGTCGTACCGTCCGTACGGGTCGACAATACATCGACCAACGACAAGGTTTACCCGGATCGGGAAAAATTGTGACTTGGCTGAGTTTACCTTTGTTACCTTACTGATCTGACTGGTGAGAAGGAAAGACGATCAAGCCTTGCCAGGCTGTTAGAGGCTGGAAAGGAGATGGTATCTTGGGTTAAGCTAAGCAAGCTATAAATAGGAGGTTTATTTGTAGGTTTTATTCCAAAAACGAAATTGTTTAAATAAATTAACTGATTCAAATATGGAAAAGATAGATCTAGGGTTTCAGGCAAGTGAAGTATAGTGGATAAGATGCAGGGAATTATGAATATGCAAGGACCTTAATCACAAATCTGACCCCCTCTCGGTTTTACTCTCGTATGCGAATAGAGGAATCGACCGTCGATCGACGGCTAAGGCCGATGTCAATCGATGGTTACCGGACATGATGCTCATTGGAATTCTTGTACAGAACATGCTCTCATAGTTGTCTATGTCATAAGTTCAAGTTTCTAGTTAGCTACTATAGAACACAAGAATTAAACACAATTCCAAAGATTGATATCTCTTCATCCTAGCAATCTTATTTTTGGGCTAATTCATCAATACCATAATAAACCCTAAGTCTAACAAGAGAATTACTCAGATATAATCATAGAAAGCATGATAAACTGAATAATATAATGCATATAATAAATAATGGGGTTCCAATACAAAGCTCTAAAGGAATTCAGATCTTCTCCCCTAAAGCAATTAAGAAAACTAAAAAGCTGTAAATAATACTTTTAGTATATGGGACCAGGGTCTCGTGCTTCGGTCGGGAATCGAAACTGATGATTCGGCCGAGATAAGATAGTGTGGAGTTGATCCGTTTCAAGGCAGAACAATTTTCCGCTAATTTCCGTTTCTGGGATAGTGTGATAATCGTTTTGCTCGTGTATGGATGTATAAGATAGTGTTTCTTTGCAGGATGATAGACAATTTAAGAAATTATAAAGAAGTCTTTATTGCCGAAAAAGTTTTGAAACTTTTGAGCACAATGCAAAAATTTTATTTCTGAAAGTAAGAATATACGAGTATTCGTATATGTACCCACTCCCCCCCCTTTTTAGAGAGGGGGATATCTGAACTCGTCTTTTGACGAGCTGCCTACGAACCTCTTTCGAGGATCAAGCCATCTCGTAGTTCTGGTTTTTTGGGCCAGTTTGTTTACTCGGCCTTGTGATTGTGTCGACTGCTTCAGTTGCTGGGTCGACGTCTTCTGTTGGACTTGTCTTCTTCGCTGGCCGTTGCTAGAATCGACGGTTCTGGATCATCTTTGCCCGAAGTGCTTTCGGCTGATGCATGGGCTATCCTCGGGGGTTTGGTCTTTGCCATCGCGGTGTTCATGATTTTTCTTAGATTGTGCTCGGCCAGGAAGCAGCGTCTCGACTGCTTCTGGCAGCCCCAAATCACGGCAATCCCGTTATGAGTTGGGATTTTAATGCCTAAGTGATAAATCGATGGGACTGCCTTCATGGCATTTAGCCAAGGCGTGCCCATGATGACGTTGTAGATGGCAAGGTGGTCAACGACCCCGAAATCAACGATCTTGGTGACTTCTTTTGCCACAACGAGTAATTTGATCAATCCGAGGGTCATTGATGTCGTGCCAGAGAAACTGGTTAGGGGCTTAGGTGATGGTACAACTTCGCCTAACTCGATGTTCATCCTTTTGAGAGTGTCGCGAAAGATGACGTTGACCGTGCTTCCCATGGCGATGATAACCATAGAGACCTTGAGATCTCTTATTACGAAATCAATTACAAGTGGATCGCAGTGTGGCTGATTGATTACTCCGGCCTCTTCTTCGTTGAAGGTGATTACTTCTTTTGGAGTGTCATTGATCGTGGGCCAGATTGGCGAATTCGCGCTTGTCTCGGCCCTACGCTGATAAGATTTGATGGCCAAGATGGTATCGCTGCAGAATTGTGATCCGCCGATGATCATATTTACCCTAAGACGGTTTCTGTCGTTGCCCTTCTCGTCCTGCCTTCTTCCACGCTTTTCTCCCGATTGGTCCCCTTTGGAAGGTTTCTCCGTTTTATGAGTTCTGTCATTTTTCGGGGGGGGGATAAAAATCGCAAATGATATCTTTCACGCTGGAGACTTCGGAGAGTTCTCCGGAGAGCAGATTTGCGGCCAATCTCGCACCAAGAATTTTGCAGTTAATAGTCGAGTGTCCGCGCGTTTGGTGAAAGTCGCAGAAGGCGTTTTTGTTGTAATTTGGATTTTGGGTCCACCTGTTATCCGTCGTCCTTCCTTGCTCCGATCCGCACTTAATAGCGTAGCTATGTGCTCCTTGTGTTCCTTGGTCTCCGTGCAGGATGCTTTTTGTCGTTGCGAGGATTTTTCTTTTTTAATTTCCGATCCGACCCCGGATCCCTCAACGCATTCTTTGTTGGCTTCCATTTCTGGGACACAACCTTCGTCTCTTCTTCGATGATGATGTAATCCGTGGCTTTGTGAAGTGCGTCTTGGATAGTACGCGTCTTTTTCAAAGTTATCCACTTTCTGAATTTCGACTTGAACCAGAGCGTTTTGCAAAGTGCGTCTATCGCGACTTTGTCGCTTATCCTACTGACTCTAGCCATGACGGTTTTAAACAATTTTATGAAGTTATGGAGAGTTTCGTCCTCTCCCTGGGACAGGCTCCAGAGTTCCACGTCGGAGGTTTCTCGATCTATGAACATCGGAATTGTTTGAGGAATTCTGAGGCGAGCTGGCGGAAGCTTCCGATGGATTTTCGCCTGAGGCGAGAGAACCATTCTAGCGCTGCTCCGCGGAGGTTTTCTACAAAGAGGCGGCATTCACCGGCGTCTCTCTCGTTTTCTCTGAACCTGGTTATATCCATCGCGACCTGAAAAGCCTGTAGGTGTGCCTTAGGATCAGTAGCTCCATCGTATGGCATCACTTTGACCTTCCCAGGATCCAAAACCCTAGTTTCGGTGATACGAGGAGTAAAGGGTGTTTTACGAGCCTCTTCGAGCAACAGATCGATCTCCGGTGTGGTGCTAGTAGTGTGGTGGATTTGGTACTTCACCGGCCTAACTTTGGCCAACGTTTTCATGAGATCATCGCGGAGATCGCGAATTTCGGAACTCTTGCTAGCAGATTTTTGACTTTGTCGGCATTTGCTGCTAGTCCTCCGAGTTTTCTCCTCGGCCAGTTCTTCCTATTCATTCCAGAAGATAGCTTCTTCTTCGTTCATATGGTTGTCGAACTAGGATTCGTCTGGAGCTGCCCGACTGTAGGTTCGGACTGACTGCTAGATTCCACGTCGACGCGTTCGACTTCTCCTCCTTCTTTATCTTCATCAATAGGAGGAAGATCTCCCGGGTTTTTCCGTGTTGGGGTGGGGGTCACTTCGTCAGGGTTTGCCTTGCGCGTTGTCGGACCGGTCCAAAGGTGATGCGAAGTCGAGTCTTCTTCCGTGGATTCGGGTTGTTCCACGCGGAAAATGTCCATGGTCCTTGCTGTGAGGGTTTCAACCTGTTTAGCAAGGGGGTTCATGACCTTTCATGTTTTTCCGACTTCTTCTCAAAAGTCGAGAACATCTTCTTCACCTCCTTGAACACTGCGGTGTTTACGTTGGCGTTGGCGTTGACCGCAGTGACGTTTGTCGCTAGAGTGTTTTCAACGTTTTCGTCGACGACGTTGTTGCCACGAGGCTGTTGGTTGTTGAGATCTGACATGGTTTGATTGAGCAGTTATGGCTAAAAGTTAGATTGATATGTACTCCCTCCCCCCCTCCTTCTAGCGCCAAACTGTGGGAACCTAAATTCGCACTCTCGATTTCCATTGAATTAGGAATGCATGGTAAACCCTAGTTTCCCTGAGGTCTCGAATATCTGCTAAACCACACGCCAATCAGTCAGAATATGAAGTAAAGATCAAAAAATAAAGTAAGAATCGAAAAGAGAGCAAATAGATGTCTTATTCCGAATTTGCGTATGAGCGTTTACAACAGGATAGGAGCCTTGGCTATGAGAGTTGTCGGCGAGATCCCTAGTTCTAACAACCTAAGACTGCAAAACCCTAGTTGATTCGCAGCTCGAAGACAAAAACAAAAAGTTGCCAAAATGCTCTAAGTGCTATGCTATGTTTTCTCTGAGTGGACATTTTTGCGTGTCCCTTGCATCATTACCCTCTAAGTCCTTACATACTCCTCTAGAGGTGTTTTTCTCTTTCCCCTTCTACCCTTGGTGGAATTTATCGCTTCGGGGAAATATTCTTTTTTTTCCTCGATCTTCATGATTATCTTAGATACTTAACATTTATCGTTCGATATTGATATTTATCTTCCAGACTTATCATTTATCCTTTCCTGCAAAATAAAAGATAAACCGTCACAAAGTTTGGGCTCGATTTCGGGTAAAATCGTGAGTGGGCCATTAGTCGAGTTTTAGTTGAATGAGCATTCTTGAGACAACGTCGTCCGAGAGTTAAGATCTTCCGTATGGGGTGTGTGTCTCCAGGTGTGAGTGCACAGTTACCGTCTCATATGATTGACTCAATCCTTTCACGAGGAAACGAGTTCTTTCGGTAAAGCTCAATGTCAATCTTGATCGAGATGGAACTAAGATAGGTTCGATCGAGTTTCAAAAGAGGGAGTTACGTGGATGGAGTGAAAATGGATTTATTGATCCGAATTGCCGAACGGGCGAGTCGGATTGCTCGTGCTACCTAACTTGCCCGTTTGGCGAGTTGGGCTTGTCCAACTCGCCGAACGGGCGAGTTGGTCGTCTTTATCCATCCAACTCGCCAGTTCAGCTTGATCCATCGATCCAACTCGCCGAATGGGTGAGTTGGTTGGTTCTTGTGGTTTGATTTTCCAGTTCGATGAGTTGGACATCTTACTCGGCCAACTTCTCCGTTCGAGGAGTTGGATGATCGAGTCTTCTAGTCGTTTCGTCTTATTGCCATTCGGGGATACGTTTTACCCGAGGTCTTATGGCAAACTATTCCTGATGGCTCGTTTATGCAGACATTCCTTTGTAATCAGCCGAGATTGGACCTCGATTTTTCCCGTTCCCTTTTTCTGAGATATTATCTCTTTCTTTCACAAAGGGCGCATTTTCTCGGTAAGTTTCTGACGTTGATGTCAAAGTGCAGTACGTAGGGATCGAATCCACAGAGAGCAAGGTCACATAATAGATTTTTATTATTCTAATGGTTAAGCTAGGCAAGCTATAAATAGAGATTTAATTGTAGGTTTATCGGAAAAGAAAATTGTCTAAAATACTAAGTTAATGCAAATATGGAAAACGATAGATCTAGGGTTTCAGGCAAGTGAATTATAATGGATAAGATACAAGGAATAATTAATATGCGAGGAAAATAATGTTAACTAGTCTGACCCCTTCTTGTCCCAACTCTCCTATGCGGATAGAGGAGTACACCGTCGATCGATGGCTGGGGCCGAGTGTCGATTGACGCAAATCAAACAGAAAGTTTGTTTGCTATGCTAATTATACCAGGTCTTGCATCTATCAAACAACCTAGCTCAATGGAATAATTTCTGGCACATAACCTACTCTCGTAGTTGGTCATGTCCTAAGTTCAGGTTTCTAGTTAGCTACTCTAAAACGCAAGCATTAAACACAATTCCATAGATTGATATTACTTCATCCTAGCAATCCTATTTGGGGCTAGTTCATCAATACCATTATGAACCATAAATCTAACAGATTAATTACTCAGACATGATCATGAAAACATGATGAACTGAATAGTATAATGCATAGAATAATAAACGGTTTCCAATACAAGTCTCTAAAAGAGTTCAGATCTTTTCTTTTAAACTACTAAAAACTTAATGTAAGAAAACTAAAAACTGTAAAAAGTACGTAAGTGTGGGGGTGGTGGTCTTTTGCCTAAAAAATTGTAGAACCCATATAAACTAGGCCAAAACTCTTCCATTGCTAATACCCTGTGAGTGAGCCGTAGATCAAAAGCAAGGATTCTCCGTCGATCGATAGTCATGCTAAAATTTGACTCAGACTTAGCTGAATGTGAACCACTACTGGATATCTCTCTGAATACTCTAACAAGCTCCATATGCTCCAAAACTTACTTGGACCTGTAAAGACACTAAAATACAGTCCAGACACATATAATAGAATCCAAATAGGGTCCAAAGATTTTCTAAAAGTAGTAAATAACAAGGTATATCAATTACCAATAGACGCAGAAAACCCTACTAGAACACAGGTTGAGGGTGTTGAGGATCAGCAGTAAGATGGACATGAAGAGGAAGGCGAATCCTCTAATGCGGACTTCAATGCTGACCAACACAAAGGAGCGGCCGATAGGACTACACACCAAGCCGCAGAACCTTCCATGATGGATGTTGTTGGGGTTAAAATTGGTTTCTTGAAATCAACGGCCAGGATTGCTAAGACTATCCTTTGATGGAAACTTGTTCCAAACAACCATACAGAATAAGTGTCGGGACAACGAAGAACCGCCCACATTGTCTAGTAGGCCATGGGCGACTAGACACAAAACATAGTCTAGTCGCCCATGGGACACTCAACAATATCTAGTCGCCCATGGCGACTAGACACTTAACAATGTCTAGTCACCCATGGGCGACTAGACACTCAACAATGTCTATCACCCATGGGAAACTAGACACTCAGCAATGTCTAGTTGCACATGGGTGACTAGACCACACCATCTTTATCACCTCTATGTCCTATCTTTGCTAAGACGTCTCTTGTTTCGTCTCGATTAAATTTACCGTTAAAATTTTACGATAAAAACAGTAAAACTTTTTTGATCGATGTTGGTACGTGAGCGTCGTTCGATGGTTGAGTGCTAATGTCGATCAATGCTTATCATGTTTGTTTGTGAATGGAATGTTCGATTGCAACAGGGAATGAGATGAGTAATTCCTTGTTCCTTTTGCTTCTGGTACTGTTGGACATGCAACTGAAAGATAAGAAAAAGAAATTTTCAGTAACTTGCAATAAAAAAAATCCTAGACTAAAACTTCGAAAATAAATCTAGTGGCGATTTATGCTCTCTAATAACGGCGCCAAATTTGACAGCGTGCGGGCTAAGGTTTATTTTAAAGCAGGCAATTTATAAAATTAACCCTACAAAATACTATTGCCAAGAGAGGTCTAATTGTAGTACTTAGGGATCAAATCCAAAAAGAGTGAGGGTACAAAATAGGTTTCTGAATTCTAAAGGTTAAGCTAGGAAAGCTATAAATAGGAGGTTTATTTGTTGGTTTTATTCCAAAAAGGAAATTGTCTAAATAAGTTAACTGATTCAAATATGGAAAAAATGGATCTAGGGTTTCAGGCAAGTGAATTATAGTGGATAGGAATCATGGAATTATGAATATGCAATGACCTTAATCACAAATCAGACCCCCTATCATTCCAACTCTCGTATGTGAACAGAGGAGTCGACCATCGATCGACGGCTAAGGCCAAGTGTCAATTGCTGGTTACCGGACACGAAGTTCGTCTGCTAGGTTAATTAAACCAGATCTTACATGTATCTAACAACCTAGCTCGATGGAATGAATTCTGGCACAGAACTTACTCTCGTAGTTATCGATGTCCTAAGTTCAAGTTTCTAGTTAGGTACTCTAGAACACAAGCATTAACCACAATTCAAACATTGATATCTCTTTCATCCTAGCAATCCTGTTTTTGGGCTAATTCATCAATACCATAATAAACGCTAAATCTAACAAGAGAATTACTCATACATAATCATAGAAAGCATGATAAACTGAATAGTAAAATGCATAGAATAAATAATCACGTTCCAATACAAAGCTCTGAAGGATTTCAGTTCTTCTCCCATAAAGCTACTAAGAAAACTAAAAAGCTGTAAATAATACTTTGTGCGATATGAAATATGTGTCTCTTTGCCTAAGCAATGGCACGATCGTTATAAATTGGGTCAAAACTAGTTCGGGGTTTTCTTGTAATTTGTATTGACTTGAATTTGAAGTTGGCCAATACATCTGCGAGTATACCGTCGATCGACAGCAAGCATGCACAGTCGATCGATGGTCAGGCTTTACCTCGACTCAGACTTAGCTGATTGTGAACAGCAACTGAATATCTTCACTAAATGCTCTAACAAGCTCAATTATCACCATAATGATCCAAAACGTACCTTGACCTGAAAAGACACTAAAATACAATCTAAACATATATTGCAAATTCCAAATAGGTCCAAATGATAGTCTTAAACTGGTAAATAACAAGGTATATCAATTGCATTCATCACAGATCGTGTCACCGATTGTTACAAAGTAATGTCGTTTGGTCTCAAGGTCACAGGTGCAACTTACCAATGACTCGCAAACCGCATGTTCTCTGACGTTGCAATCAAACGTTCCATCTGCAAACAGATACGACAACCATCGATCGACAGTATCACTCAACCGCCGATCAACGCTCATTAACCAACATCGATCGATAATACCCACACGGAATCGATTGACAGTAGCTTGCGGAAGATGGTTGCAACTTTGGTTGTGGTTCGAGATGAGATAGGAGACCTGTATGACCTTGAGGGTCATCTCTGTAATGCAACAAGTCAGTGAGTTGATGATCAGGGGGCTGCAATCCCTGAACCAAAAGTAGAAGCAGACTCTGCGGTAGCTCAACCTGAAGCTAATGCCCAAGCTGCTCAACGGACACTGGCAGGATACAATCGTCCAGACCAGTTCTATGCTACAGATCCGCTATTCGTCCTCCTGCTTTCCAGAGGAATGATTTTGTGATCAAACCGTCCTTCTTCGCACTTGTTGCACAGACACCCTACCATGGATTGCGACATGAGAACCCGATGGATCACTTGGAGCAATTTGAGGATCTAGTATATGCTATTAAGGCCAATGGAGTCCTTGAGGACTATTTATTCTGCAAGTTCTTCAAATACTCACTTGCTAGAGATGCTTCGCATTGGCTTAAGCAACTACCACCAGGATCTCTGACATCCAGGAAAGACATCAAGAATGCATTCTTGCGCAATTTCTTTGATGATGCACGAGCAAAAGACTTGAGGAGCAGGATCGCTACATTCAACCAGGAGCCTGGAGAATCATTCAGAAGGTCTTGGTTTAGATTCAAGTACTACTAGAGAGACTGTCCACATCACGGTTTCAATGAAGTGCAGCTCTTTAGCACTTTCTTCATAGGTATTGATCTGCAATACCAGATGTCTTTAGACACAGCTTGTGAAGGGAACTTCAGCACTAGGAGTCTAGAAGAAGCAACAAGGCTTATTGAGAACTTGGCATCTAACAATAGCACCAAAAATACTGATTACGAGAGGAAGAAATCAGCTCCATCTTTGAGCAAGGAGCTTATAGATAAAGTCAAGGCAAAGCTAGACAGTGTTCAGAAATTTCTCAAGAAGCAAGAAGTGAAAGCCCTTGAAGAAGAAGATGAGGAAGAGGATGTGAAATTTGTTGGTGCAAACGCTTACCAGAGACTAGGAAATCCAGGCTACAACAGAAACTCCTATGGTGGCAACATGAGTAACTACAATCGGAATTCACTACAGCAGAAGCCTCATGAGAGCAAGTTGGAAGCTATGGTTGATAGAATACTGGAGCAATAGCAGCAGATGACTGTGAACTCAATGGGAAGATAGATTACATGTACTTAAACCTTAACACAAAGTGTAAGAATCTCAACACTAATGTCAAGAAGTTTGAGAATCAAGTGGTCCAAACAAAAGTGAAAAGAGAACAATTGCATGAAGGAGATTTCCATGTAGAAAGTGCCATGTCCTTTGGCAGTTCGCATTGGTGTCGATCAACACCCAAACGGGAACATCAATCGATGGAACCTGCAGAATTGGTTGCCTCGTGTGAATCTTTCTATGTCAATCGACGTCGAGAAACTATCCTCGATCGACAGTCCCCAACAAAAGAACCGATTCGTTTACCAAGTCTGAGTGTCGGCCTATTTTTCATACCTTCGAGGATGGAGACTCAAGAACAGAACGCCGATACACCTGATCCCATGACAACAGAAAGTCACTCTAGAAGGAAGCAGAAGATTCCCAAACATATTCGCAGCGAAGTGACTGACAAAGAGATAGATGGCTTTGCCCAAAGAGTTTTTAACATTCCTTTAGATACTCAATTTGATGAAGCATATTATACTCATAGATTTTGGATGTTTTTCAGGGAATCCAAAGAAACAGAAAAGGAGATAGAGCGCATGTTCAGTGACCTCAGAGAGAAGATGAAGCAGAGGACTACTCTCAAGAAGAAAAGTGTACCTGGGAAATTTGTGATTCCATGTTTTGTCAAAAGTCACAAGTATCCGAATGCCCTCTGAAATATTGGATCTAAAGTTAGCATCATGCCTAGAGTGATGCCAGAGAAGCTAAGACTGAAAGTGGAGCCTTCTAGTGATTCATTCACCTTTGTGGATTGCTCCAAAGTGAATTATGGAGGGATAGCAGAGACGTCCCAGTTCAGATTTGCAACACCTTAGTTCTGGTAGACTTCCATGTGATGGATTTAAAGATTGATTGGAACTCTTCCTTACTCCTTGGAAGAGCAATCATGGCCACAGTGGGATCTATCTGCGACATGAAGACAAACATGTTGTATCTATCATTGATTGATCCATGCAACTTTTATGAACATGTTAAAGTCAAGAACAAAGCTACTCAGATAGAATTGGGTAATGATCTAGGTTTGATTGCTACATGCTTCTGCAAACATGATCAAGCTGACGTGCTTGCGGACACAACATCAATCGACACCCAATCCTTGGCATCGGTCGACAGTGACTTCAGCAGAACCTGCACAAAACCCACCCTTCAGCATTGATCGATACTCACTCTCCATCATCGGTCGACGGTTATGCCACGGATCAGAATGATGAAGACAGTCCAGAAGAGAAAGTCAACATTGGGCAAAAATACTGTGAGAGGATGCTAGAAACCAACAACTCAGAGTATGATGATTCTTACTTTGAAGAAGAAGCAATCAAGTACCATGCTTTCGCACTCGAAGAGACTGGAAATTTTAGAAGATCCTATGGAAGCTAGAATGCAGCATCGTTCAACAGTGGCTCAATGCCATCGATCGACGACTACCCAACAAGATGCGATGACGATTATGGCTACCTCAGACCAGATGAGTTTGGAATTATGAGGGACCCAGATGGATATGCACGGGCAATGGATAGAAATATTCTTAATGTGTCCAAGGACAATATAGCAGACATATTGGCTATGACCAACGGATCAGGGAATCTCTTCTATTAACAACCATCAATTGGGACAGTCAGTTAAGTGTCGATCGACAGTAACACTTGTCCATCAATCGATAGTCACCACGCAGCATCTGGGTAGAGGTTGGTAATAGAGGAGTGATTACATGACAAGCTTGATGGAGTTTACTTTTCTCAGGACTTGAGGAGGGATAGTATCAACCAGAGTTTAGACGATATTTCAGAGCCCACAAATGCCAGACTTAACAGGTTGATGGGATGAATTGAAGCACTTGAATAAAGGATGAGCAGATTTGCGTTTGCTCAGAATAAGATGGAAAATCATAAAACTAGTGCAGATAAGGCTGTAAGAGGCTTCATCAGTGCATGGTTTGAGACAAGCAGAGAGTATGTGGATACTTGTTTTCCACATTGGTTTGATGAACAACCTTCCTAGTCCAGAAGTCAAAACATGGAGCTTAAGACTATAACCAAGCTCTGAATGGGAGACAACCCACTGTGTAGTAATTTTATTTGATTTTTCATTATTTAGTTATTAATTACGAGTTTTATTTAATTACTTTAGGTTTTCAAAGGAGGAGTAGAACAGTTCAAAACCACCATCAGTCGACACCAGGACCTCACCATCGGTCGATGGCTTTGATGGTTCACCATCGGTCGACACTCAACTCTTACCATCGGTCGACACTCCTTATGGAGTTTGGTAACCTCGAGTTTTTCTCAACCTTTTACTTATGTTTAGTTTTTATTAATCAATCCCGACGAGATATCATTAGGGAAAGTTTTATTCAAGTCTAGGGGAGGTTCGCTAATGCTTTTATATATTTTGAATTTTTATCTATTATTGAGTCAAGAAGGGAATTATGATCAGAACTTATTTATTGACTAACCACACTTTAGCACCATTCTTAGACATGTTGATTGCAGAGATTACTAGAGATGACAAAGTGGATCATCTTGCCATTAGATCCTACTTACTAAGAAAGTTTGAAGGAACCAAAGTTGATCTCCAACCTAATACTGATTACTTTGCTTGCTTTGGGGCTTTCTATACATCGGATCGGATTCCTTCTGCAAGTCTGTAAGGTACTAGTCTGTGTATTTCTGATTTCCCTTCTCTCACTCTCTTCAGGATCTATAATTGTAAAGATTGAGATGATATCCTGAGATGCAGAGGGGTAGGTACATTACCAATGACCCTAATATTCTAATTCAAATGAATGATCACACATTTTTGGAAGTGAGGGTAGGTACATTACCATTGACCCCATTATTCACTTACAACTTTGTTTCAAAATTAAACCGAAATGAGATGGCAAGATGGACTGTAGCAGCATCATTGTCCATTGAATTTGAGATCCAAAAATATCTTAAGAGAAAAGAGGGAAGAAAGGGATAAGGAAATACTTTATACTTATACATGCAGGTTTGCAAGAGTTGAGTCCATGTGTCCTTTGATCAATACTCCCAACGTAAAGCATGCACTTTATTTTTATGCAAAGAAAAGAGATCAGTAGAGAAGTGAGTCAAATTAGTATTTGTTGAGTTGCTGGTAGAATGGATTTGGTTGTTATACTAGGATAAGGCATATAAAGTTTCTCTTTGATTAGCATTATTCGATGTGGTTGCGATATAGTAAGGGTGATAGTTATGCTTATGTATTATGTGAGTCCCCGCTTTTCAAACCTCTTTCACAGGCTACCTTTGTTTTACTTGAGGACAAGCAAAATGTTAAGCTTGGGGGAGTTAAAATACCTTGTTATTTACCAGTTTAAGAATATCATTTGGACCCTATTTGGAGTCTGCTATGTATGTCTAGATTGTATTTTAGAGTCTTTTCAGGTCAGGGTACGTTTTGGAGCATTATAAAGACAATGGAGCTTGTTAGAGCATTCAGAGAAGATATCCAGTAGTTGTTCACGATCAGCTAAGTCAGAGTCGAAGGCAAGCATGACCATCGATCGACGGAATGTCCTTGCTGTCGATCGACGGTCTACTCGTAGAAGTATTGGCTGATTTTAAGCCCAAGTCAAGAAAAATTACGAGAATGCCCGTGAACGAGTTTTGACCTAGTTTATAAAGGTATTGCCATTGTTTAGGCAGAGACACATATTTCATGTTACACAAAGTATTATTTACAGCTTTTGAGTTTTTCTTAGTAGTTTAGGAGAGAAGATATGAACTCCTTCAGAGCTTTGTATTGGAACTCCATTATTTATTCTATGCATTATATTATTAAGTTTATCATGCTATCTATGATTATTTCTAAGTAATTCTCTTGTTAGATTTAGGGTTTACAATGGTATTGATGAATTAGCCCAAAAGTAGAATTGGTAGGATGAAGAGATATCAATCTTTGGAATTGTTTTTAATGTTTTTGTTCTAAAGTAGCTAACTAGAAACCTAAACTTAGGACATGGACAACTACGAGAGTAGGTTATGTGCCATAATTAATTCAATTGAGCTAGGTTGTTAGATACATGTGAGAGCTAGTTTAATTAACCTTAGCGGACGAAGTTCATGTCTGATAACCGTCGATCGACACTCGACCTTAGCCGTCAATCGACGGTCGACTCCTTTGTTTGCATACGAGAGTTGGAACGAGAGGGGGTCGGATTTGTGATTAAGGTCCTTGCATATTCATAATTTCATGCATCCTACCTACTATAATTTACTTGCCTGAAATCCGAGATCTATCTTTTCCATATTTGAATCAACTTAACTTATTTAGACAATTTCCACTTTGGAATAAAACCTGCAAATAAACCTCCTATTATAGCTTGCCTAACTTAACAATTAGAAGTCAGAAATATATTGTGTGCACTCGCTCTCTGTGGATTCGATCTCTAACTACTATAATTAGACTTCTCTTGGCAAGAGTTGTTCGTAGGGTTAATTTGATAGATTTACTGCTTTAAAATAAACCTTAACCCGCACGCTGTCACATAGTCTACATTGGACGGCAATACCATAAGATGGCACCAGAGAACAACAACCCAAAATACGACGCTTCCTACTTCGAGAAAGAAGCAGTCGAATTCCATGCTTTTGCACTAGAGGAGGCTGGAAATTTCAGAGGATCATATGGAACCTAGAATGCAACACCAATCAATTGTGACTAAATTAATACCATCGATCGACGATAATCCAGTAGGATACGATAACGATTATGGTTATCCTAGACCAGATGAGTTTGGAATTATGAAAGACCTAGATGGATATTGATAGGTCATGATTTTTACATGTTTTCACCCATGATATACATATATATATATGTGTGTGTGTGTGTGTGTGTGTGTGTGTGATTTTAGAGTGTTTTATATGCAATTTGTATTTATAGAGTATTTTTAGGTTCAGGTACGTTTTGGAGAACTTTGGTGATTCTGGAGCTTTTTGAGATTAAGAGCAGCGCAGACACGTCAGATGTGTAGCTATGGATAGAGAACTTCCCATAGTGCGATTGAGATGAGATTTTGACACATGATAGAGCTTTGAATTAGATTTCCAATGTCATTTGGTTTAGATCCATCTCACGGTTAGATCTAAAGTTATAAAGTGAGAAAAATCTCTTCTTTATATAATAAGATACTGATATTATATGAATTATGATAAATATATGGTTAGTGACAAAATGATGATAGTACTTGTTGTTGTGTGGATTTATTTACTTTAGGAACACTAGGTTGGCGAAATAAAAACAATCACATGCACGAGACTCTTGTCTTAAGTTCCTTTTTGTCATAAGTTCTTTGACATATGAAAAGGACAAACTAGTAGTTAGTTGGGAGGACTCAAAAAAAAAAAGCGAAAGAGCATTTTGAACTTTGAAGTAAATATTTACTTGAAGTTAACATTTAGAAATGGAAAAAAATTACTCTCTAAACTAAAGAAACTGCAGGAGAATGCATTGGGTGTATACCCTTTTCAAAAACGTGTCGCCAGTGGCCATATACACGCCTGTAACTCGTGAGCCGGTTGTACACTGTTTTACTCCGATTCGGTTGATCCATCGGAAAAAGATTAAAGTTTGTTGTTTTGTTGATTTCTTGTTCGAAATCACATGATAAGTGATAGATCTGGTATATTTGTGTTGCAGTCCATAAAATTAACAAGGACAAACCATGAAACTGGAAAATAAAGAAGTTAAAATAGTAACCAAAATCACAGAGTTTAAGGTTGAAGATGGATTTAGTTTTGTCATTTTGCATTTTATTTAACCTAGCACTAAAAAAGCAAAAAAAAAAAAAAAGACTCTCTCTGTCGAATCCGGGTCACGTAAGACTTTTAGAGTAATATTATATGGGGTTATTAGGAGGATCTCTTAGCCAAAAGTAGTGGTACACCACTTTAGCTAAAAGACGTTTCTAAATCTCCTAAATAAGAACCGTCTCTTGCACTGTTTTGCGGACCCCATTTACACGTGGTAACCCGTAACTGATTCACTTTTTTTTAAATATATATATATATATATATATATATATATAAAAGATTCATGTGTCGGTCTCTACGATAATGATGCTCTTAGAAGAGAAAAAACCACTAGACTCTGAATCAACATCATTTGTAGGCATATTTTATATAAAACTCTTACATTTTTATAAATGCCCTAACTAATCCCTGATTAATCTTTTTTTGCTAAACTGTAAATATCATATAAATGATTGAAGATTTTACAAAGTAGTAATCTAAGTTCTGTTCCAACAAGGCAAAAAGAAATAAAAATAAGTTAGAACAAATATCAAAAACAGAGAAACAATATCATCTTAACCACAATGTCATTAAGGACCTGAAGCCTTTACGAGCTCTTCTAGCTGAAATAATCCCTGATTAATCTTCAAATTTTTCATTAATAGCAAGCCCAACCTGAACATATGGATAGCGACTAGCGAGTTTTGGAAGAGGAGTATATATCTCAATAGATTTTATAAAGAAACAAAAAGGAACAATTCTATGCAAGTGGGTTGCACTTAAATGCGAATAGTTTCTTTTCATGCATGAACACCCTCTCCGGTTGGTTCACAGGTAGGCAAAATAAAAAATTCATTTGCGCAAAATCATCAAATCAGCTGCGCAAAATCATCAAATCAGCTGCGCCAATAATTACTCGAAGATACATTAATGAATTTTCTATTTTTCAAAATGTTTATCACTTATAATAATAATAATATAGTAAGGTTGACATTGTTTCAAACATGCAATCAAAAAAATGGGATCGATAGAACCCAAAATCAATTAAATGACGTGGTAGTTAGATGTAGTTTCCAGCGGACGCAACCTCTTTTTGTTGACTTTTATCATGCACCAATGTAGAGTATTGTATACAAATATATCCAAATATTACCAATTTCTGGCAACGGTTTCACTTGATTTTTTTAATCAGTAATGGTAGTCTAGTGGTGTTTGAGAAAAAAAATCCACTATAGCAAAACAATAGTTTGATCCTCGTTACCCATTTATATTGCCTTAAATAGTAAGAATACACGGCTCCTACGAACTTCATGAGATTAGTCGGTTGACCTCGATCGCCAGATCTCAAAGTTATCAAAAATAAAATAAAAATATATATATATATATATATATATAAAGAGAAGTCAATGACCAAACGGTCGTACATAAATACAACAAAACATAATGCAGAGATACATTAACTACCAACGAACAAGTAGATACTAGTAGGTAAAATTCAGAGAACTCAACCCTTCATGATCCAAAAGAGCAGTATCGAGGTGAAATAAAGCATACTTGAGTACACCAATATGTAAGCCGTGTAACTCTTTTTATTCAAAGCTAAAATTTATTAGGATTTGAAACACAAGTTTTTCTTTTTATCTCGAAAACAATTATTTTAATCTAAATTCCAAAACAATTGAAAAGATAAAACCGGAACCAGAGGTAAACTCAACTGCAAGCTGAATACAAAAAAATGCTACAACGAAAATAAAGATAAATATGTTCAAGGTGTGAAAAGATCTGAAGAGATGCTTCACTTGAAACCTAAGAACTAGTGTTCGAAATAACACTACTTGATAATCGAATAAAACACATTATATGCCCATAAGAAGCGAAAATGTTGACCAACAAGAACTTTTGGTGAGGAGCCCCAAAACCATAGACAACATTGAAATTACAAATTCCTAGATGATTAGATCTGACATTGAAAAACCAAGATGATTGACCAGTGGCTTTACAGTAGAGTAGGAGACTCTGTGACCAACTATAGAAGATCAATCTCTGAAAATTGGCTATGTGAACCCAAAGAAGAAATTGTAAACAGCTCTCAACAGCCAGGTTATGGGTCATTGCCACGAAGCTCAAAATAGTGGCATCTTTTTTAGGTCTTCACGTTGTGACAGAGTACAGCTGCGAAGATACCAATCGTGGTGTGACGAAGAGCATATGAAGAGTACTACTTTTTGGACGGTGAGACACATATCAGTTGCAGGCTGAGGTAGGGAGATGCTAGATATTGTATTCGATGAAGGAACGGAGGCTGTGGTTAGACTGATAGTTCTTACACCGATATTACCGTATCGGGTCCAGAAGCTCGTGCTGAATCCAGAATTGATCCGCTGGCCAGTGGAATACTTCTTCGTGAGAGTCAAAACATAGATGGAAACAAGGAGGTCAACGAGGCTCATCAAATCCATGAATACAAATTGAAAACACATCTCAAGATACCAAACATCTCTAGTTGGCGGAGGGAGGCGGGAAGCTCGTCTCTTGGAGAGACAAAGCCCAGATCCACAAAAGCTGCTCAAAATGGGGACCCTGGATCCGTCGACTCTTGATCTTATGTACAATTCTTCGGAGTGACGCTCTGTACTATCGTAGTGACGCTATGTACTGCCGGAGCTATTAACGGAGGAAGGGACCAGTTTGTAACAGAGCCTTGGAGAGGTGGTTGAGGATGTACTAATGGCGGAGGATGAGGGCTTTTGGGATCTCCAAAAGCGAGTTCGAGATGGGTGGAAAACGGCCGAGTATAAACGAAGACCCTCCGCAAGATGATGGATATTTCATGTTTTTGCAGAGGAACTCGACGCTCCGACGGACTGGTAGATCCAGAGGCTCCAAAAGAGGTCGGGAGGTTAGATATGTAAGAGTGGGAGACCGCCAAGGAGAGAGAGCTGGCTTGAGATGCATTTATTGAGTCGTCGGCGTTGGGAAAGGGAGTGGGAGGACGACCATCAGGTGAGGCTCAGTCACAGGCGGTGTTAAAGAGGAGGAGATGGCGAGCATTAGAGAACAAGGTGCAGCCGAAGAGGAGGATCATTCTGGAGATGATTAATGTCTTGGTCTTCGAGCTTAGAGGAATGGTTTCATATATGTATGTATGTGTGTTGCAACTAGAAAAGCGTATTTGAAACACAAGCTTAACTCTTTATATTTCTCTAAAGGATTGAGGAGTCACTGAGATCAAAAGCTTAGAACATAACCAAAGAAGACAAGGAAAAAACGATTTAACATTGTGACTTCCCACATAGGTATGAGTTAAAGCTTCAAATGATTTGGATTGGACTCGGATAAAGTCAGCCGAGGGAGAAATGCATCGATCAAAAATATGGCTGAACCGTTGCACCTAGACCAAGAAAAAAACACTCCTCCTAAGCACCGCTTCACCACTTTAAGTAACAACAAACAAAGCAAACACCAATCCAATTGAGCAAGATGGAACTAGGGCAAGGGCGAAGCATAACCCCATACAACAAGCATAAACCAACCATAATAATCTCAATAGAAGCAAAAAAGCTCACACACACCCGCTAATAATAAACTCTAGTGAATTATGAATCCAACAAGAATCTAGACCACAAAAGAGATGAAAGTTGATGCCAATTGTAGACATGCCACAATGAAAATCTAACATATCCAGGACTAACAGTCTCATTGCCCCAAAAATTTGAGGGCTTATACGGAAAATGAGAATGAAACTATAACATCCCGAGTTGTGATATATGAAAAAGGCTTAAGAGAGTTGATTTGGCTACCTATGTCACCAAAGTTGACTTACCTTTTCCGTCGCACATCCGTTTAGAACTTCAGGGTTAAGCATGTTTGGGCTGGAGTAGTGAAAGGATATGTGACCTATCAAGAAGTGATTACAAAAACCGTCACACACCACTGATAGGCGAGAAAAACACCACAAATGAGAGACAACATCTTTGTTACTAACAAGATCCACCCTACAAAGCCACCAGACCTAAAATCTTTCTATAGAAAGTTTTCTCTAGAAAGAACATATGACATCATAAAGAGCTGGAGAAGAAGAAGATGGTGAACAACGCTAGAGAAAAAAAACCATAGCGAAAAGAAAGAGAAATACAAATAAAAGAGGAAGAAAAGCCTCCTCCGATGGCCGCGGAACCAAACCATCGGGAAAGAGGCAGATCTGTGCAAAAAGATCTAGGCGGGTGAGTCTCCTTTCAGAACTTCACTTGATTCTTGCTGGTGTCAAAACCGGTTACGACGAAATGAATGCCTAAAAGTTCCCGGAAAATGTTTTAACGGAAATTTAGCAACTTCTTACGAAAAATACAGAGTGACCTTAACGCTTTGTATAAACATATGGAGTTATCTAAACACTTCGTATAATCTTACAGAGTTACCCGAACCCTTCACGGAGGTATACGAAGTAACCGAAACATTTCGTATGAAAGTAAGAAGTCACTAAACGCTTCGTGTAAACTCGAAAACACCAAGAAATGTTACACGATCTCTTGGAAAATGATTCAAATATCCAAACCAAGACATCGGATCGCAACACAATCTACTTCGCTCGTCGTACGAGGTGGACTGATCCACCTCGCCTGACGGGTAAAGTGGATCCTTCACGACCTCCACTTTGCCCGTCGGCGAGGTGGACCGATCCACTTCGCCCGACGGACAAGTGGACCGATCCACCTCGCCCGATGGTTGAAGTGGATCCTTCACGATTTCCACTTTGCCTGTCGGGCAAGGTGGATCAGCAACACAATCCACTTCGCACGTCGGGCGAGGTGATCCAGTCCACCTCGCCCGACGGGCGAAGTGGATCCTTCACGACCTCCACTTCACCCGTCAAGCGAGGTGGACCGATCCACCTCGCCCGACGGGTGAAGTGGATCCTTCACCCGACAGGTGAAGTGGATCCTTCATGACCTCCACTTCGCCCGTCGGGCAAGGTGGACCGATCCACCTCGACCGACGGGCAAAGTGGATCCTTCACGACTTCCACTTCGCCCATTGGGCGAGGTGGATCCATCCATCTCGTCTAACAAGCAAAGTGGGTCAAGTGAATTTATATAAATCTGATTCATCCTGTGCAAAGAGCTTCCTTTCCGATCCTCGATCAAACTGTTTCTTGTTTTGTCTCGATCGGAGTTACCATCAAAACTTTACAACAAAAATCGTAAGAACATGTCTTCTCTTGTGAGATCCGAAAAGATCGTATAAAAATGACAGCGGTTCACTAAACACCATAAGTTGTTTCTATTATACGAGAATTTTGGGTTTTCTTAAGGATTGACGTCATTTCGGGAGCGTACTTTCGATAAATCGTAAAAATGCTCAAGTCCAAAAAAATGAAAGGCTTAAACGGGACCAACAGTCCACTTATGATTTATCAGAAATCAAGCCCAATCGTTATTACGGTCTATCCCTTTTGTTTGTAGAAGAAGATAATGTTAAAGTTCAAAGAGATAAATTTCAAGTTTCCGAAAATAAACAAGAAGATCGGAGGAAAATGGAAAATATCCAGAAGAGATAGATTCGGCCGAGGGCAAAAGCGGGAAGAGGCAAACCGCCTCCAAGGGAGTATATAAGTAACTCTAGGATGAAGATGATGGGGGATTCCTCTAGACGAAATTTTACACCGTAGAACTCTCTGCACTTAGAAACTTTAGGCATTATTCTCGACATGTTATTTTTCTATGACTGGCACTCGATTACCAGACGAATTTTCTCAAGCAGTTCGATCTCTTGGTCCATTCTTTCAATTGAACTATGTTCGGCTTGATCCTCGAAAGGGGTACGTAGTTCGGTCTTTCATAAGGTTCAATCCGAAATCTATCAAGACCTATTTTGTATTTTTTCGTTTATGTTATCGAGCTGCGACTCGAATAGATTAAAGGTCTTCGGTGACTAGAACTATGTAACTCGCTGACAGCTCTTGCGGCCAAACCTTTCATAACCTCTTCTAGTGATTGCAACGCTTTTACGCAGATTCGAAATAAGATCTAACTTTCGGTATGAGTTCGTTCTTGTTATCTTTTCATATTTTCCGCATTTGTTTGGTTGTCGTTGGCTCTCGCAGAGAATCCAGGATCTCAAAGAAAGATTAGGGTTTTCCTTGCTTTCTTCCGATTTCACTTTCCTAACTTTACGAAATACTTTCCTAACTTTACGAAAATCGACGGTGTGAATTCCAACTCCCACAATTTTAAAGCCATTCGGAGAAATAATAATGATTCTAAACCAGCAGAAACGGATATTTTCCAACTGAAAAGGTAAAACCAGCTTGCGGAGACACATCTCCTAATCGAAAGGTGTACATGACTGCATGCATAATGTGACACATTTCTCCTTTCCAGCTCTTTAAAAAAACAAAAAGAAAGAAAATAACTTCTACATCAATCTAGGCCATTAATCAAAGGAATATTTTACGGTAATAGAGAAAATTACCATTCTATTTGATCCCAAAATACCATTTATTAATTTAATTTAATAATGGATTTTTTTCTTGATATTTCAGTATTTTTTTTACCACTACAACTTTGTACCAAATTCAAATTATCAGATTTTGAACGTTTTCTTACCAACTTACAAATATTAATACAGTCTTTGATATGAACTTTTGAATTCATCATAAGAAAATAGAACAAACATAATCATAACTAGAAACAAAAAAAAAGAGAGAGCCTAATGACATAATTCTTGTTTGGCCATTTATTGGAAAGAAACGAGAAATGATAAGCCTTACCCAACATTATTTTCCTCACGGAATCCAGGCAAATATTTGCTTCCATTAGTTTAAAAGAAAAAGAAAAAAATCTCGCAAATTAAAGTAAATAATCATCGGAAAGAAGATACAACAATTACTAGGAGAAATGAAATTTAGAAATTAATCATGCGTAGGTGCAGCAGTGGCGATAACTCCAAGTTTCTGAAGATTGAGTTTGACGACAGTGTCCACAAACATTTTGGTGTCCTCTACCGTGTTCCCATCGGGAATATCAACGGTGTAGGATTCAAGAACCACCGTGTAGACCTTGCCGGAATCTTCATTCAAGAACTCGTTGACCGACGTCACTGATTTGTAGTTGTTAAGCCTGTGCTCTCCGCCGACAACCCTAAAGCTCAGGACACGGTGGTCATCGTCAAGAAACTCGAGCCGCTCGGTGCTAGTGGAGGCTGGGAGGCCGGAGATTACAGTCACTTCCCGGACGCTTCCGACACCGCCATCGCCCGAGACGCGGCGGCAGCTTTTGACGAAGTGTTTGTAGCGTTGTGGGTTGTCGAAGTTGCGGATGAGAGGCCAAACAGCGGAGGCGGGGGACTCGATTCTTTGGGCTACGAGAGAGGTGCAAGTGGTTGGGTCCGGTTCGAACTGGTGGTAAGTATTGATAACCGGTTCGAGGGTTCTGTGCTCCTCGTCAGTTAGGCCATTCACGACCGGGGACGAGCTCATGATGATAAATAGATGACACGTGTGACGTGTGTGGCGGGAGAGAATTAGGGTTCGATGAAACAAAGAGAGATGGTCTTCTTGCTGGAGATTGGAGGGTTTGTGAAAGAGATGACAATAAAAGACACATCTTTTTTTTGGGAGCTATGTGGTATTTTATATTCAGACGTCTGAAGCTCATCACTGTTTTTCTTTTGACGAATTTGTCCCTTTGCATTTGTTTATTGTTGTTCCTTTTTTTTTTTATGGTTCAATGTTTATTGTTGTTCATCAAATAGAAAAACCAATAAATACAACTTTTTCTTAGATAACTGGGGATCCCGTTCTGCATCCTGTGATTTTAAAGCATTTATAATTGTTTAACATCACGATTTTAAATCATGATAAACTCTTTTTGAACAGAGTCCCTTAAACTCGAATGAGTCGTTATAGATTTTGAACATTGATTCCATTTTTTCCGAGCGATTAAAAAGTCTCAATTTATTAGTGATTGGCAAGTACCATTAATTTTGTTTTATCAATTAGTTCACCATCCTAACTAGATGATGTAGAAGCCCTTCTATACATGAGATGAGCGGTTTTGGAACATTTAACATATCATAAACTATTTTACTTATAGGTTAGATTCTTCCCTACTATTATCAAAAATATAAACTTATACCTTCGTGAAATACGCGTAACCATACCATAAAACATGTTTCCATGCTCATACTACTCACTTGCATTTGTACATTCCTCATGAGAAAACGATACATACTAGTTAGTTCTAAATTCCTGTTATATAGATGTTTCTTCATGATATTAATAACTAAATATGACTATTTCTTACAGTGTTTCCTTGTAAAAGGTTTGTTACTTGTTTGATGTAAGAATCTCAACAATCAGTCTCAATACTGTTTTCCACTTTACTGGTCTACTGAAAGTCAGATAACACACTTACTGGTTAACTTGAAGGCCCTTGAACCTTGATAGGCAAAGAACATAATGGTTAACTTTAAAATTGTTTTTTTTTTCTTTGTTTCAGTGAACAACTACTGCATGTCAGATGGCAGTATGGCACCCAATCACCTCCCTCATAATTACAATATACTTATTGATTGTTTTTATTGGCACTAACATACTTATTAATTAAGCTACCACCATATTTATCATACATATAAAAAGTGTGGGTAATGTTACTTTGAATTAAAATTTTGATGGTTACTGAAAATCCATTAATAAGTGGACAAACCTATTTTACAAAAAAGTGGACAAACCTGTTTTAAAGTGGACAAAACTAACTCCGCTAATACACTCTTTTGGGGTTCGAGAAAGAAGGTGGTGGTCAGAGCTGGGCTGTTTTGTCTTGTAGCTAGCAAAATTCTCTGTATTATTCCTTGATTTAGTGGGAAGGTTACACTTCACTACACATGTATTTAATAATTAGGTATCAACTAATAGATGTTCGTTTTTTGACTATTTTTAGAAAGCCATATAATTTAGTTATCCATCAAAGAATTGTCTTCATGTATGCTTATGGAAAATATGGTTTGATTTTGGTTAAACTGACTACTTTGCAAACAATCTATCTTATGGCCAAAATAGAAAAAGAGTAGTTGCATATAGGTTTATTTGTTAATTATTCTAAATTATTTATTGTTTCACTGGAATCCGTAAAGTCATTATTGACTAGTTGTTGCCATTTTAGGCTAACCTTTCCTTTAATGAATAAAGGATAAAATAATACAAACATGACCAATAATTGATCATTGTTTAGGGCTTCGTAATAAAGTACTGAAACAAGGCTGACGGCCAATATTTTATTAGTCATATAACTTCTCCACACATGATCTAATAAGATTTGTCCACTGTCGCTAACCAGGTAATGGATTGACCAAGTCAGATCTTAGTTAACCAATTAGAATGTGATTTAGGAAAAATGCAAACCAAACAATTTGGTAATTAGCTACTAATCCACTGAAATCTTTTTCTTAGATACCGCTTTGGATATATATTTTAAGATAATTCTAGAAAAGAAAAATGTTTTGTAGAAGTATCATTTTAAATGTCCTATGAGGCTGCGAAATGGAACTTTTTAAAATTATATTTCATAACTGAAATGAAATTCTATGAATTAGTATCCAGAAAATTTCTGCATTACCATGGGTGATTCACTCTGGTTAAATAATTGGTCAATATAGAGTAGATGTATGTTTATGTCGTTACAGTCACTAGAGACGTCTTTCAAACGGGATTGTCCTTGCAAAGTGAAAGGCTTCACACACCTACGCAAAAGAAAATAAGGTGTTCTCATTCCAATACTCTGATATATTAGGTTCTTTTTACTGATAGTAATGTAGGTTCCAGAATGGACCTTACATTTTGGTCGACCGGACAGGAACATGGATGATGGTCGAGGTTGAGCGATGATGATCAGATGGGTTCTAACTAATTGGTTGTTCAACACTCTTCGGCAAGAACAATGGATGGTCTATGGATGCAACAGATGGACATCACAAGACTCTTGAACAAAACCTTAATAAGTTAATTGTTCATGGGCTGTTTCACACACAATCAAAAGACTTAAGAAAGTTAGGTAAGACAAAAAACTTTGTTTTATTTATTGTTAATTATCAATGATACACGACTGCTCATAAAGGATCTATAGAATCATCTGATGCAACTTTGCCGTAATAGGGAACTTGAAACAAATGACCATACACAGACTCAATCTAGAACCTAAAACGAAGGCTAACAAAGTGCCTAATTTAAATTATTCAAATTGAAATGAAACAAAACAAGGAAACAAAGAAACATGGAAAATTTCACTCAAGTATAGGAGTGGAATTATAGCTTACCTTATTTTGCTGGTCGGCAATGATTTGGTTTGCATGTGCAGGCACAAAGACTCCTTTGTGGTTTATTTCTTGATTTCTTGTTATCTAGGTGAAGTGGTTGGATCGGGCTAAGGTTGGACCGGTTCAATGACAAGAAAGGTGAGGCCGTAGATGGATTGAAGTTTGGACCACTTTTTGATGCCTTGAGCTGGGCCGGCTGTTCTTCATATGTTTTGATGGCTGGGCCAAGGTATGGCTGGGCTGGAATTGGACCGAACTCTTCAAGTACACCTTTTGCGTTGAGGTCTTGAAATGGGATCTTCTTGTGGGCTGGTTGTCTTCTTGTTGAGGTTGAGCTTCTTGAACCGGCTGTTGAGGTCCTCCAAGCTGGTTGGATGGGTCGGTTGGGTAAGGAGAACCTTAACAGAACGATTGAAACATTTTTCAAATTCCTTATTCTGGACTAGGTCCTTGGAGCTAACTTCATGATAGGAAGTTGGGTGCTCGGGTTAGGGTTGGTTTTTGATCTTGCAACATTCTCCCCCTCTTGAAAAGGTTCTGATCTCTTAATAGTTTAATATGTATCAAAATAAGATAAGTCAGAAATGAAATGGTGCTGATTTAGATTTCCTTTGCTCTGAGAACCTTTTTGATCTCTAGTATAACCAAACCTAATTACCTTGTTTGATGTTGATACAAGCCTAGGCTGACAAAGGCTTATATGATCTGAGGCAAGAGAGTGAGGGTCGATCTACAAGAGGGTGGAACGTTTGGACCGATCTAATCAACCAAAGGATCTGATGAACTAGAACTGGATGGGACGAAGTGCACCACACAAGGGATGGAAGACTCGTGATACAACACAATTCTCTTTGGCCGTGGAGGTTCTGGTCTCACAAGGCAAAGAGAGGGAGGCGAGTTCTTGCTAGAGCTCTTAGGGTTTTCACTAGGAAAAAGTTTAAGTTTTATATCATGCGTGAAAATAGTACAAACGGCTTATAGGGGACTTATATAGATGTCCAATGTCGTGGGTGACTTCAAGGGTTTTTGAAGCAAATATCAAAAAGTTTTGGACTAAATGAAAACCCTAATAGGCGTGCAAGCCAGCTAATAAACTTTGGGAAATAAATTCAAATAAAAAGAAAGAAAAGAGACCAAATTGCAAAACAAATCAAACCGTTAGAAATGGGAATTTAAATGCTTACCTTCTTACTTTTTGGGTCGGTTTGATTGTCTCTCTGATCATGTTAAATGTTCTGATCTTCAATGCTGATAACCAGCAAGATGTTGTGGGGTTTGGTCTAGAATGAATGGCCAAAAGTCTTCACTTGTGGTCTTGATCTTCTCGGATGGTCCATCACTCTTGGGACTTGGCTCTTGCTCAACTTGATCTTCATTTGGCTTAACCTCAGTTGGCTTTACCTGAAAATGGTCAAAAGCATGCATCATGCTCTCGTTAAACTTATGTTGAAGTATCTTAGCTCTTTGTCTAGTCATGGGTCCTTTGAACACAATAGGCATGGACACTTCTTGGGAAGCTTCTGGTTTGGACATCTTGGTGATCATGTCCTGGATGTCAGGCTCGGTTAGGTCAGGTTCGGGTTCAGGCTGAATCTCCTCATCATTCCCTCCCTCTTCAAAATGTTTTGACCTCAAAACTGGTTCATCTGCAAGGTAAGGAGACAAGTCAGTCACATTGAACGTGGATGGTACATTCATGTCACCTGGTAGGTCAAGTTGGTAGGCATTGTTGTTGATCCTCTCGACCACTTGGAATGACCCATCTACTCTTGGTTGTAACTTAGAACTCCTCTGGTTGGGGAACATTTCTTGCCTTATATGTAGCCAAACCCATTCTCCTAGTTCAAACACAGTTTCCTTACGTACCTTGTTGGCATGTTTAGTGTACTGCTCAGTCCTCTTCTTCAAGTTTCCAGTGACTTTCTGGTGGAGTTCCTTGACATACTTATCTTTAGCCTCTCCAGACAGGCTAATAACTTCAGCTAGTGGTAAGGGTTTGAGTTCCATGGGTGTGGTCGGATTGAAACCATAGGCAGCCTCAAATGGTGACATCTTTTTGGCTGAATGTTGAGCTCGGTTGTAGGCAAATTCAACAAAGGGAATACACTCGACCCAAGTCTTCATGTTCTTCCCAATGGTGGCCCTAAGCAGCGTGGACAGTGTCCAGTTAACCACTTATGTCTGGCCATCAGTTTGGGGATGACAGGTTGTGGAAATAGGAGTTTGGTTCCCATCTTCTTCCATAAACTCCTCCAAAAGTGGCCTAGATACTTGCTATCTCGGCGGACACAATGGTCCTAGGGACACCATGCAAATGTACAACCTCCTTGAAGAATAGGTCGGCTGTCTTGGATGCATCATTCACCTTGGTACAAGGTATAAAGTGTGCCATCTTGGAAAATCGATCCACCACCATAAATATGGAATCCTTGTGTTGTACCTTTGGTAGTCCTAGGACAAAGTCCATGGATAAATCCACCCTAAGGTGAAGTAGGGATTGGCATGGGCATGTATAAGCCATGTGGTTGCACCTTGGACTTGGCCTTCTTGCACGTCACACATCTTGCACAATGGGACTCAATAGTTTTCTTCAAGTGTGGCCAGTAGAAATGTTCCCTTACTACAACCAAAGTCTTGTCCAATCCAAAGTGTCCCATGAGTCCTCCTCCATGAGCTTCTTGGGTGATTAACTCCCTCAATGAGCACTGTGGGATACACAACCTTCCACCCTTGAATAGAAACTCTTCATGCAGATAGAACTTCCCTTGTGGTCCCTGGGTGCAGCCAGCATACATCTCAGAAAGGTCTGGGTCTCCTCCATAAAGATCCTTGATGAACTCAAATCCCATCACCTTAGCTTCCATTGTTGCAATCAAAGCATATCTCCTTGAAAGTGCATCAGCCACAATGTTGTCTTTTCCCTTCTTGTATTTGATAACGTATGAGAAGGTTTCTATGAACTCCATTCACCTAGCATGCCTCTTCTTGAGCTTGGTCTGACCTCTTATGTGTTTCAAGGTCTCATGGTCGGTATGCACCACAAATTCCTTGGACAGCAAGTAGTGCTGCCAAGTCTCCAATGCCCTCACTAGTGCATACAGCTCCTTATCATAGGTTGGGTAGTTCAGTGTAGCCACTCTCAACTTCTCACTGAAATAGGTCACTGGTTTGCCTCCTTTGGTCAGTACTGCCCCAATCCCAATTCAGGATGCATCACACTCCCCTCAAAGGTTTTGTTGAAATCTGGACGGACTAGGACTGGTGCATGGGTCAGGCGATCCTTCAATGTCTAGAAAGCATCTTGCTAAGCCTTCTCCCATGTAAAACCAACACTCTTCTTCACCACAGCAGTGAGTGGTGCTGTTATACTACTGAAATCTTTGACAAACCGCATGTAGAAGCTTGCTAGACCAAGAAAACTCTAAACTTGGCTGATGTTGGTTGGTTCCGGCCAGTCTTGTATTGCCTTCACCTTCTCCTCATCGACCTGTAGTCCCTGTGAACTCACAACAAAGCCTAGGAAGACAAATTTTAGTGCATAATGTGCACTTTTTGAGGTTTGCATAAACTCCTTCTTGTCGAAGTGTCTCTAGCACTTGCTCAAGATGTGTCACATGTTCAAACAAATTGGTGCTATAATTCAAAATGTATCAAAATAGACCACAACAAACTTACTGATGTAGGGTTTAAGGATATGGTTGATAAGGCACATGAAAGTTCTTGGAGAATTGGTGAGTCCAAATGGTATTACTAGCCATTCATATAGGCCTTGCTAGGTCTTGAAGGCAGTCTTCCACTCATCACCTTCCTTCATCCTCACCTTGTGTTACCCACTCTTAAGATCTATATTAGAGAATATGGTGGCTCCTAGGTTAATGGTAATATTGTTTATGGCTTGGCAGTCTACACACATCCTCCATGTGCCATCTTTCTTGGGTACTAACAACACGGGTACAACACAAGGAATAAGGCTCTCCCTAACATATCCCTTGTCCAATAGGTCCTGAACTTGCCTCTATAGTTCCTTAGTTTCCTCCGGGTTTACCCTATAAGCTGATTTGTTTGTTAAAGTAGCTTCGGGTATGAAATATATTTGGTGTTCTATGCCCCTAAGTGGTGGTAATCCGTGTGGAATCTCCTCTGGGAACACATCTTTGAACTTGTCAAGAAGCTTAGCGATCTCTGGGTGAAGTGTTAACTCATCAGTACCTGCACTCAAAAGCTCCTTAAAGATCATTAGTAGCATTGTGTGTTTGGTAGCAATAGCCTTTCTGATATAACTAGGCCTAATAAGAAAGTTAGACTAGATCTCTCTTTCTCCTTAACCATTTGTAAATGCAATTCATGGACTTGTACTGGTGTGAGAGTTGCTAAGCTAATCTTACGCTTGTCATGCATGGAAGTGTACATGTTAGACCAACCATCATGTTTAGTTTCTCTATCCCATTGCTAAGGTCTACCTAAGAGAACATGTACAGCTTGCATGGGTACTACATCACACTACTTCTTCTTGGTATTTACCAATACTAAATGGGACGGTAACTTCTTCCTTAATTTGAAGTTCTACTTTATCATCTAACAACCTTAGCCTATATGGATGAGGATGCTTAGTCTTTTCTAAGCCAATTTTTCAACCATGTATGCAATGGCAGCATTAGAATCTATAATATAGTTTTGGAGTATGTTTTAGAGTATTTTTAGGTTCAGGTACATTTTGGAGAACTTTGGTGATTCTAGAGCTTTTTGAGATGCAGAACTGCATATATGCGTCAGATGTTTAGCTATGTATAGAGACCTTACCACCGTTGGATTGAGCCCATTTTTTGAATAAAATATATATTTGAGTTAGCTTTCCAATGCCACCGGTTTGAGGTCAATCATCATCTTGTAGCAGAAGTTATGTCTGTTTTACTGAAGAGTGGTTAATCTGCCTCGCGAGAGGAGTCTGTTGAGAAGATGAATAAGTGTTGATCGACGGTGCAGACTTAGTGTTGATCTACAGTGTTGCCAGAATACTGGCCCGACTTATTTCAAGAACACTTAAGCTCAGAAGCTACTACAAATTAATAGAATACCCTTGGCTTACTAAAAATCCTATTTATGTGTTTTCTAAGCCATTGTTGACGTCTACGCTTTTAACGCTTTAGTAGCTTTATTCTATTCATTGTTCTTAGCTAGGAGAGAAGAGAGAACTCCTTCAGAGTCCTCTTTGAACTACTTTGGTTTTTATATTTTTTCTATTGCAATTGTATCTATTCATCTACGATTCATGTGACAAATATCATGTCTGAGTATATCCACCTGCTAGATTTAGGTTTTCTAGGGGTTTGATGGGTTATCCAAACAATAGAATTGCTAGGGCGTTTATTTTATCCTTTACATGATTGTTCTTATTGCTTGCTTTAAGAGTAATTAACTAGAAACCAGATCATAGGATAGTTAGGTGCACACGAGAGCATGGTTTATTACCTGAACTGAATCATGCTGAGCTAGGTTGTTAGATACATGCGAGAGATAGTTTAATTAACTTAGTGAACATATCGAATTAGATCGTAAAGCTGGACTTAAGCAACCATCGATCGAAGCTAGTCCAATAGCATCGATCGATTGTCATTCCGAGTTCACATACGAGAGTTGGAACAAGGACTTAGTCAATACATTAGACTCGCAGAGAGAGCTGATTGTCTTTTACATTAGATATCGAGTTATAGGATTGATACCCTTCGCTTTTATCTTCTATAGTTTACTTGCCTGAAACCCTAAGTCTATCACCCATCCTTCCATCAAACAACAAACTCCTTGATTTATTTTCTTTATTATTTATTACTCTATATATTATCTGACCTAGTGTAGTCTGAAATTCAAGTATATTGTGTGAGATATCGAGTCTCTGTGGATATGATCCTTAAGTACTACAATCGATCTCTTATTTGAGAGAGTTTCTCTTGGAGTAATTTGAGCACATCAAACTATTTAAAAGAAACGGCGTCGCATCAAAGGTGTTCTTTCAAGAGAAATAGTAAAAACGTTTAAGTCAGAAAACAACCCGAAAAAGGTCTAAAACGTGCCCAAGAGCCCACTTACTATTTTGGACAAAATTGAGCCCAAGGTTACTATGACGGTGTATCTATTATTCACAGGAAAAGATATATGTCAAGTCTCAAAAGATAAATACGAAGATCGGGAAAGAATGAAATATTTTCGTAAAGCGATAAACTCGCCCTAGGGGCAGAAAAGGAAAGGACGACCAACCTAGAAGGCATATATAAGGGAAACTAAAGCAAGAAGCGCCGGGATCCAAAGATTTAGACTTAGATAATTCTCGTTAGCTTAAAAGAATTTAGAACTTAGGTGGCTAGGCCAACGAGGTTATACTTAGAACGTTTTTCCGCTTCTGTTCTCCGATCCTCTTTGTTAGCAATTCTTTATTATTTCTGTTTTTGTTGAAATCTTGTAGCCATGTTTTTATCATTCAATAAAACGCCTCTGTGCAACTTTCTATCGATATTTTGTTATTTTTTCGTATTCGTGTGTTTACGCAGCTAATCCGGGTCCTCTGGGAAAGTTTGGGTATCCTTACTTTCCTTATTTTACGGAAATTGACCGTGCGAATTTTGGTTCCCACAGTTTGGCGCTAGAAGGATGGGGGGGGATTCTCTAACTCAAAGATCACCGATCGATTAAGAAACAATATGTCTAACCTAACGGGCAGCAACGTCATCTCCTTCAAGCAAAGAGCAACGGTCGATCAGACCAAACCTCATAATGATCTCCTTGTCGTCGAGTTGGCGATCCATAATATCGATGTCACAAGGATATTATTCGACACTGGAAGCTCGGTTAATATCATCTTAAAAACACCCTCTAGAGAATGGAAGTCAATCTATAGAATAGGACTCTCAGAGGAAGCTACTTGACTCTCGGGACAATTAACCTCGCGGCTAAGGCCAAGAGCGTAACAAAAATCATGGAGTTTCTGGTCATCGATCCACCCACATCGATGTTAGCAATTCAATCAACTTACCACCTGTGGCTTAAGATTCCAACTCCTCACGGAATCGAGACAATCTAGGGAGATCGAAAAATATCACAAGTTTGTTTCGCTGCGGAGTTAAAACGAAAAAAATCCTCGACTAAAACACCCCAAGCAAAAAATAGAAATCATCTTTTGTCGAAAACATCCTAGAACAGGATGAAACAGAAATCCTCTGGCAACTACGAAAGGTCGAAGCATTGGAAAGAAGGGGTGAATCGACTTGCGAGCCGGTTGTCTTGGTTTGCCAATACAAAGCATTCCCAGAGCGCTGCGTCAAAATCGCCGCTTACCTCTGCGAGTCTCTTAAAAACAGAGTTCATTTCATGTTTGAGCAAAAACCTTCACATGTTCGCTTGGGCTGCAGAGGACATGCCAGGAATTGACATCAACATAGCATGTCATGAACTCAACGTCGATCCAATTTTCAAACCTATCAAACAGAGAAGACAAAAGTAGGGACCCGAACGTGACATTGCGGTCAATGAGGAAGTTGAGAAACTCCACAAGGTGGGCTCAATAATAGAAGTCAGATACCCAGACTGGCTCGCTTACCCCGTCGTCGTCAAAAACAAAAACGGAAAGTGGCGAGTCTGCATCGATTTCACTGTCCTCAATAAAGCTTGCCCTAAGGACATCTTCCCGCTGCCACACATCAATCGTTTGGTAGAAGCGACGGCTGGAAATAAGTTCATCTCCATGGATGCCTTTCAGGTTATAACCAGATCATGATAAATGTAGACGATTGCGAGAAAAACATGTTCATCACAGATCGCGACACATATTTTTATAAGGTAATGCCGTTCCGTCTGAAGAACGCGGGAGCAACTTATCAGCGACTCGTCAAACGTATGTTTTCCAAAAAACTCGGAAAAACTATGGAGGTCTACATTGACAATATGCTCGTTAAATCTCTCAAAGAAAAATACCACTTTGTCCATTTTCAAGAATGCTTTGAGAGGTTGAACCTGCCTAACATGAAGCTGAACCTGGCAAAATGCAGATTTGTTGTTGCTCAGGGAATTCCTCGGATATCTCATGACCTATCGAGGGATCGAAACGAATCCGAAACAAATCAACGCATTGATCGAAATGGCATCTCCGAGAACAAAATGAGAAGTGCAGAGATTAACCGGAAGAGTCGCGACACTCAACCGTATCATCTCCCAATCAATTAATAAGTGTCTCCCCTTTAACGACACTTTGAAAGGGAACAAAATACTGGTGTGATCCGAAAAATTCAAAAAAGCATTCGAACAGTCAAAACATTAATTGACCACTCCTTCAGTTCTCGCCAAACCAATGGAAGGAGTTCATGTATATCACAGTATCAGCGACAACTGTAAGTGGCGTCCTCATTAGAGAGGAACGCGGCGAGCAAAAAATAATTTTTCACGTAAGTAAAACTTTGTAGGACGCCGAAACGCGATACCCGCTAATGGAAAAATTAGCACTCGCAGTAGTAATGGAAGCTCGGAAATTAAGACCATATTTCCAGTCACACGCAATCGTAATCCTCACCACGTTCCTGCTCTGTACGTTTCTACTTATCCCCAGTCAATCAGGAAGACTAGTAAAATGGGCGGTCGACTAAAAAATATGACATCGAGTATCGAACAAGAACGAGCGCCAAGTCGCAAGTACTCGCTGATTTCTTGGTCAAACTTCCATGGAAGGCACGATAAAACTGGAGCCAAACTCGACCTGGGATCTCCACGTTCATGGATCTTCATCCAAACAAGGATCAGGAATTGAAATTCGGCAAAATTCATCAACCGGAGAAGTGTTGGAACAGTCTCTTCGGTTGGTCTTTCCACGCCTCAAACAATGAAGCCGAATATGAAGCACTTATCGCCAGATAACGATTAGCAACGTCCACGCCTACTACGATTCTCAGCTTGTCGCAAGTGAATTCAGCGGCGAGTACAAAGCTAGGGAAAAATAATTGACTCATACCTGAAACTCGTATGTGATCTCGTCCAGGAATTTGACCAATTCGCTCTAACGCGAATCTCCCGTGCGAAAAATACGCTGGCCGATACTTTGGCGGCTGATATAATATATTTATTACCAGTTTTAGGCCATATTCTATGCTCTATTTAGGGTCTATTATGTGTGTCTAAGATATGTTTTAGAGTATTTACAGGTCTAGGGACGTTTTGGAGATATGGAGATACTTGGAGCTTTTGGAGAATTTAGAGGAGAATAATCCGTAGCTAACTATTTGAGGAGTCGAAGTAAAAGACTGTCGTCGATCGACATTACAGCCTTGGAATCAACCGATGATGAAAGAACAAGTTCGATCGATGTTGCACACTTGCCATCGACCGACGCCCAACTCGCAAGACAGCCGATTGAAAAGCCCAAGTTTGGAAGATAAATGACAAGAATGCTTTGGACGAGTTTTGACCTAGGTTTTAGAGTTTTTATATTTATGCTCATGTATTGAGATCATGCAGAGTGTGCAAGTACAAGTGTAAACAAGGCTTGACACAACTTACAAAGCTTTATAGTTTTAGGTTTTTAGGGGAGAAAATTCATAACTCATTAGGGAGATTTGTATTAGAACCTCAATATTTTATCTATACATTTTATTCACACTATTGTTCTTTCTTTGATTATGTTTGAGTAGTCATCAACTAGATTTAGAGTTGAATGATGACAATAATGGATTATCCCAAAAGTAGGATTGCTAGTTAAGTTAATATCCATCAATTGAGTTGTGCTTAATGCTTCTATTCTAGAGTAGCTAACTAGGTTCTCGAAAGTAGGACATGGACGACTACGAGAGTAGGTTTTGTGCAAGTGTAAGAACAAGCTTAGGCAAGGCTTGACACAACACTCATAGCTTCATAGTTTTAGGTTTTCGGGGGAGAAAATTCATAACTCCTTATGGAGATTTGTATTGGAACCCAAATACTCTATCTATGCATTCTACTCAGATTATTTTTTTTTATTATGTCTGTGTAGTCATCAACCAGGTTTAGGGTTGAATGATAGCAATCAAGGATTAGTCCAAAAGTAAGATTGATAGCTAAGTTAATATCCATTAATTGAGTTGTGCTTAAAGTTTGCATTCTAGAGTAGCTAACTAGGATCTCGAAAGTAGGACATGGACGACTAAGAGAATAGATTATGTGCCAGAAAAAACTACATTAAACTAGGCTGTTAGGCGCATGCGAGAGCTGGTTTAACAAGTCTGGTGGACTTATCAAATCTCGTTCACACTTCTTTCTGATTACACCGTCGATCGACATCAGGCTATAGCCGTCGATCGACATCAGGCTATAGCCGTCTATCGACATCAGGCTATAGCCGTCGATCGATGGTCTTTCCTTTTGCTCTCATGCGAGACTTGGAGTTAAAAGGGTCAGGATAGTTAATATTTGAGTTCTAGTATATTTACATATATGTGCTTCCTATTCACTATAATCCATTAGGCTTGAAACCCTAGATATAGCATATTTACATTTGCATCAAGTACTATTAGAAATAAGAAATCTATTGTGTGCCATTGCTCTCTGTGGATTCGATCCCTAAGTACGACACCTGATCTCTTTTGGCAAGAGTACTATTTGTGTGTTAAGACTAGGGTTAATTTGATAGTGATTTATTTAGGATATTTGTATATTGTTTGAAAAATAAAAACACGCATGTCAAATTTGGCGCCGTTGCCAGGGAGCATTGATCGCCATTAGATTAAATTTCTAGGATTTAGTCTAGATTTGTTACTAATTTCAAGTTATTAAAATTTTCTTTTTCTTGCTATTCAGGTGCATGCAAAGACACACCAGGAGCAATAAATAACAAGAACTACTATTCTCTGACCCCGATAGACTCGAACGTACGATCTGCAAAGAAAGACGACAAGCAACGATCGACAGCAACAACACTGTGTCGACCGACACTTCTTTATGGACAGCATTGACCGACATCAGAACTCAAGCATCGACCGACACTGATCACATACCAACGATCGACAGCAAAGTATCCGCATCGATCGACAAAAGCATGCGAGTTCAGATGGTTGCGACTATAGTATTCATTCGGGAAGAGAATGGAGACCTGCTTGACCTAGACGGTCATCTGCGTAATGCATCAGGTCAATAGATCAAGGAGAAAATAGAAGCTGGCCAGGTGCACCAGCTTAATGACTGATTGACGATGTTTTTGGGTAGAGGTGAAGAGATAAAGGCTACAAGAGGGAGGATTCTGTGTAGAAAATTTGAGTTTGCCCAACAATTCACATGGACATCGATCGACAATGGTTATTGGGAATCGACCGAAGGTGCCTGTGGAGTTAGTAGAATTGGGAAAATCTTCAAAGATCGTTCTACATATCGACCGTAGAATCGATCGACGGTTCCCAACAGCAAAACGTGTTCCTTTTCCGAAAATCGTGAAAATGACAATTCCAGAGCAAAAGATGGGTGCATCAGAGCCTATGATGGTTGACAAAACTGCCAAGGATCATCCCAGGAAGAAAAAAGGATTATTCTAGAGAAGAAAAGTGATCCTGAAAAATTTGTGGTGCCATGTCTAATCAAAAGCCACAAGTTTCCCAACGCCCTCTGTGATACCGGATCGTCGGGGAGCATCATACCCAGAGCTATGGCAGAAAAGTTGAACCTGAAAGTGGAGCTTTCCAGCGATTATTTCATCTTTGTGGATTGCTCTAGAGTGGATTCAAGAGGTATTTGTAGAGATACCCCATTGCAAATTTAGAATGTTTTAGTCCCGATAGGCTTCCATTTGATGGATATCACTACAAGAAAACACAGGATTAACGACAACGCATTTCGTGGTTAATTCTTCGTAAAATAGGTTTTACGACGTATTAACTACAAAACCCATTTCGTCGTTAAACGTTCGTCGTAACGCATATTTCCTCGTTAATTCGTCGTAAAGTTACGAGGAAACATTTCATCGTAAAGTAAAGGTACATATTTTGTTGTAAAAGCCACGTAAGGTTTCCACGTAAAGAACACGCTAAACTTCCTTGTAAAGTATACGTAAGATATTCCTCGTAAATTTCACGTAAACCTTTCCTTGTAAAAAACACATAAGGTATTCCTCGTAATATTCACGTAAACGTTTCCACGTATATTACTCGTAAAGTTTTCCTCGTAATATTCACGTAACCTCTTCCTCGTAATATTCATGTAAACATTTCCACATAAATTATTCGTAAAGTTTTCCTCGGAAAGTAGACGCTAAATATTTTGAAGTAAATTCCTCGTTAAGTATTTTTGGATTTCCACGTTAAGTATTTTTAGATTTCCTCGTTACCATGTCGTAACTTAGCTACGAATTTGCTTCGATTCTTTATTTTCTAAAATAATAAAATATAATCAATTTTATTTTTAATGTTGTTTCAAAATTAATAAAAAATTAAATTATAAAACCAATACGAAAATATTTTATAAATATTAAAGTTTTAAATTTATAATACAATAAAAAAAACTAAGGGTCGTTGTTGTTGTTCTGCATCTCCTCGAAGTATTCTTGACTCCTCCTCTCTACTGATTCCTCAACCTCCCGTGTGAAGGGTGGCTCTGGAGTGGGATTTTGTCTCTGCATCTCCGCCAACATGGCCTCCCATTGAGGATTTTGAGCCGCTATAAGGTCCAGAAAACCCTCGACTGAACCCATACGAGCTGTGAATGCAGATTGTGTTGCGTTCAACTCGGAACACAGCTGAGTGACTTCATCATCCCGTCTCTGACCATAAGACGATGTCGCTCTCAGAACCAATCCCCAACGTACGTCCCTTTTTCTTATGGACAACCTTTAAAAACGATTAATGTTAGTGTGAAGAAAAATTAGATTAATTAAATGAATAATAATAATTAAAAACTTTTAAAAAAATTACCTCCTCGTAAATATGATCTACTTCAACTGTGGATAATGTGACCGGTATTCCATCGGGGACAGCTGGGTCAGCTGGGTTTGGCGGTCTTCAATCCGAGCAACCACGTTGTTGTAGATTTGCTCGGACCTGGGATCTACAAATTGTCCAGCCTTGTTCTTGTGGGTCCTCTCGTAAAGATCCTTAAGAGACGGGAGAACTCCCGTCTCTTTGGCCTAAAAAATTTAAGAAAGTTAGAATATATTAAAAATTAATTAATTAATTAAAATATTTACCATATCTAAATGGACACCGGCGTGGGGTTTTTGACCCGTAGAGTGAAGCATCAGCCTGTTGCCGTGCTCATCTTTTGTCAGACGGGAGGCGGAGCAACTGTTGGAGACTCTAATGGATGATGGCAGCTTCCAATAACGGATGAGACCATCCCACACATCCTTGGTGAGCTCAGCGGGGTGTCCTTGCTCATAACTCTTCACATTCCAATCATCCTTCCAGTTGGATACCGTGTCCAACAATCGACCTTTCGCCTTCTGGATAAACGCCGTCTTCACCTTCTCTTGCACCCCTATGTACCACTGATATTTTTGCTGTAACAGAAAACATTAGATTAATAATTTGTTTCAAAGTAATAAAAAATTATAATAAAAGAATAAAGACTATATAATTAATTAATACTTACAGCAAACATTTTGAACCACGTCTTTCTGACGTGGTTCGGCGTCATTTTCCAGTTCGGATGAGCCTCGGAGAAGTAGCCTTTGATCACCTCGGTCACGTTCTGAGCGACAGAACCGTCAACCTCAAAACTGAAAAAAACAAATTAAAAGTATAAATTAATTATTTATTATTGTCATCAACTAATTGCACAATAAAAATGTAACGTACCACAAAGTTCTATCCGGTCGGTTGGGGTCTAAGACAGGTAAACCTTCTCTGCCTGGCTGAGCGAGAAGGTCCTCGATGGTGTACATAGCAAAAGGAGCAGTCGGCAGCACCTGCAAATCGGGATGAATCCCGGCCGCCATCAGAAGAGGTGCCTCCTCTGGAACATGATCATGATGCGTGGACATCAGAGTAGGTTCATCAAACCAAGGAACCGCCGGTGCACGAAAAGGAGGTGAGAGGGAGACTCTCTGAGAAGATTGAGAGCCGGGGACAGTCTCCGGAACCGAAGAACTAGAAGCTGAAGAAGATGATGCGTCTGTACGACTACCAGGCTCACCAAACATATCTCTGTAATGAGCTGTAAGCTTGTTCTTTCTAACCATCTATAAAAAATATATTCATTATTAACCATCTGAAAAAGAAACATATAACTAGATTATTAATTAACATTTAAAAATCATCATCCTATATTGTCAAAATTCCATAAACCTATCTACAAATTCCCTACACTAACCACCTAATCAACACTAATTACCCTTAACTAACCACCTAAGTTAAACTAGAGAGGAGTACCTTGCTAGGAGGAGGAGAGGAAGTAACTACGAAATGAGGAAGTGAGATGGTTCAGGTATATATAGGAATTATATTTCGTCGTAACTTCCTCGTGAGGTTACAAGGAAATAACAAGGCGCGTCTTTTCATTTCTCAACTTTCGTCGTAAACCACTCGTAACATTACGAGGAAATAACAAGGCCCATCTTTTCTATTTACGACGAATTAACAAGGCCCGTATATTTTGGTTACGAGTCTTTTACGACGAAATTTTTTAACCAGGAATTAACAAGGCCCGTGTTTTTTTACTAGTCTTCTACGAGGAATATATGTAAATTCTAAACCTCAAGTTAATTAACTTATTATCTTAATCTCTTCTTTCCAAACCCCCAATTACCTTACACAAAATCAAATTACATAATATAATTTCTTTTTTTTTGTGTCGTAAAACACTCGTAATATTACGAGGAATTAATAAGGCCCGCGTTTTCAATTTACGAGTCTTTTACGACGAAATATTTAACGAGGAATTAACAAGGCCATGTGTTTTTCAATTTATGAGGACATTACGAGGAATATGTGGAAATCCCTAATACCCGAAACCCCAAACCACAAATCCCAAGTTCCTTAACTTATAATCTCAATCTCTTCTTTCCAAACTCCAAACCCCCAATTGTCTTACACAAAATCAAATTAAATAATTTAATTTTTATTTTCGTCGTAAAGCACTCATAAACTTACGAGGAAATTACAAGGCCCTTCTTTTTGACGAGGAATTAACAGGCCCGCGTTTTCTCATTACGAGTCTTTTACGATGAAATTTGTTAACGAGGAATTAACAATGCCCGTGGTTTTTTTTTACGAGGACTTTACAAGGAATATATGTAAATCCCTAATACCCGAAACCCAAACCCCAAGTTCCTTAACTTATAATCTCGTCTTTCGAAACCTCAAACCCCCAATTGCCTTACACAAAATCAAATTATATAATTTAATTTTCATGATTAAACGAACTAAACACATGCATTAAGTCTGTAAATAATTCATGTTAAAAAATTACATCGTCATTCGGATACATCATTGACATTCTTTTCATCACTAGAAATATCATCATTTTCATTAAACTCATCTTCAACAGCATCGTCTGTGGTATCGTCGGGAAGATATTCGTACTCACGATTATGAGGATCAATGAGAAGGTTGTCATCAGTTTGTTGTTCAGGTTCCTCGATTTCTTTGATGTGTTATTCTTGCAAAGATTCTTCTTCTCCACCGACTATTCGTCCACGAGGTGTAACTTTGATAACATCTAACCAATTTATTCCCGATTCTCTCATCCGAGGGTATGGAAGGAAGCTAACTTGGCCTGCTTGCGAAGCTAATATGAAAGGTTTGAATTTGTTGTACCTTCGTCCACTATTGACATCAACTACACCAAATTTGTTAAACCAAACCCCTCTGTTGATGACGGGGTCGAACCAGCCACATTTGAAGAGGACGCATTTCAGCCTCAATAACCATGGGAATTCCACTTCAATAATCTCTTGCAAGATCCCGTAGAAATCTGTTTCGCCTTTCACACATATTCCATAATTACTTGTCGCCCGGTGTCTACCATACTCATATGTATGAAAAGTAAAGCCTCGTGTGAAATACATCAGTGATGTGGTGACCTTTGCAAGTGGACCTTGAACTAATTCGTGAAACCATGTGGGTAATCTGGATCGTCATAATCAACCTGCACAAATTAATGAGAACTTTGAAATTAATCATACTAACGGTGAATACAGATCATGTATGCCCAAAAATAAAGTGTTGATTTAAAAATTGAGTTAATACCTGACTCTTCAACCACTTAATAAAGTGTTGATCTTTCTTTTGTTTACCTCAGGTTGTGGATATACCTGTGAATGTTTCTTCGACTTGAGTAACAAATATGCTGTAAAATCACATTTTCTATTAATTAATCATTTGAAAATTATATAATTTATACATATATGTGTTTAGAAGTTTCCATATATGTTAATTACCTTTCAAAATAACGTATCAATGGATCCTCGCAATTGAGTAGAATATACGTGTGTGCACTATCGGCGTCTTCATCACTCGACCACCAAACCTCTTTCAGTTTTCCACCCATTCGCCCAACTTGGCTAAAGATGTCTGGAACATCATCAACCGCATATGTTGGCGCGACACCACCATCATCATATCTTCTTGGAGCTGTTTTCCGGGTACGTACTTTTGGTGCAAAGTAGTACGATGTGAAGTGAGATGTTTCTTCGTCAAACTTCCAACAATTATAGAACATTCAACTTTTGCAAGGATTTTGGCTTTTCCCTTCAAATATTTCATGGCCCACTCATACTGATACATCCATCCGTAATGTACTGGTCACGAAGCAATGCCTCATACGGGAGGTGGACAACTAGATGTTGCATGACGTAAAAAATGTCGGAGGAAATATCTTCTCTAAGTTGCACAATAAGATGGAAATGTTCTCATGAAGTTGTTCTACGACATCCACTTTCAGAGTGCGTGTGCTCAGATCCCTGAAAAATGCTCCAATGCCTTGTATATTCCAAAAACAATTAAATAAATTAGTAGTCATATTATTTATTAATTTGTACATATAAAAAGTAATAAAAAATTAATGCGTAATATATTACCTGCAAGTGCTTCATGTACTTTTGTTGGAAGTAGCTCCGCAAATGCAAAGGGAAGTAGTTGTTGCATAAAGACATGACAATCATGACTCTTCATCCCGAAGAACTTTTGACCCTTTTCAACACATCTAGAGAGATTTGAAACATACCATCAGGAAACTTCACTTCTGATGCCACCCAGTTGAACAACACCGACTTTTGTTCTGAAGACAATCTGAATATCGGAACGGAAACTTCTCCATTATTTTTATATGTAACTCGCTTCTTGAGCAAATATCAGGCAAGTCCAACCTTGATTTTTTGTTGTCTTTTGTCTTCCCTGGGACATTCAGTATTGTATTCACGATGTTCTCAAAAAAATCTTCTCTATATGCATCACATCGAGGTTGTGGCACAAAAGAAGATCCTTCCAATATGGCAACTCCCAAAATATACTCTTCTTGTGCCAGTTGTGTTGAACTCCGTAAAAATCATGCATATTACTGGGAACAAACCAATTACCACCACGACAGACTGTTTCTTGAGCTCCGTAGTAATCGATTTGAACTTCAATTTCTTCTCCAGTTAAATATGGAGGAGGAGTGTCTCTCACAACCTTTTGTGCCTAAACAATTTCTTGTTTCTTCGGTACGGATGGCTAATGGGAAGAAATCGACGGTGACAATCGAACCAACTTGTCTTCCTACCATTCTTCAGTTGAAACGCATCTGTCATTCCATTACAATATGGACAAGATAATCTCCCATGTGTAGTCCATCCAGACAACATCCCATAGGCAGGAAAGTCACTTATGGTCCACAAAAGCTTCACTCACATCGTAAAATCCGTCTTCATTGAGCAATCTTACGTCCTCACCCTTGTAGACCACAAATCTTTCAACTCTTTTATTAGTGGTTGTAGAAAAAATCCAAAGACCTTTTTGGATGGTTCATACCATGTATTAATATGGTCAAGAATAGAAACTCTCGTTGCATGCACATCTCCGGTGGCAAGTTGTATGGCATAAGAAAGATTGGCCACAATGAATATTGTCTCCCTGACATTCCAAATGGACTAAATCCATCTGTGCATAATCCAAGATACACATTTCGGCTATTGCTAGCGAATTCTAGATGTACTTTGTTAAAATGTTACTAGGCTCTTGCATCTGATGGATGAGTCATCTTACTTTCCTTCTGAGTATGCTCGGAATGCCATCTCATCCCTCCAGCAATCTCTTCAGATTGGTACAATCTTATTAATTTGTCTGTAATTCGTAGATACTACATCTGTTGGTACGGTACCCTACTACGTCCTCGTCCTTGCGGTTTGAATCGTGACTTCTTGCAGAATTGAAATTCTTCTAACTTCTCATCATCTCCCTAGTAGATCATGCAATTCTCGATGCAAACGTCTATCATCTCCGAAGGCAACCCAAGACTATAAACCAGTTTTTGAATCTCATAATTAAGAATCAGCAGACACATTGTCTTCCAGCAAATGCTCTTTAAACAAGTCTGCCCCTGCATCCATGCAATTTTCATGTAGATTGTGATCAGTTATAATATTCATCATTCTAGCAGCCAACGACAATTTAGAGAGAACTTCTCTAAAACCACTGTAAATTGCCTTATTCGCAGCATCTAATATTTCATAAAACTTTTTTGCATCTATGTTAGGTTCTTCAACTTCACATGAGTCACATGCATCAGTTACCATAACATGAACCCTATCATAATCTACCATCTGCTCCTCCCGATGGTAACTATGTTCATTATGCAAATGATCAACCGGTTCATCATGAAAATTGCTATTACTACTACAAGCTTCATTCCCATAATTATAACCTTCTCCATGTTGAAACTAGATATAGTAATTCGGCGTAAAACCTCTATTTATTAAATGCTTAAATACATTTTCACGACTTGCCAATTTTGAATTGTTGCATTTCCGATAAGGACATAACATCTTAGCACTTTCCTGGGCGAGCGGTGTAGAATCTGCTTGATGCATAAAAGTCTCCAGTCCTTTGAGATATTCTTTCGTCACTCTCCCGTTACCATCTCTGTACGTATACATCTATCTCCGCAACTCGGAAATATTCCCATCACCTGACATTTTTTTTTCTTTCACGTTTTTAGTTTTTTTTTTAATTTTTGGTGTGTTTCATTTGAGAAACACAAGGGTCAACATATTTATAGGAAGTTTTTGAAATTGGTAGGTGAATTTTAACTAGGAATTTACGAGGAAATATAGTAAGCTAGCCAAAACAAAAAACGTGTTTACATCTAAAAAGTTGGTGCACTCAAGATATCGACACTAAATAAACGTAAACTGTTTTGTTGTAAAGTCCTCGTAATATTTACATCGACTTTACGACGAAACCATGTTTCCTCGTAAAAACCTCGTTAAATTGAGTTGTTTTTACGACGAAATTGTATTCTCGTTATTTAACGACGAATTTATGTCGATTATCGTAACATACTCATAAAAAGACGTAAATTTATGAGGACATTTTTTCCTCGTTAATTTTCGTCGCTAAAGTTGTGTTTTCTTGTAGTGTATCAAGAACAATTGGAAGTCTTCCTTGTTACTTAGAAGAGCTTTCATGGCTACCATGGCAGCTATCTACGACATGAGGACAAATAGGTTGTTCCTTTCCTTGATTGATCATAATGTTTATTATGAAATTTATAAGAATAAACCTACCCTCACGAAATTGTGTGATGATGCAGAACTTGTGGCCACATGCTTCTGCGATTATGACTTCAACGAAGAGTCGGAAGATGGAGCATTGATCGACACCCAACCTAGACTATCGATCGACATGCTTGCAATTCAGCAATCGGTCGACGCCCACTCTTTGTTATCGATCGACACTCACATTCCATAACCGCTCAACAACTACAACATAGATGGTGATTACAACACATCCCACCCCGAGTACGACGTAGACTACTCAAAAGAAGAGATGATCGAGTATCGTGGTATTGCTATGGAAGAGGCTGGTGTTTTTCATATTTCCCATCGACTCGGGAAACCGACATCGATCGACTGTAACCCTATGCCATCGATCGATACTGACCAAGAAGCAGCATCCAAAGTAGTTTCAGCTACAGAACGCGAGAAGGAATATGGTTAACTACAACAAGAAGAGTTTGGTATCATGAGAGATCCAGATGGTCACGCAAGAGCTATGGATGGCAGACTACTTAATGTCACGAGGGAAGATATTGCAGACATTCTTTCCATGGCTAATGGAGATGGAAACCTTTTCTTGCAACATTCTGGTTATCCAACATCGATCGATGGTCACCATACACCATCGATCGACACACGTCCAGTATGCGAAGGATACAATGAAGATTACAGAGAGGAAGAGCAGATCGAATATCGCGGCCTGGAATCAGAAGACGCTGGATGGGTGATGAACACGAGAGTGGATAATCCAGCATCGATCACAGGCTACTCATGGACTTCGAATGGCATCAGACGCGAACCAGAACACGAACATGGAGCAGAAGAGACAGATATTGGTAATCTTAGACCAGATGAGTTTGGAATTTTCAGAGACCCAGAGGGACGTACACGTGCTCTTCATGGGATAATCCTACATTTATCTAAGGAGGATGTAGCAGATGCTCTTATTATGGCTAATGGATCGTGTACCTTATTTGGACAGCAGCAACAACCACGCACACCATTCCGCATCGATCAATATTGAGGAGCAGAGGCACGGGCCGATCCGTACTCCATACACTTTCAGGCCACCATCGACCGACACCAACATCAAGACATCGATCGATTGGCATTTCGAGCAAGGTACAAAGGTTTTGATACTGAAGGCAACAGACTTTTCCGCTGGGAAAAGAAAGAGGAGTATGGCATCTACAGAGATGAGAATGGTAACACACGAGCTACAGTTGGAAGGGTAGTAAATGTGCAAGCTGAAGACATCAGAGCAGTTCTAGAGAGACCTAATTTGTTTGAGCAAAGCTACATATGTTTACCAGAACTTGCAGCAAGGATCGCTATGTCTAGGAAGGATCAACAAACATACAACAGAGAAGAGATTGATGATATTGTGAATGCAATCTACATAACTCAAGATATGTCACTGGATGATTTCTACAATAGGTTGGATGGTGTCTACTATCCTATAGACACCTGCCTCACTGGTTTGACTACACACATGGATGTGATGAAGCAAGATTTGGATACTGCTCAGAGACAGCATGCGATTGGGGCATACAACCGAGCATCGATCGACGTCAACATCAGGCCATCGATCGACGTCAACATCAGGCCATCGATCGACAGTGAAGACAACAAACAGAAGACGGCAAGAGAAATAGAATTGGAAGATAGGTTCGATGAGATTGCATTTTATCAGAGCCTGATGAAGGAAGATATTTCTCGGAAATTGAAATATTTATTAGAGACTACAACTGCCAGACTTAGAATGCTACAACGCAATATTGAGAAACTACAAGAGGGTATGCATTCCATGGCATTTTCCAAAACAATTACAAGGAATGAGAAAACCAAAGGAGATTAGGCAATAAGCAGCTTCATTAGTATATGGTTTATGAAGAGCAAAGAAGATGTAGACACTTATTTTCCAAGTGTTGATCCAACTTCATACTATTCAGAGAGTTCACAAAGTCGAGCTTAAGACTATAACTAAGCGCTGAGTGGGAGGCAACCCACTGTTTAGTAAGCTTTTATTTCGTTTTTACTTATACTACTACTTATTTTGAGTTTTATTTTGTTTTATAGACTGTTTGAGTCACCATCGATCGACACCATAGAGGCACCATCAGTCGACATTGGATCGCGACCATCAATCGACCACACGCGCCTACCATCGATCGATACTCTTTTGCAGAGTCTGGTATCGAGTTTTTCTACTTACTCCATTTACTTATGATTTAATTTTTCCTAACCAATCCAAGGCGGATTACACTGGGGATAATGTAATTTAAGTCTGGGGGAGGTTCACTAATGATAGTTGATTTGTTGTGAGTTTTATTTGCTATATATATATATAAGTTTTTCAAAAAGATTTATTGAGTAAAGAAGAGGACTATGATCAAGATTTATTATTGACTAACCATACTTTAGCACCATTTTTAGAAGGTTGTTGTAGAGATATATAGAGATACCAAAGTGGATCATCCTGCCACTATATCACACTTGCTTAGAAAGTTTGAAGGAACCGAAGCTGATTTCCGACACTAATCCTAACATTATTTACTTGCTTTGGGGCTTGGTATACACTAGATCGGATTCCTTCTGCAAGTCTGTAGATACAAGTCATTGCACTTTTGGTTCCCTTCTCTCTTTCCCTTCAGCATCTACCTAATAGCTTAAAATATTGAGATGACTTCTCGAGATGCAAAGGGGTAGGTAAATTACCTATGATTCCATTATTCTAATTCGGAGGAACAATCACACATTGTTGGAAGTGAGGGGTGGGTACATTACCGATGACCCCACTATTCGCCTCCAACTTTGTCCAAAAAGCAAAAGTAAATAAAAAAGCAAAAAGAAGAGGAAAATCGAAAATTAGATGGCAAGACGGACTGTATCAGGATCATTGTCAATTAACTTTGAGATCTAGAAAGATTCAGAGAGAAAAGGGGAAAGAAAGGAATCAGAGAAGACTTTGTGCCTAGTTGTTCAGATACTTGCAGAGGTAGAGTCCATTCGTCCTTTGTTCGATATTCCCAAGGTAAATCTTGCACTTTTATTTTATGCAAATAAATGAAATCAGTAGAGGGGTGAGTCAGACTAGTATTTGCAAAGTTGTTGGTAGACTGGATTTGGTTGCTATACTAGGATAGGGTATATAAAGTTTCTCTATGATTGACTTGATAGGATATGATTGCAACAAAGTAAGTTGACAGTTATACTTAGACACTATGTGAGTCTCCGCTTCTCAGAACCTCTTTCACAAGCTTAGTTTGCTTGAGAACAAGCAAAAGGTTAAGTCTGGGGGAATTGATATAACCTATTTATTATCGGTTTTAGGCCATATTCTAGGCTCTAATTAGGGTCTATTATGTGTGTATAGTATATGTTTTAGATTATTTACAGGTCGAGGGACGTTTTCGAGATACTTGGAGCTTTTGAAGCATTTAGAGGAGAAGAATTCGTAACTGCCTATTTGAGGAGTCGAAGTACAAGACTGTCGTTGATTGACGGCACAGCCTTGGAGTCGACCGATGATGAAAGAACAAGGTCGATCGATGGCATGGTCGTTCGATGTTTCATACTTTCCATCGATCGACGCCCACCTCGCAAAACAGCCGATTGAAAGCCCAAGTTTAGAAGACAAATGACAAGAATGCTCTGGACGAGTTTTGACCTAGGTTTTAGGGTTTTTATATTTATGCTCATGTATTGAGAGCATGCAGAGTGTCCAAGTACAAGCGTAGGCAAGGCTTGACACAACTTACAAAGCTTTATAGTTTTAGGTTTTTAGGGGAGAAGATTCATAACTCTTTAGACAAATTTTGTATTGCAACCTCAAAATTTTATCTATGCGTTCTATTCAGACTATTGTTCTTTCTTTGATTATGTCTGATTAGTCATCAACTAGATAGGGTTGAATGATGGCAATCATGGATTATCCCAAAGTAGGATTGGTCTTTACGTTAATATCCATCAATTGAGTTGTGCTTAATGCTTGCATTATAGAGTAGCTAACTAGGATTTCGAAAGGACATGGACGACTACGAGAGTAGGTTTTACGCAAGTGCAATTACAAGCTTAGGCAAGGCTTTACACAACACACATAGCTTTATATTTTTAGGTTTTTAGGGGAGAAGATTCATAACTCTTTATGGAGATTTGTATTGGAACCCCAATATTTTATCTATGCATTTTATGCAGACTATTGTTCTTTCTTTGATTATGTTTGAGTAGTCATCAACCTAGATTTAGGGTTGAATGATGGCAATCATGGATTAGCCCAAAATTAGGATTGTTAGTTAAGTTAATATCCATCAATTGAGTTGTGCTTAATGCTTGCATTCTAGAGTAGCTAACTAGGATCTCAAAAGTAGGACATGGACGACTACGAGAGTAGGTTCTCTGCAAGTGCAAGTACAAGATTAGGCAAGACTTGACACAACACACATAGCTTTATAGTTTTAGGTTTTTAGGGGAGAAGATTCATAACTCCTTAGGGAGATTTGTATTGGAACACCAATATTCTATCTATGCATTCTATTCGGATTATTATTTTTCTTTGATTATGTAAGAGTAGCCATCAACTAGGTTTAGGGTTGAATGATAGCAATCATGGATTAGACCAAAAGTAGTATTGCTATCTAAGTTAATATCAAGAAATTGATTTGTGCTTAGTGCTTGCATTTTAGAGTAGCTAACTAGGATCTCGAAAGTAGGACATGTTCGACTAAGAGAGTAGGTTTTGTGCCAAAACATACTACATTGAACTAGGCTGTTAGGCGCATGCGAGAGCTGGTCTAACAAGTTTGGTGGACTTATCAAATCTCGTTCACACTTCCTTCTTATTTCACCGTCGATCGACATCAGTCCATAACCGTCGATCGATGGTCTTTCCTTTTGCTCGCATACGAGACTTGGAGTTAAAAGCGTCAGAATAGTTAATATTTGAGTTCTAGTGTATTTACATATTTGTGCTTCCTATTCACTATAATCCATTACGCTTGAAACCCTAGATCTGGCATATTTACATTTGCATCAAGTTAGTTTATTAGAATATTTTCATATCTGCATTATTTCCATATTTGCATTATTGGCATATTTCCATATTGCATCTGTACTTCTTGATAAGGAATATTTCCATAACTGATTGTTTGCCACCAATATATATATTCACCTAGCTTAATCTTTAGAAATAAGAAATATATTGTGTGACATTTCTCTTTGTGGATTTGATCCCTAAGTACTACCCCTGATCTCTTTTGGCAAGAGTACTATTTATGTGTTAAGACTAGAGTTAATTTGATAGTGATTTGTTTAGGATATTTATACCCTGCTGGAACAATAAAACACACGCATGTCAGCAGCCCTGGCATCAAGTTCGGATCTATGACTTAGAAGAGTAATACCTGTTGAATTCATAAAACACCCAAGCGTCGGGCCACCAATCTTCGTAAACTTAATCAACCCTCAAGATGACGATATCGACAAAGTTGACAACCAACCTGAAGAAAACGTGGAACGGTTTGAATATGGCGGCGACAAACCATGGTTGAAAACAATCCAAGCATACATCGCCTATGGAACACTACCTGCAAAAAAATGGGCGGCCCGGTAAATTAAGGCCCATGCCGCACGATACATTTTAATGGACAGAGATGTCTACAAATGGAGATTCTCTTGACCACTTATGACATGTGTAGAAGGAGGAGACGCACGAAAATTCATGGAAGAAGTCCACTCTATTCACTTATGAGATGTGTAGAACGAGAAAACGCACGAAGAAGTCCCTTCTGGCAGAAGATCCCTTGCGATCAAGATAAAACACCACATTCACTACTGGCAACAATGGTTCAAGACTGCGAAAAATTCGAGCAGAAATGCAAGAAATGCCAGAGACATGCCCCAACAATTCGCAAGCCTGAGGAGGTCCTCTCTTCTAATTTGTCGCCATATCCATTCATGCGATGGTCAATAGACATCGTCGGTCTCTTGCATAACTCGAAGCAAAAATGGTTTCTGCTAGTCTTAACAGACTTTTTCTCGAAATGGGTGGAAGCATAATCTTAAGAAAGCATTAAAGACGCTCAAGTCGAAATTTCGTCTGGAGAAATATCATCTGTAGACATGGAGTCCCATACGAGATCGTAACGGACAATGGATCTCAGAATATTTTGACTTGATTTGAGGAAATTAGCAAAAAGTGGAAGACACAATTAACCAAATCGACTCCCAGGTATCCATAGGGGAACGACAAGGCTGAAACGATCAACAAAACTGTCCTAGACGTCTCAAGAAATGTTTAGACGTCAAAAAAGGTCAACGGGCAAAGGAACTCGAAGGAGTCCTTTGGTCCCATCGAGCCACTCCAAGAGGAGCAACAGGAGAGAATACGTTTGCCCTCGTCTATGGGACATTATGCATGATCCCAGCTGAAGTCGAATTTCCTGGAGTACAAAGGAGGCTGCTTTCCAAACGGGAAAACCTTAGCAACTCGATGATACTAGACACGGGAAGGAGATCTAGTTCTACGTAAAGTTTTCCAAAACACCGCTGAACTAAACGCAGGAAAAAATTGGAACAAACTGGGAAGGACCTTACAAAGTCATAAAGGTCATTCGACCAGGATCGTACGAAATCGCCAACATGCAGAGCGTCAAAATTCCAATAACCTGGAACACGATTCACCTCAAAAAATATTATCACTAAGCAATCACACTGCAACCAACTGAACTGCGAGACAGCTTGATCCCCAAAAAGAATACTTAGGCAATTCGTCGCAAGACAAGTTCAGCTGTCCCCCTCTCTAAACTGGGGGGAAAGTGGGTACGTATACGTATACTCGTATACTCCCAAGTTTAAAATATTTGCTCTTGTACTTGATATTTTTGAAACTTTTTCCAGCAATAAGAAAACGAAATACGACTTTTACAAGTCTCGTAAATCTCTTCAATAATTAAATTACTCGATCTCGCAACTTGCCTCGCTTAAAGAAGACGAAGTAAAAAAGACGATCATACTTAGACAACGCTTCAAGCCCGCAAACATTTTATCACAAGATGCGGCATTATAAAAACTCAACCTTCGACGCAGCGAGACGTCGCTAACGCTCGAAGAACTATTTTTCGCCAAAACTTTCCAAACGGAACCCTCTTCTCAAAAACTCAAAACAGTCAAACGCACTAACATCTTTTCAAACACATACCCTTCACGAAGACTAAAAAACGGTAATATATACCAATATGTTTGTTGCTGATCACAACAAACTCTCAACGTCCTAAACAAACTAAGCCATCTCATAGAGATATCCCCTCATACATCCGACACAAGGATAATATCGCTATAAAAGAAATCCAAAATTTTGGTTAGCACTTCTAGACGACTTAAAAATTATCTTGGGAGAGATGCTCGATTCCTACCAGACAAGTCGTATAAGCCTCGAACCGATCGCGGACTTTAAATCGATACGGAATCAGGTTAAAATCACGACAGTAACCTGAAAGCCGATTAGTCATTCGCAAACCTTAGACTTGGTCTTTATCATCTCTAGGCATAGTTTCAAAGCGATACAAGATCCAATATATGCCTCTTTGCTTATATTTAAACGTCCATAGAAATCCCGAGGAATTAAGTTTTACGAAAAACCCTCGAAACGGACCACAAAATTAGTAGTTCACGCAGAGTTAGATATGAGATGACAACTCATAATCTTCCCTCTACGCTCCCACGAATACGGATATGCTCTTAAAACGCAAAACAAAATTCATTCAAAAGCCGCAAAGCGGTGGGAATTCAAAGCCACAAGCGGTCAGTCCCACAATGAAAATACGGTTACACTTGGCCAAAGCAAACATAAACCATGACATAAAAATAGGTCTCGAATGAGACTGCAATCTCACTCATCCTTCGAACATGGAACCTTACCTTCACCCATCACCTCGTTCAAGTTCTGGGCCGCGCCATCTCCGCCTTCCTTGACCATGAGACTTTACTCCTCTAGGTTATCAAAGTACGGCAGAAGGATGCACTTGGACCCCCAGTTCGCCTGCCTCCACGTCTGCGAGTTCATTTTTAGGAGCATAAAGCTTGCCCCCCTTGGTCTGTAGAGTTGGGGGCGCTTCACCCTAAAACAACCGAATCTCAACCATCCCTCCTTCGATGGACCCAAGAGCCAGGTCCCGATCACGAACAATCACCAAGGAATCAAGGGAATTGGAGATCATTGCCAAACGAGTCTGAAACTCGGGAGTGAAGCATCTTTAGCCTCTTCAATCCCGCAACTCGTCGACCCTTCTCTGCTCTGAAGCTAGGGCTGAAGTCGACGCACCTCCAAAGCCTTAGTCTTCTTTGCCTGTTTTGCCTTAAGAAAAGAACTCGCAGTCTTCCCAAGACCTCGCTCGAGCTCGCCAATATGAGTCTTAAACTGAGACACTTCAAGAGAATGGGAATCGTTGATAACTTTCGACCTTGCCTCGAGCTGCGATGACTTATTATGCGACTCTGCCAACTCTCTCGTAAGACGTTTGGCCTCTGATCCGCAATCGTTGATCATCCCATCAATCAAAGACACAAACAGCAAAACAAGACAAAAATCAGAGAACGACCAACGAACTCACAAAAAAAACTCTTTAGACAAACCTTGGCACGATGTTGTGGCATTAGACCCAAACCGGACGCCCCCGCTGACAAAGGACCAACCTCGACGCCCTTGGTGCATCTCCTCTTCCTTAGTCGCGTTAGGATTAACACATGGCCTTTTGCGATCCTTCGATGTAACTGTCGGAGTGGCGCTAGGAGCGCGATGTCCTAAAATGATCTTTCTCTTGGTAGGAAGAGGAGGAGGCATCGGATCTAGAGCTGGGTCAAATTACACAACTGGATTCGGAGTCGTAGATGAACCCGACAGTTGGGCTACAGCCTCAGGCGCAGACACAACCGCGACAGCCGCCCCTTTGTCAGGAACAACATTGTGCAAAGGCAATACCTCAACTGAGGAAGTTGTGGAAACCAAGATTCGCACTGTCAATTTCCGTTGAATTAGGAACGCAGGATAAACACTAGTTTCCCAGAGGTCCCTGATATCTGCTAAACCACACGCCAATCAGTCATAATACAAAGCAAATATCAAAAAGCAAAGTAAGAATCGAAATGAGAGCAAATAGATGTCTTATTCCGAATTTGTGTATAAGCGCTTACAACAAAAAAGGAGCCTCAGCTATGAGAGCTGTCGGCGAGATCCCAAGTTCTAATAGCCTAAGACTGCAAAACCCTAGTTGAGTCGCAGCTCGAATAACAAAAACGGAAAGTTGCCAAAATGCTCTAAGTGCTAAGCTATGTATGCTCTAAGTGGAGATTTTCGTGTGTCCTATGCATCATCACCCTTGAAGTCCTTATATAGTCTTCCAGAGGCATTTTGCACCTTCCCCTTTTGTCCGTGGTCGAATTTATCGCTTTGCCGAATATTCCTTTTTTCATCAATCTTCATGATTATCTTCGGAAACTTAACATTTATCATTCGATCTTGACATTTATCTTCTGAACTTAACATTTATCCCTTCCTGAAAAAATAAAAGATAGACGGTCACAAATTTTGGGCTTGATTTCGGTCAAAATCGTGAGTGGGCCTTTAGCCGAGCTTTAGACCTCATGGGGCCATTTTTGACGTAGGAGTTTCTACGATTTTATCGAAAGAGCATTACTTAAGACAACGTCTTCCGTGAGTTAGGATCCTTCTTATGGGGCGTGTGACTCCAGCGAGTCGGATTTCTCGTGCCATCATACCCGCCCATTCGGCGAATTAGGCTTGTCCAACTTGCCGAACGGGGGAGTTGGTTGGTCCGTGCAATCCAACTCGCCCGTACGCAAGTTGGACTTGTCCAACTCGCCGTACGGGTGAGTTGGTTGGCGAGTTGGTTGGTCCGAGCAGTCCAACTCACTGTACGGTCGAGTTGGTCGGCCCATGTGGCTTGATTTGCCCGTTCGACAAACTGGACGTATTGTCTGGCCATCTTCTCCGTCTGGGGAGTTAGATGATCGAGCTTTCTAGTCGTTTCGTCGTATTGCCATTCGGGGATACGTTTACCTGCGGTCTTCGGACAAAATTTTCTGGATGACTTATTTGTACCGACCACTCCTTTGTGGTCAGTCAAGATTTGACCTCGATTTTTCATGTTTCTACTTTTTCCGAGACATTATCTCTTTCTTACACAAAGAACGTATTTTACCGGTAGGTTTTCGACGTTGATACCGTCGTAACCGATTTTGACCCCAACAGAAGTCAAGGCGTCAGCTGGAGCAGGGAGATTCGGTGGGACAGTACGCATCCGACTGATCGCCCCCTCGGCTTCGGGGCGATCCATCTCATCCAGAAAGAGAAAAACTTTGCAATATGAGCCCGAATGGCTCTGGGAGCAAGAAAGTTTGACGTACTCGCATGAAGGGCCTTGCCCATCTCAGCATCATAACTCTTCTGGCCGCTAAGGGAAGAAGACATCTTTGTGGAGGGAAGCCTTTAAGAAAGAAGGGAGAGAGAACTTAAAAAGTTGAGAAAGTGTGGAGAGAATGAAGAAAGGGAATCCGTTACTTATAAGAGAATAAGGTTGAGGAAGTTCTCCGCACTAAAATAATCGACAAAAGTCTTTCGAGGAAAGTCATTCCAGTCGTAGATTCTGATTAAAAACATCACTCACCCGCAAGAATCAAGCTCAAAAAATGCGAGCTGGGGGGTTAACTGCTAGGGTCAAAAGCGGTCATCTGTTAGAGATTTGAATGCACCACATCCAACTCACCATCAAGCGTGTTGGATCAAACAATCCAACTCGCCTGATGTTCCTCATCCAACTCGCCATCGGGTGAGTTGGGTCGATCAATATAACTCGCCTAATGGCGAGTTGGATCAGCCTTTTCTAACTCACTGTCAAGCGACCTAGATAAGTCCTCATTAACCAAACCTTAGCTTCTCCTTCGGGCCTTGATTGAATTGTCCCTTGTTTCATCTCTGTTGAAGTTGCCGTTGGAACTTTACGATAAATGTTGGGGTCAAAATCGGTTATCTTGAAATCAACGTCCATAAAATTGTTTTTCCACACGAACGCTATCTCAATATCATCCCAACAAAAGTTCTGATCTAAAGACTCAAGAGAAATGGAGCAAGGAGCCAAACGAGCAGCACAGTTCGCTGAACGGGCGAGTTAGACCAGATGGGCCTTACTTTATGCCTTCCGTTAAACCTCGATGGACCCATTCCTCGTCTCGTTTCGATCAGAGTTACTGTTGGGACTTTTCGATTTGGGAACCGCAATAATTTGTCTTCTCGTATGAAGTTCAGGCTTATTGTAAAAACAACACTGGTTAACTAAACACCACAAGCTGCCTTCACTATACGAGAAATTTGAACTCCCTTTGGAATCGACATTGTTTCAAGGAAATACGAAAAACGCTTAAGTCAAAAAACGGTCCAAGAAGGTCTAAAACGCGGCCAAAAGCCGCACACGAGTTTATACGAAATCAAGCCCAATGATACTATGACGGTTGATATTTTGTTGCAGGAAAAGATAAATTTCAAGTTCAGAAGATAAGTTTCAACTTTCCGCGATAAAGATGAGGATCGAGAAGAAAAGGAATTATTCCTGAAACAAGATAAACTCGGCCTATGGGCGAAAATGGAAACAGAAACCGACCTAGAAGGCATATATAAGGGGAGCTAAAGCTAAAGACAAAAGGATCCGAGGACTTAGACCTAGAAAAACTTTGCTAGCTTAGGAAAACTTAGAATTTGGGCGGCTTGATTTTACTTAGACTCTTTTCGTCTTTCTTTGAGACTAACTTGGCTAGCAAAAACTCTGTTTGTCTTGTCTCTCGGAAAACCTTGTAACTTTGTTCTTATCAATTAATAATACGTCTTTGTGCAACTTACTTTCAATATTTTGCTATCCTTGTGTCTTTTGTTTTTGTGTGTTTACGCAGATAATTCGGGATCTCTGGGAAAGTCGAGTTGACTTGGCTTCCCTTATTTTATGCAAAATTAACAGTGCAAATTTTGTTTTTCACAGTTTGGCGTTAGAAGGAGGGGGGAACAGATTCTCTAACTCGAAAAACCACCGAACAACTGAGACATAATATGCCTAATCAAACAGGCAGCGATGTCACCTCCTTCAAGAAAAGAGCAACGACTGACCCAGTCAAATCTCTCAACGATCTCCTTGTTGTTGAGCTGACAATCCAAAATATCGATGTCACGAGGATATTGGTTAACATCGGAAGCTCGGTCGATATCGTCTTCAAAGACACCCTCGAGAGGATGGAAATCAGTCTATCCGAAATCACGGAAGATCTGAACCCAATAGTAGGACTCTTGGGGGAAGCTAGCATGACTCCCAGCACAATCAACCTCTCGGGTAAAGCTGGTAACATGTCAAAAATTGTGGAGTTCTTGGTCATTGATGGACCCACGTCTTACAACGTGATCGTAGGAACCCCATGATTAAACTCAATGCAAGCAATCTCGTCAAGATACCACATGTGTCTCAAATCCCCAACCCCTCGCGAAATCGATACCATCTGGGGAGATCAAAGAATCTCACGGGTTTTCTTCGCTGTAGAAAAAGAAATCGTCTGCCGTTGACGACGCCCTAGATCAAGATGAGACTTAAATATTTTGGCAATCATGAGTAGCCAAAGCTTGCGAGCCCATTGTCTCGGTTTGCTTAGATGAAGCATTCCCTGATCGCTGCGTCAAAATCGTTGCGAACTTAAGTGAGTCTCTAAAAATAGAGCTCATAGCTTCTCTGAAGAAGAACTTGCACACGTTCGCATGGGCTGCGGAAGATATGCCAAGGATTGACATCAACGTCACATGTCACGAGCTCAACGTTGTCCCAATTTTCAAGCATGTCAAACAAAAGAGACAAAAATTGGGACCAGAACACGTTGGTTTGGTTAACGACGAGGTCGAAAAACTCCTCAAAGTCGGATCCATAACAGAGGTCAGGTATCCCGACTGGCTCGCTAAGCCAGTCGTTGTCAAAAAGAAAAACGGAAAGTTGCGAGTTTGCGTCAATTTTACTGATCTCAATAAAGCATGTCCAAAGGATAGCTTTCAACTGCCACACATCGACCGCTTAGTCGAAGCAACGGCAGGGAACAAACTCTTGTCCTTTATGGATGTCTTCTCCGGGACAATCAGATTAGGATGGAGTCCGACGATCAAGAAAAAACTGCATTCATAACTGATCGCAGCACTTACTGCTACAGGGTAATGTCGTTCGGTCTAAAGAATGCTGGCGCGACCTATTAATGGCTCGTCAACCGTATGTTCTCCGAACAGCTCGGAAAAAAATGGAGGTGTACATCGACGATATGCTTGTAAAATCTCTCCAAGAGCAATATCATATCGCCCACCTCCAAGAATGCTTTGAAAATCTAAACCTCCACCATATAAAACTGAACCCCGCGAAATGCAGGTTTTCAGTAGCATCGGGAGAATTCATGGGAAACCTCGTCACCTACCGTGGGATCAAGGCTAACCCGAAACAAATCACCGCGCTGATGGAAATGGCATCTTTGGGAAAGAAACGAGAAGTACAGAGATTGAATGGTATGGTCGCGGCACTTAAGAGATTTATCTCACGATCAACGGACAAATGTTTGCCTTTCTACAACACTTTGAAAAGAAACAAGAAATTCGAGTGGACCGAAGAATGTGAAAAGGCTTTCCAACAGCTGAAACACTACTTGGCCACTCCCCCGGTACTCGCAAAACCCGTAGAAGGGGAACCATTGTTCATGTACATCACAGTATCGACCACGGCTGTGGGCAGTGTCCTTATCTGAGAGGAACGCAGCGAGCAAAAGCCTATCTTTTACGTGAGCAAAACTTTGCTCGATGCAGAGACACATTATCCGATGATGTCAAAATTGGCACTGGCGGTCGTAATGTGAGCACGAAAGCTAAGGCCATACTTCTAGTCCCATACGATCGTAGTACTCACGTCATTCCCGCTGTGAACTATCTTTCACAGCCCCAGCCAATCTGGAAGGTTGGCGGAATGGGAAATCAACCTAAGCGAGTACGACATCAAATATCGACCAAAAACTTGCGTGAAATCGCAAGTACTCGCTGATTTCTTAAAACTCCCTGCATGGTGCACAACCAAGTGCACCAATGAAGAACCCGATTCGACCTGGACCCTCCACGTCGACGGATCCTCATCCAAACAGGGCTTGAGGATCGGGATCTTACTCATGTCACCAACAGGGGAAGTGCTGGAATAGTCATTCCGACTAATCTTCCACACCTCAAATAATGAAGCCGAGTATGAAGCTCTGATCGCTGGTTTACGATTGGCTTATGGCTTAAAAATACGCAACATTCACGCCTACCCCGATTTCATACTTGTAGCAAGCCAATTCAGCGGGGAATACAAAGCAAGGGAAGAAAGATTTAACGCTTACCCTGGTCCCTCGCGCCGAAAACGCCCAGGCCGACACCCTAGCTTCCTTGGCATCCAGTTCGGATCCACGTTTGAGTAGGGTGATTCCCGTAGAATTCATAGAACATCCTAGCATCTGACCACCTGTTATCATAAACTTAATTAATTCACCCGCCGGCGACACCGACGAAGTCGATGTCCAAGCCACACAAGAGTCCTAGCGGTCAGAGTACAGATTCCACAAACCTTGGACAGAGACAATCCTTGCTTACATCGCCTACCGGAAACTCCCAGCAGAAAAATGGGCAGCCCGAAAGATTAAAACGCAAGGCTCGCGATACGTCTTGGTAGACAGAGAACTCTACAAGTGGAGATTTTCCAGGCCGCTCATGACCTGCGTAGAAGGAGAGAAAGAACGAAAGATAATGGAAGAGGTCCACTCTGGATCCTGCGGAAATCACTCTGGTGGAAGATCCCTCGCAGTCAAAATTAAACGCCACGGACACTACTGGCCGACGATGATCAAAGATTGCGAGAACTCTGCGCGTAAATGCGAAAAGTGCCAAAGACACACCCATACTATCCATCAACCAGAAGAGGTCCTCTCATTGATATCGGCACCATATCCATTCATGCGATGGTCGATGGACATAGTCGGACCGATGCATATGTCAAAGCAAAAATGATTCTTACTGGTCTTCACGGATTTTTTTCTCAAAATGGGTCGAGGCAGAGTCCTACGCAAGCATTAAAGATGCCCAAGTCGAAAGCTTCGTATGGAGAAACATTGTTTGCAGACATGAAGTCCCTTACAAAATCTTAACGGACAACGGATCTCAGTTTATTTCAACTAGATTCGAGGCTTCTGCAAAAAAAATGGAAGACACGACTGACGAAATCGACCCCTAGATACCCGCAATGCAACGGCCAAGCCGAAACTACTAACAAGACAATCCTTGATGGACTCAAAAAAAGTTTGGACGCCAAAAAGGGTAGACGGGCCGAAGAACTCGAAGGATTCTTATGGTCACATCGCACAACTTCGAGACGCGCAACAGGAGAAACTCCATTCGCCCTCGTATACGGAGCAGAATGCATGATCCCAGCGGAAGTCAAATTTCCTCGGGTACGCAGAATATTCCTCCCAGAACGAGAAGAGTGAAAAAATTAATGATGCTCGACGAGCTCGATCTAATCAATGAGCGTTGGGACCAGGCCCTTATACGAATTCAAAACTATCAGCAGATACCCGCAAAGTACTACAATGCTAACGTGCGCAGCCGCAGATTCAAAGAAGGCGACCTAGTCCTTCGAAAAGTTTTCCAGAACACCGCCGAGCGGAACGCTGGAAAACTAAGAGAAAACTGGGAAGGACATCAAAAATATGCAGGATATCAAAATTTCGAGAACTTGGAACGCGATGTACCTCAAGAAACACTACCACTAAGCAACGCTTGGAACTGAACCACGAGACGGCTTGATCCCTGAAGAGGGTACGTAGGCAATTCGTCGCAAGACGAGCTCTGTCGTCCCCCATCATTAAAAATGGGGGAGTGGGTACGTATATGTATACTCGTATACTCCCAAAAAAAAAAAGAAAATTCAAAAATATACGCTCCCATACTTGGTAGTTTCAATACTTTTTAACACGGCAGAAAACCTCCAAAAATCCGTCTATCATCGGAACATTCCATCTCGCAACTCTCTTAGCTTAAAACCGACGTAAAAAAACCAACCTTCGACATAGCGAGACGTCGCTAACGCACGAAGGACTCCCTTTTCGTCAAAGCTTTCCCAAAAGGGATACTCACTTTAAAAACAGTCCACTTGCAACTATAAAACACACATACCTTCTTAACACGTATCCTCCGCAAAGAGTAAATGGTAATGTATACCGATAAGTTTGTTGCTGATGGCAACAAATAGTAACGTCCTAAACAGACTAAGCAATCTCGTAGAGATACCTCTCGAACACCCGACACAAGGGTCATAAGGCTATAAAAGAAATCCAAAATTTTGGTCAGCACTTTCGGGACACTTAAAAATTGTCCCCGAAGAGATGCTTGATTCCTACCATACGAGTCACATAAGCTGCAAACATATCGCAAACTCTAAAGCGGGACAGAATCAGGTTGAATACGATACGGGTAATGTAAGTCGAAGTAGTCACCACACCCCCTAAAACCCTGATTAGACCTAGGTCTTGCCCTAAACCCAACACACTGGTCTCTAACAACTCTAGGCATAGTATCAAACACCATGATACGATATCCCAAAATTTTTCTATTAGCTAATGTTTGAGTATCTTCAGAAATCCCACGGGTTTATGCACCGCGGAAAAATCTCGAAACAAATCACGAATATACAATTCACCTAGATTTAGATTACGAGATGACAACTCGTAGCCTTCCCTCTTCACCCATATCAATGCTCAATAAACTCTTCAAAACGCAAGACGGGGATTCAAAGCCACAAGCGGCCAGTCCCAAGATAAAAACACGGCCACACTCAGCCGGCGAAAAACACAAACAATAAGATAAAAAAAACAAAGTCTCACACGAGACTGCAAACTCAATCATCCTCCGTACGCGGAGCCTCACCTTCACCAGTCATCCCTTCCGGGTTCAAAACCGCGTCGTCTCCACCTTCTTCAGCTATGGGACCCTGACCCTCAGCGTCACCCAAACAAGGCGGAAGGATACACTCGGATTTCAGGCCCGCAAGGATCAGGTTGAAGTCTCCGTCCGTTTCCACTAACTCTGCCCTATGAGCAGAAAGCTTGGCCTCTTCAGCTTGCAGAGACGGAGGCGCTTCACTGTGAAACAATTGGACCTATCTCATCCCACCCTCGACGCCTGCCAAGTCTAAGTCCCTGACGTGGTTGACCGCGAAGGAGTCAAGGGAATCGGCAATCCTCGCCAAACGGGTCCAAAACTCAACCGACGATTTGTCCCCACTCTTGATCCAATGCTTTAGCCGACGCAACTCCAAAGATGTAGCCGTATTCGCTTCTTCTTCCTTAATCAAAGAGCTAGCGGTCTTCCCGAGATCCCACTCAGTTCACCGTTTTGAGTCTCGAGTTGAGTTACCTCGAGGGAATAAGCATCCTCGATAACCTTCAACTTCCCTTCAAGCTGCGGTGACCTTTCTCGCGACTCTGCTAACTCCTTAGCAAGACGCTCACCCTCTGACCCGCACTCGCTGATCATCCCATCGATCAAAAAGACAAACTGCGATACGAAGGAAAAGTGGCAGTCAAGAAACAATCAATACACATGCAATAAAAAAGGGGGAAGAGGAAGAAGGTCTCGAAACGAACCTTGGCGCGATGCCTTGAAACCGTCATAGGCAGAGGATTAACCTCATAGTCCTTGGTGCACTTCTTCTTCTTAGCTGCGTCGGGATTAGCACAAAGCCTTTTGCGACCCTCCAGCCTAGGATCCGGAATCGTACTAGGTGCATGGAACCCCAAGACGGTTAATCTCTTGACTGGGGGAGGACGCATCGACTCGTGAACCGGTTCCACATCGATGACATGGACCGGGGTCGTAGAAGAACCAGACGGCTAAACTTTGACCTCAGGTGGCGACGAATCTGTGGCGACCGCTCCTCTGGCAGGAACTGCATCACGTACGGGGGGGAACCTCAGGATTCAAGGCATCGGCTGAAGCCGCAAGTCTCGGAGGCACACCTCGTGAGGGGCTTGCCATGTCCTCGGCCTCGCGACAAGCCAACTCACTCTGAAAGGAAAGAAATTCCGCAATATGAGCTGGAACAGATCCGACGGCAGGGAGGTCCGACGAACTCAAGCCGGCGGCATTGCTCATCTCGACGTCACTACTCTTCTAAAAGTTGCTGGAAGAAGACATCTCGGTGGAGAAAAAATTCTAAAAGAACATGCAAAGAGAACTTGGGAAGATGGGAGAGTGTGGAGAGAATGAAAATGGGAACCTCTATAGTTATAGAAGAAACAAAAGTTGAAGGATTTTCCGCACTACAATAACCGGGAAAAAACCTTTCAAGGAAAATTAATTTTTACCACGGATTTCGATTAACACCATCACTCGCCCGCAAGAATCATGCTTGAAACGTGCGAGCTAGGGGGCTAACTGTTGGGGTCAAAACGGTTATCTCGGAATCAACGTCTAAAATTGTGTTTCCACACAAAAGCAATCTCAACACCATCCCGACAAAAGTTCCCGAGCTAAATAATCAAGAGAAACATAACACAGAGCTAAATGAGCAGTCCAGTTTGCTGAACGGGCGAGTTGGATCGATCACACTGACCAAATCACCCGTTTGGCGAGTTGGATCGATCCCACCAACCAACTAGCCCGTTCGGCAAGTTAGATCGAGCACACCGACCAAATCACCCGTTCGGCGAGTTGGATCGATCACACCGACCAACTCGCCCATTCGACGAGTTGGATCAAGAACATCATCCAACTCGCCCATTTGGTGAGTTGGACCGAATGCACCATCCACCTCGCCCGTTCGGCGAGTTGGATCCATCCCTCCTGGCTCTTTGTAAGGCGAGATGAACTGGAATTTATCCCTTCCATTAAACCTCGATGGACCCATTCCTCGTCTCGTTTCGATTGGATTTACCGTCGGAACTTTACGATTTGGAAAACGCTAGAACTCGTTTTCTTGTATGAAGTTCAAAGTTATCGTATAAAACGACAACGATTAACTAAACACCACAAGCTGCATTCAATATAAGAGAAATTTGAACTCTCTTCGGAATCGACGTCGTTTAGAGTGCTCTTTCGATAAATCATGAAAAACGCTTAAGTCTAAAAACGGCCCAAGAAGGTCTAAAACGCGGCTAAAAGGCCGCTTGCGAGTTTATACGAAACCAAGCCCAATGATACTATAAAGGTTTATCTTTTATTGCATAAGAAGTTAAATGTCAAGTTCGGAAGATAAATGTCAACTTTCCGCGATAATGATGAGGATCGAGAAGAAAAGGTAAAATTCCTGAAACGCGATAAACTTGGCCTATGGGCGAAAATGGAAAGAGAAACCGAGCGAGAAGGCATATATAAGGGGAGATAAAGCTAAAGAAAGAAGGATCCGAGGACTTAGACCTAGAAAAACTCTGCTAGCTTAGGAAAACTTAGAATTTAGGCGGCTTGATTTTACTTAGAGTCTTTTCGTCTTTTTTCTAAGACTCACTTGGCTAGCGAAAACTTTGTCTGTCTTGTCTCTCGGAAAATCTCATAACTTTGTTCTTATCAATCAATAATACGCCTATGTGCAACTTACTTTCGATATTTTGTTATCCTTGTCTCTTTCGTTTTTATGTGTTTACGCAAGAATTCGGGATCTCTGGGAAAGTCAAGTTGACTTGGCTTCCCTTATTTTACAGAAAATCGACAGTGCGGTTTTTGGTTCCCACAATAAAAACCGCAAAGACTCGTTTTCTCATATAAGTTCAAGTTGATCGTATAAAATGGCAACAATTAACTTAACAACTTAGTTGCGTCAACCATATGACTAATTTGAACTAGTTTATATAAACGGCGTCGTATCAAAGGTGTTCTTTTGAGAGAAATTATATAAATATTTAAGTCAAAAAACAGCCCGAAAAATGTCTAATACGCGGCTAAGAGCCCGCAAACTATTTTGGACGAAATTGAGCCCAAGGTTACTATGATGGTATATCTATTATTCGCAGAAAAAGATAAATGTCACGTTTCAAAGGATAAACACGAAGATCAGGGGAAAATGAAAAATATTTCCGTAAAGCGATAAACTCGACCTAGGGGCAAAAAAGGAAAAGATTACCGACCTAGAAGGCTTATATAAGGAAAACTAAACCAAGAAGCGTCGGGATCCGAAGATAGAGAATTCTTGTTTGCTTAGAAGAACCTAGAACTTAGGTGGCTAAGCCAATGAGGTTATACTCAGAACATTATGCTTCTATTCTGCGATCCTTTTTGTTACCAATTCTCTATTCATCATGTTTTTGGTGAAATCTTGTAGCCATGTTCTTATCAATCAATAAAACGCCTCTACGCAACTTACTATCGATATTTTGTCAGCTTTTTCTTTTTTTGTATTTGTGTGTTTACGCAAATAATCTGTGTCCTCTGGGATAATTAGGGTTTCCTGACCTTCCTTATTTTACAAAAATCGATAGTGCGAATTTCGGTTCCCACAAAAAAAAATCACTTATAATTTTCAAAAATCTCTTTATTTTCCTTTTCATTAAATAAACTGTAGTTACCAAATAAGCCTCAGGAAAAAAAGAAAATAAATTAGATAAAAGCTAAAAAGGAATGTGTTTGCGTGTTGCTGGAGCTGCGGTGTGATTGCGGTTTGTGTGGAGCACTGGAGGTGTAAACGAAAACCCCGATGACGCTGCTTCTCTCTCGCTCTCCTCTCCCAGTCAAAATTTCTCCAGCTCGATCCTCCACCATAGAAGTCCCAATCAAATCCCTGTCCATCGCTGGTGTATCCTCCACCGTAGATCGCTTCAAAACGGGTATGTTTTACGGTTTCCAAGCTCGTGAATGAGTTGGGAAGCCTAATTGGAATGCATTTAGATGTTTCCCATGGTTCATGGGTCTATTATAACTTGAAAGTAGTAGCAAATGGGTTGCATTCGTTGAAGTGTAGTGAATTGAATGTAGATTTTAAAATCAATAAGGCTACAATTGGAAAATAGTGAAACTAATATTACTAATAGTTGTAGTATAGCTAGTAACAGTAATATTACTGAATAAGTTTCCTCTTGTGAAATAATTTTTAAGCATAATTTTGCTATGCATAACGGATGGCAAGCATTGGTTTTTTGGTATATTATGAAATAGCATTGGTACAACTATTGATAAATAGTACTACTGGTTAAGGTTTTGAATTGTTTTGGCAGAATTCAATGAGCAACAATGTCATCACACATTTTAGATGCGAGGGTCACATGTATAGTTTAGTGTTCAAGAGGAATACGGATGAGATAACTCTTTCAATGGTAGAAGCAAGGATATGCCAAAATCTCGAGTTATATGAAAGTATTGTGAAATGAAATTGAGTTACATTTCACTGTTGGTTGTATGTGAGGAACAATTTTTAATTTCTGATGATGAGGACCTTTGTAGTTATATGTTATCCCTTGATAAAGAGAATCATAGATGCATTTTGTATGTGGTGGTCATCAGAAGCTCAGAACTCCCAGAGCAACTCTCAAGAGAGGGCAAACAAAGTTCTTTAGGTGTGAACTATGAGGTATGGCATTCGAATGACGATGATATCAATGATACATACATAACTTTATATGGTGGCAACAATCAAGTTGATAAACAACCTTAGGGGGGATATTGGCGATTGAGGAGATGGAGGAAGAAGTGGATGAAGATGTAAATGTGAATGAAAATGCGGATGGAAATGTGGTTAATGGTAGGGGAGACTCTGATATGCATGATATGTATGTAGAGGTTCCACCTGTTGCTGAACCAATCTGGTTTATGGAGGAATGGGAAGACAGTCTGAGTTTAAAAATACAACAAGAGTTTGTTAATAAAAAGGCAGTGCAAGAAGTGGTGGATAGAGGCGCATGTAACAAAAGTTTTGGGTTTAATGTGGTAAAATCAGATAAGGAGCGATTAGTGCAAAAATTTCCTAAAGAAGGATGTAAATTGGGACTACGAGCTTCGAAGATTGGAAAGACAGAAATGTTCTATATTAGAACATATGCCAACATGCATACATGCTCTCCTGAAGTCATAGTAAAAGCAACTCAAGGAGGAAATGCACGCCATAGCTAGTTGGATCTCTATTGCATGACGATTATCCAGGACAAATGGAAACTACTCCTAAAAGTATCATTGATCTTGTGTGCGAAAACTGAGTGTCAAGATATCATACTCCACTGCACTGAGAGGTAAAAATGAAGTTGTGAGTGTTTTGTGTGGCACTCCTGAAGAAAGTTACCAAATGTTGTATCGTTATTTGTACATGTTAGAGAAAATCAATCATGGGACAATAACAAGTGTGAAGTTGGATGAGTCGGACAAATTCAAGTTCATCACTCTGGGAGCTAGCTTATAAAGTTTTAAAGTGATGAGGAAAGTGATAATCGTGGATGCTTCATTTTCGAAAAGTGGATATAGTGGTGCACTAGTTTTTGCAACAGCCCATGATCCTAACCGGCACCACTATCCTTTTGGCATTTGGCGTACTAGATGGTGAGAATAAGGACAGCTGGAGTTGGTTTTCTGAGATGTTCAAAGTTGTTGTAACTGATTCATTGGAATTGGTGTTTATGAGTAAGAGAAATGGAAGCCTCATCAACGTCATAGCTAATGTGTTTTTTCGATGGCTCGTCATGCACACTGTATATGGCATCTGGCTCAAAATGTGAAAGGTCATGCAAGTAACAGCAACAAAGAAGTTGTGCAATGGAAATTTATGGACATAGCTCAGCTTTACACAGTGGCTGAATTCAATTTTACTTATTCTGGTTTCGAGACTCAATATCCATCTGATACGAAGTATTTGGAGGAAAGTTGTGAGAAATAAAAGTGGGTGAGCTGTTGTTTTCCATGAGATATACAACACTGGCACAAGCAACGTTGTAGAGTCAATGAACAGCGTGTTCAAGGATGCGAGGAAGTACTCTTTAACACCCTTGTTGGATATGATCATTAAAAATGGCTGATTGGTTTAATTAACATATGAAAGAGATCGTTAGAGGATCCGATGACTGCAAACTAGTGCCACTAGTGGAGAACTTTATGCACGTAACATGAGCGATTGTTGAGAAATTAATTATGTGAGAGAGAAATACTTTCAACCTTGAATACAATGTCATCGGTACTGATCGGAAGCCATATTTGGTGAATTTACTTGCGAAGGTTGCAGTGAATGGAATAGAGGTCATGTTTTCAAGTTCAATGATCTGATTTCTAAATATTTTATACTCTAACCTTGATAATATAGGTAATGATTTCAAGTTCGAAGAACTGATTTCTAAATATTATCGGATAGAGTTGTGAGTTTTGGCATATTACAAGATAATTTATGTGGTTCCGGATAACAGTGAATGAAATTCTCAGATTACATCAAAGAAATGAAGATTAGGGCTCCAGAGCGCCTCAAAAGAAAAAGAAAGGAAGAAGGAAAGTTAAAAAGTTTCCATGAGCCAGGGAACGTCGTCCAAGGATGCAAAATAAAAAGTGGCCAAGCCAAAGCCTACAATGGTTGTTATTGGGAAATCAAAGTGTTTGAATTTTTGTTTGTGTAATACTAGTTTGACTTTCTGTTTGGTCAGACAACTATGTAGAACTGTATTTTTGTTTGTAAAAACTAGTGCGACTACAACGAGTTTGAATTTTGATTTTTAGGAAAACATTCTTGCACTACAATTCGAAATATTGTTGATATACTTAGAACTGTATATGGGAAACAAATTAGACTAGGTCAAAGGAAAAAAGAAAAAAAATTATACTCTACAATCAAATGAACTACTCAACACAGTACATATACTTTAAGAGTCACTTTGTAAAATATGTGACAACTTGAGATTAAAAAGTTACGAAATAGAATTTTAATACTTTTACTGCACAAAACACTAATAATCATATATTAGGATTAATTGTACAACTAGTAAAAGACAATACAATAACATGTAACTAGGTGTTTTCCTACATCATGTGCATCAATAAAATTTTAAATTTAAATTATATTTGAAAGTAAAATCCTTCTAATATTTAGATTTTATTATTTCATAAGCGCAATATTTC
>CAJHQP010000321.1:0-213327 GCA_905132765.1 Moricandia arvensis | reverse complement strand
GATTCTACTCAGTCTTTCAACTGGTGGGAGCATATTGCCACAACAAGGAGGTGCAATGGAGAACCCCAAATCACTTTTGGGTTGAGATGAAAACCTTGATGAAGAAGAGGTTTGTTCCTGCTCACTATGGACGAGACCTTCACCAGAGATTGAGAAGACTTTCTCAAGGGGCAAAGAGTGTAGAGGAATATCACCAAGAGTTGGAGACACTCATCATGAAGGCTGAAGTGGTTGAGGATGCTGAAGCAACCATGGCTAGGTTCCAAGCAGGACTCAACAGAGATATCCAAGATAGGCTGGAGCTACAAGACTATGAGGACATGGACAAGTTGTTGCACAAAACCATTCTGATTGAGCAACAAAACAAAAGGAGAAGCACCACCAAGTCTCAATTCGGGTCTGCTTCAAAACCAGCCTACTCAAAGGATGACAAGTCCTTTGCTAAGCCAAAAGAAGGAACCTCAGCAGTAGGTTCCACACGTGATGACAAGGGCAAAGGACCAGCAACACCTACTAGGTCCCGAAATGTCAAGTGCTTTAAATGTCATGGCTTTGGACACTACGCTAATGAGTGTACCAACAACAAGATCATGATCATGCTCGAGAATGGAGATGTAGTTTCAGAGGATGAATAGGAACTATCTGAGGAAGACGTGGACTACCCTGTCAAAGGAGAGCTACTAGTCACCAGGAGGAGTCTCAATATTCAACCAAAAGCGAAAGAACATGAACAGAGAGAGAACTTGTTTCACACCTGGTGTTTAGTCCTAGACAAGGTGTGTAGCTTGATCATTGATGGAGGAAGCTGACAAACGTGGCAAGTGAGACACTAGTGAACAAGCTGAGCCTTACTGTCCGCAATCACCCAAAGCCAAACACACTCCAGTGGCTAAGTGAAGAAGGTGAAATGTGTGTGACTAAACAAGTGATGGTGCCCCTGACCATTGGGAGATACCAGGATGAGATCACTTGTGATGTTCTGCCTATGGAGGCTAGTCACATCTTGCTGGGCCACCCATGGCAATATGACAAGAGGGTAGTACATGATGGCTACACAAAGAGGCATTCATTTGTTAAGAAGGAAAAACACATCACTCTGGTTCCATTGACTCCACATGAAGTGCATCAAGATCAGGTGCAACTTAAGCTGAGAAGAGAAGAAGCTAAGGCCACAGATCTAACTTCACTCAAGGAGGACACGGCCAAGGTAAGTACTCATAACCTTTTTTCTTCTTCTAAAGAGATCAAGGAGGCGTTGAACACTAAACAACCCATGATTCTTGTTATGTTTAAAGAGTTGCTAACCATTGTGGCTAACCATGAACCAATGATTCCAAAAGAGATTGAGAGTCTTTTGCAGGAGTATAGGGATGTCTTCCCAGAAGATAATCCAATTGGTTTGCCACCCATCAGAGGCATTGAGCATCAAATTGACTTTGTACCAGGAGCCACACTCCCAAACCGTCCAGCATACATGACCAATCCTGTTGAGACCAAGGAGCTCCAGAAACAAGTCAATGATCTCTTGGAGAAAGGTCACATCAGGGAGAACATGAGTCCTTGTGTTGTACATGTTCTACTGGTGCCCAAGAATGATGGAAGCTGGCACATGTGTGTGGATTGCAGAGCCATCAACAACATCACAGCTAAGTATAGAGACCCAATCCCTTGCTTAGATGATATGTTAGATGAGTTACATGGTTCATGTGTCTTTTCTAAAATTGATTTAAAGAGTGGTTACCACCATATTAGAATGAAAGAAGGAGATGAGTGGAAAACTGCTTTTAAGACTAAGTTAGGATTGTATGAGTTGCTTGTTATGCCATTTGGTCTTACTAATGCACCTAGCACTTTCATGAGGCTAATGAACCATGTCTTGAGAGCTCTTATAGGACGACTTGTGGTTATGTACTTTGATGATATCCTGATTTACAGTAAGACCATGAAAGAACATGTTGAGCACTTGAGACAGGTCGTAGATGTGCTTAGGAAAGAGAAACTGTATGCTAACTACAAGAAGTTCTCCTTTGAAACAGATAACCTTGTCTTTCTAGGTTTTTTTGTTACATCACAGGGCATACAGGTTGATGAGGAGAAGGTGAAGGCTATCAAGGAGTGGTCAACTCCTAAAACCATTGGGGAAGTCAGAAGTTTTCATGGACTTGCTGGCTTCTACAGGAGGTTTGTGAAAGACTTCAGTACCATTGCTGCCCCACTCACTGAAGTCATCAAGAAGAGTGTGGGATTTTCTTGGGGACAAGCTAAGGAAAGATGCATTCCAGCTGCTGAAAGGGAAGTTAACTAGTGCTCCTTTACTTGTACTCCCTGACTTTCTTAAAACTTTTGAGATAGAGTGTGATGCATCTGGAAGGGGAATTGGAGCCGTGCTGATGCAAGAAAGGAGGCCTATAGCTTACTTAAGTGAGAATATTGGAGGCGCCACATTGAACTACCCCACCTATGATAAGGAGCTGTATGCCTTGGTGAGAGCTCTTCAGACGTGGCAGCATTACCTTATGTCATCCAGTACAAGCAAGGTAAGGAGAATGTAGTAGCTGATGCACTCTCAAGAAGGTATGTTCTATTATCTTCTATGGAAACAAAGCTTTTGGGATTTGAACATCTTAAGTCTTGTTATGCTGATGATCCAGAGTTTCAGGAAGCTTTTAGAAACACTGAGAAACATGCTAGTGGAAAGTATTATCAAGTGAAAGGTTTCTGTTTTCTATGATAATCGCTTGTGTGTACCTTGTGGTTCTTTGCGGGAACTATATGTTCGAGAAGCTCATGGAGGAGGGTTGATGGGAAACTTTGGCGTAGCCAAGACACTGTCTACCTTGCATGAACACTTCTACCGGCCTAACATGAAGAAAGAAGTGGAGAAGGTGTGCTCAAGGCGTGTCGTGTGCAAGCAGGCCAAGTCCAAGGTGCAACCAACAGGCTTGTATACTCCACTCCCTATTCCTACTGAACCTTGGTTTGATATCTCTATGGACTTTTTTAGGACTCTCTAGTACTAGAAAGGATAGAGATAGCATCTTTGTGGTGGTTGATAGGTTTTCTAAGATGGCACATTTCATACCTTGCCATAAGACTAATGATGCATCCTTAGTGGCTGATCTATTCTTTAGGGAAGTTGTTAGACTGCATGGAATGCCCAAAACCAAAGTTTCTGATAGGGACTCTAAGTTCCTTAGCTATTTCTGGAAAACCTTGTGGGGGAAATTAGGAACTAGATTGCTATATTCAACCACTTGTCATCCACAAACTGAATGGGCAAACTGAGACTGTCAATAGAACCTTATCAACTATCTTGCGTGCTATCATCAAAAAGAACATTAGGACTTGGGAAGACTGTTTGCCTCATGTAGAGTTTGCATACAATAGGTCAATGCATTCAGCCACTAAGCTCACTCCTTTTCAAGCCGTCTATGGATTCAATCCATTGTCTCCATTAGATTTGTTTGCTTTACCTTTGAAAGAACAAACTAACCTTGATGGTCAGAAGAAGTCCGAGTTTGTTAGATCTTTGCATGAACAGGTCAGGAGGAATATAGAGGCCCGCACCAAAATGTATGCAAGAAAGAAGAACAAAGGCAGGAGAGAATTGGTGCTAGAACCAGGTGATCTCATGTGGATCCACCTCAAGAAGGAAAGGTTTCCTACTGAGAGGAAGTCCAAGCTGATGCCAAGGACAGATGGTCCATTCAAAGTACTCAAGAGGATCAACAACAATGCTTACCAGATTGATCTCCAAGGTAAGTACACCATTAGCTCAACATTCAATGTTTCTGACCTGATCCCTTTTGTTGCAGATGAATCGGATTTGAGGTCAAATCCTTTTAAAGGAGGAGGGGATGGTGCGACCACCATTGGATTAAATGCAACCTCAAGCCAAACAAACTGGCAAGAAACCAAAGAACCAGAGGAGGAGCCTTACCGGGGAGAGATACAGAAGCTGATGGACGAGCTGGAGCAAGTAGATCCTTATGTAACCGATGAGATTTTGAGAAAATAAGAGTAGATGATGCGAGATTAAGAGAGAAAGGGTGGAAGGAGTGAGAGATTTAGAGAGGAGTATGCTCGATGTTCATGATGAACACGAGAGAGAGAAGAGAGAAACTCGAAAGAAAGAAATGAATTGCTTGATCAATTAAACGGAGAGGAGCTTACACTTATATAGAAGCTTTACAACGGATACAAAGGGAATGGTAATAAGAGAAGAGAAGTGGCTGGTCTAAGGGGAGTGGCGCGCCTGGTTTGAACTTGTGGCTGTCATTGCGAGATGCTTTTGGCATCTTGACCAAATACCTTCACCTTTCCAGCTCTAGACAGGCTGTCTTGGTCAAGCTTATCTCCTTATCCACGAGCCTCCTTCTTACCGAGTAACCATCCATGTTAACCTTCTTCCTTTTACCCGACCAGTTTACCTTGCCTTCTCTCTGCCTTGAGACCCAAGTATCCGCCATGGTTGTACGGACCTTGAGTTGTACAGACATGGGCCATCCGTACAACTTAACCCGGATTTTGCACAAGACCAAAATATATTTTGGTCGAGTTTGAAGTAGTTTGGGTCGAGTGGTCCCTACGGTCGGCCGTATAGTTCGTACGGTCCGTACCGTCCGTACACTCGCCCTAACTTTCCACCATCTTCCCTTTGGTTTCAAACTCCATTCTAAACCTCTTAATACTCCTCTTTTTATTTCCTCAGATCAACACTCCCCCTCAAGCTTGATCATGTGGAACAAGTCAAGCTTGGAATGCTATGAGATCTCCCTCATTAAAAACCTCACCAAAGAAAAAACCCTTTTTGGGATAAAACCCCTTGATGAGGGAAAAAGAGTGGAGACCCCATAGCGAGGGGATTAGTTCTCTGGTGTAAGGTCAATTAGTCCTACTCTGGTGTGAATAGACTCAATGACCTTTTTCCTTGCTGCCTTGGTAAAGACATCCGCCAACTGATCCTCACTTTTTGTATAGCATGGCAATATCTCTCCAAGACCAATCATTTACCTCACTTTGTGGCAGTCCACCTCAATGTGCTTGGTCCTCTCATGAAACACTGAGTTTGTTGCAATGTGGATAGCCGCCTGGTTGTCACAATGCATAGTCATTGGAGTGGCTTGCTCAACTCGTAGGTTCTTTAGTATCCCTTTGATCCACGCCAGCTCGTTTGTCAGCTTCAGCATGGCTCTATACTCAGCCTCAGCACTTGAACAAGAGACCACCTTCTGCTTCTTGCTTTTCCAGGTGACAAGGTTCCCTCCAATGAAGGTGCAATAGCCTGCAGTAGACTTCCTATCAGCCCTATCTCCTGCCCAATCCGCATTGCAGTATCCCACCACTTCAGTGCTCTCGTTACACCCCATCCATACTCCTTGACCTGGTGATCCATTGAGGTAGCTTAGTATCCGCTCCACCATCCTCTAGTGATGTTCCCTTGGCTCTTGCATATGCTGGCTCACCTGCTTCACAGCAAAACAAATATCAGGACGGGTAATAGTCAAGTATATTAACTTACCAACCATCTTCCTATAGAGTTTAGGATGTTCAAGGTATTGACTGTTCTCAATCTCCCCCTCTCGTGGGACTTTGTAGCCATCCTCCAATGTCATTTTGGCTGCCTTCCCACCAAGTTTACCTGCATCTTTCAAAAGATCAAGAGTGTATTTTTTTGGGACATGAGCAATCCTTCCTTGGACCTACATATCTCAATTCCAAGGAAGTATTTTCAGATAGTTCTTAGTATCTTGTATACCTTTTTTGTCACTTCCATTTATGATGATATCATCAACATAAACTAGAAGGACAATAATACCTGAGCTGGTGGTGAGAGTGAAGAGGGTGTGATCTAACTCAGACTTCCTGAAGCCTCGCCCATTCAAGGTGGTGCTCAGCTTGTTATACCAAGCTATAGGCGACTGCTTTAGGCCTTATATGGCTTTCTTCAACCTCAGCACATTCCTTGGTTTCACAAGATTCTCAAGGCCTGGTAGAGGCTTCATATAGACCTCATCTTCAAGTTCTCCTTGAAGAAAAGCATTCTTGACATCCATTTGCCAAAGATCCCATTTCAGATTGGTTGCCACTGACAGAACAATCCAAATGGTATGGAGTTTAGCCACTGGAGCAAAGGTGTCAAAATAGTCCTCTCCATAGGTTAGAATGAAGCCTCTAGCCACCATTCTTGTCTTCCTTCTATCTATCTTCCCATTTGGCAGGAACTTGATGATTAATATCCACATATTGGTTACTGCTTTCTTCCCTTTAGGCAGCTCACTTTCGTACCATGTCTCATTCTTGATCATGGCATTAGCTTCATCCGGAACTGAGGCTCTCCATTTTTCATCCTTCATAGCTTCTTCATATGATCTTGGCACTTGGCTTTCATCCAGACAAGTTATGAAAGCACAATGCTGTTTTGGAAACTCGGCAAAAGAACATACCACCTGACTTGGATGAGCTACTGCTTGGGCATTGTAGTACACCCGAGTGTTGACCCAGTTTGATGGATCTCTCCTCACCCTCATACTCCTCCTCAGTGGTGGAGCTTATTCCACTGGTTCCTCATGACCTTCTTCTTCAGGTCCATTGTTTTCTTCACTTCCTTCTCCACTTGCTGCCTCACCTTGATCATGAGCTCCTGAGTGATCCTCATCTTGACCTTCAGCCTCAGGTTCACTTCTGATGCGCCCTTGGATAGGACACTGGGCAAAACAGATATGCATGGCTTGATCATGGGAAGCAGTAAATATATATGCTCATTGTTTGACTCATATCTTTCAAACCACAAGAGTTCTACGCATGAAATAACTTGAAGAATGTTCTTAACTCAATTATGGAGCTCCTTGAAGAAGAATCAGATCAAAATGAGTTCATATGTGGGAGTTATGTCATTTACAAACCAGGTGATCTTCAGTTCTCGCAAATTCAGGCATGTGCGCATTCAGGTGAGCTGGACCGACACTGCCTTGGAGCTGGATGAGCTAATTGACACTATATTAGATGAGATGAATACTCAAGTGAGCTGGACTTACACTTTCCTAGACGAGCTGAGCTGGATTGACACTCATTTGGACGAACTGAGCGAGCTAGTTCGATCTTCCGAGCTGGTAGGACCACCCGAGAAACTGAAAATGGCTAACCTTATTTCTGATGGACCAACGACCAATTCAATCATGAAAAATGATATTATGCATGATTCAAATTTCCAAGAAAGCATTGGGCTTGATGGTCTTCGAAAATATTCAAAAACGGACTTGTTTGGGCCAAATGGAGAAACCGATAAAATATTGGCTAACGGAAAAGTTGGATTTCGACCAGGCCTCAAAGGGACATGTATTGGCCCATATCAGGAGCATACTCTTCACTTTTCAAAGTCCTGGTCGTGGCTATATCAAGAGGTAGTCCAAGTTTCAGTCAAAACAATAATTTAGTCGAGTCTTTGTTTGCATTTTTCTATGCATGTTTTTCCACAAAATTCTAAGTCCTTTCATATTCCTTTGCTACTATAAATATGTAATCATTCTACAGAAACAAATCGATCCATTTTCTTCTTATTTTGAGTTTATTCTCTTTGTTCTTTGTTTAGAACAATTATGTTTCTTGGTGAGGTTATCTCCCAGTAAACAAACCTTCATTCGTTGGACTTGTGCGTCATATCAAGCAACGACGAATCTCTGGTAGAATCATCGGGCCATCCGCAACCCTTTGTGACACCATTAAACCCATCAGTTCTCCCTTCTTGGAGAGTTCATATCCTTCGAACCGTTTGAGTGATCCTTTCCGAATCTAGGACGTATCAAACTGACTCCTTCCGTTCCTTGTGTTTCATTGCTCCCTCATAAGATTGTGGAATGTAGCTCTCATCCAAACTGATCACAAACACGCAATGGTTTCAGGGTAGTGAGCAAGAGAACATGAAACTTGGGATGGGTGTTCTACTGCTTGAGCATTGAAGTACACTCAAGTGTTCACCCAATTGGTTGGAGGGTTTCTGATCCTAGTGCTTCTCCTTAGTTGTTGCTCCACTACTGGTTCTTGATCATGTTCTTGAGCGATTTCCACATTCACTGTGTTGGAAAATCCAAGAACAGCTAATAACATGAACTCACTCTTCAAGAATGGAAGAGACAATCGACAAACCATCTGAATCTAGAAACATAAAGTTGCTGTGAGATTGATACAAGAACTCTAGAACTACACTAATAACAGATTAGAGAAGAGTTTATACTGATTTAGAGTGAATGGGTAAGCAATGATCTGCCCTTAGGCAGACCCAAAATCGTGTAACCCTATCTCTCTACATTGTGAATAATTTGATTAACATTTAGTAAAGGAGATGGAGGTACACAAATTATATGAAAGCTTATCACTTATTTCGTGTATGTTATACAATGGTTCTCCTCTCTATTTATAGAGAAGGAGATTAGGTTATACTTGCAGAAACAAGACAAAGGTAATAAACAAATCATATCTAGGAAACTAATATAAAACTCATGAGGAAGCTGCCAAGGAGGAATAGGATAAAGGAGTTTCTGCAGCAAGGAAGAGATAGTGACAGCTCTTTGGTCAAGTGGACATGTGATCTCGGTTTGAATTCAAACCGAGAGTCTCGGCGCCAACACCTTTATCTTCTTTCTTGGACGAGATAAGAAGAACCCGGATTATACACTTTGCAAAGTTTGTCTTGATTCTTTTGTACAAACTTCGCACCAAGGATTATCTTCAACCCTTGTTTTGCACATTGATTTTTGGTTGTTTTGAGGCTCACCCGAACTTTGCACTTCATTATCTTTCTTGTGCAAATCTTGTGCAAAATAATCTTTTTGTACAAAATTTGCACATGATTATTTTTGCACATTCTTTGCACATGGCTCCTTGATCGTTCTCAGCTTGCTGGCTCCTTTCCCTGTTGCACAAGTCTTGAATACTTGCAACACACTTCATGACTCTACAGCCTTCTTCTCTTAAGTACACACGCCCTATCTTTGCACAATCTTTGTCTTGGCAGTGTGTTATCTTCATTGAGGCTTCCTCATGGCTTGGATAGCTTCTTCTTCTTCAGTTTGATGTGGAGATGCTTGGCCTTCACCTCCTTTGATTGGCCTTCACATCTCCTTTTATTGATACACTTTAATACCTTCCCTCAAGCTTGGTTTGCGGAAGCCATTGGTTCCAAAGGCCAAGCTTGCAACACGCGAATGACTACCTCATTAAAAACCTCACCATTTCAAACCCTTTGGGATTAAACCATGATGAGGACAAAATGAGTATTGCCTTTATGGTGCATTGGGATAGCTATGACCTTGGTTTCATTTGAACTTGAGGCTTCATTGATCCATAATCTGTATTGCGCCATGAACCGCCAAAAGCGGCTCATGGCTTGAGCCATGATCTGAACTGATTGTTGAGTGTGTGTGACACCATGAGAACCGTGTGTGACACCACTTCTTTTAACTCAAAAACCGGAAGGTCTCCATGCTTGTGAGCTGTATCTTCCTGATGTTTCATCATGAAGCTTAAAGGCCCTTAGGAAAACATCTTGCTGGTGAGCTGATTCATCACTTTCCTACAGTCTTTTCTCCTCAAGATCTTCTTGTCTTGGGTGCATGAAGCTAAGGCCATTGGTACTAGCTCCCAAAGCTTCTGATGCTGCTTTAGATCAACCAAACTCGCATTGTCTTCTTGAGACAACCAAGCACAAACACCAATCACCATTCTTAGACTTAGAACCTGTTGAGTATGGACAGATTAAAAGCACAAAATTAGTGAGTGATTGAGAGAATAAAGTTACTAGAGAGTATAAGTAACCAGAGAATCAGAGAATAAGTAAAAAGAGTATGAGAGAGTATGAGATAATAATGGAGAGTAAGAGAGAGTATGATGGATCAACAATGGAGAGTAAGAGAGTGTGAGAGAATGCGGAAGCAGTTTTCAGTCCATGGCCTTCAAAATCATGGCTGATCAACAATGCTGGTGAGGCATGAATATCCCAACAGTTAACACAATTTAAAAACATTTTTCAAAATCAGATTACTCAAGAAACTGTTCAAAACATTTTTAGAATTCCAAACCTTCAAAGAGCTTTTCTTTAAATCCGAAATTCAAATGTTCTTACAAATCACTATTCTTAAAATCACCATCAATCTTTCTCCCTCCCTCAAGCTTTGGTTTCATTAGACTTTAACTCTTTCACCAAGTTTTGAAAAAATATTGAGAGACCAAGGGTAGAAAAGAATGATAATGTCTGAGACAAAACAAGCAAGAACTTCATCTTTTAAAACTGATTTTAAAGCACAAAAAAGAGATGAAGTCTTTTGTTCCATTTCCCTTCCTTAGGCTTTGTTCTTATAATCCGAACTCAAGACCAAGACCAAATCTTACACATGGGAGAGAGGAAACCAAAAAAATTAACTCCATCTTGCCCTCTTTGAAGAAGTCATTAGACAAGATGAAGAACACACGCCAAAGTAATAGTTTTCAAAGAGAAACTTTGTGAAATAGATTTTCAAGAGATTTCAATACACAAGTATAATCTTTTCTCACTCACTCAAGCTGGTATGAACAGATTTTAATTTTTCATTCAAAAGCTTAAACAATTAGGGGATCAAGGGGAGAGTCATTGATTTTAAAAAGAAAATTAAAGACTTGCATCTTGAGTAAACACTCAGATTTTGAAAACATACTTCATCTAAACTCTCTACTGTTTAAGTTTTGAATCCTAGCCACACAGCTCCTCAAAACGAATCTTAAAGTCAGAGAGAGAGAGATTCAGATAAAGAAATAGACACAATAGAAGTGAGTTCAGCCCAAGAAGAGCAACAAAGCTCTGATACCATGTTGGAAAAGCCAAGAACAGCTAAGAACATGAACTCACTCTTCAAGAATGTAAGAGACAATCGACACACCATCTGAATCTAGAAAGATAAAGTGACTGTGAGATTGATACAAGAATTCTAGGACTACACTAATAACAGATTAGAGAAGAGTTTATACTGATTTAGAGTGAATGGGTAAGCAGTGATCTGCCCTTAGCCAGACCCAAAATCGTGTAACCCTATCTCTCTACATTGTGAATAATTTGATTAACACTTAGTAAAGGAGATGGAGGTACACAAATTATATGAACGCTTATCACTTATTTCGTGTATGTTATACAATGGTTCTCCTCTCTATTTATAGAGAAGGAGATTAGGTTATACTTGCAGAAACGAAACAAAGGTAATAAAAAATCATATCTAGGAAACTAATATAAAACTCATGAGGACGCTGCCAAGGAGGAATAAGACAAAGGAGTTTCTGCAGAAAGGAAGATATAGTGACAGCCCTTTGGTCAAGTGGACATGTGATCTCGGTTTGAATTCAAACCGAGAGTCTTGGCGCCAACACCTTTATCTTCTTTCTAGGACGAGATAAGAAGAACCCGGATTATGCACTTTGCAAAGTTTTGTCTTGATTCTTTTGCACAAACTTTGCACCAAGGATTATCTTCGACCCTTGTTTTGCACATCGATTTTTGGTTGTTTTGAGGCTGACCCGAACTTTGCGCTTCATTATCTTTCTTGTGCAAATCTTGTGCAAAATAATCTTTTTGTACAAAATTTGCACATGATTATTTTTGCACAATCTTTGCACATGGCTCCTTGATCATTCTCAGCTTGCTGGCTCGTTTCATTGTTGCACAAGTCTTGAAAACTTGCAACACACTTCATGACTCTACAGCCTCCTTCTCTTAAGTACACACACCCTATCTTCGCACAATCTTTGTCTTGGCCGTGTGTTAACTTCATTGAGGCTTCCTCATGGCTTGGATAGCTTCTTCTTCTTCAGTTTGGTGTGGAGATGCTTGGCCTTCACCAACTTTTTTTGGCCTTCACATCTCCTTTTCTTGATACACTTTAATACCCTCCCTCAAGCTTGGGCTGCGGAAGCCATTGGTTCCAAAGGCCAAGCTTGCAACACGCAAATGACTACCTCGTTAAAAACCTCACCATTTAAAACCCTTTGGGACAAAACCATGATGAGGACAAAAAGAGTATAGCCTTTATGGTGCATTGGGATAGCTATGACCTTGGTTTTATTTGAACTTGAGGCTTCATTGATCCATGATCTGTATTGCGTCTTGGACTTGTCTTTCAAACCGCCAAAAGCGACTCATGGCTTGAGCCATGATCTTAACTGATTGTTTAATGTGTGTGTGACACCATGAGAACCGTGTGTGACACCAATTCTTTTAACTCAAAAACCGGAAGGACTCCATGCTTGTGAGCTGTGTCTTCCTGATTCTTCATCATGAAGCTTAACGGCCCTTAGGAAAACATCTTGCTGGTGAGCTGATTCATCACTTTCCTACAGTCTTTTCTCCTCAAGATCTTCTTGTCTTGGGTCCATGAAGCTGAGGCCATTGGTTCTAAATCCCAAAGCTTCTGATGCTGGTTTAGATCAACCAAACTCGCATTGTCTTCTTGAGAAAACCAAGCACAAACACCAATCACCATTCTTAGACTTAGAACCTGTTGAGTATGGACAGATTCAAAACAAAAATTTAGTGAGTGATGGAGAGAACAAAGTAACTAGAGAGTATAAGTAACCAGAGAATCAGAGAATAAGTAAAAAGAGTATGAGAGAGTATGAGAGAATAATGGAGAGTAAGAGAGAGTATGATGGATCAACAATGGAGAGCAAGAGTGTGAGATAATGCGGAAGCAGTTTTCAGTCCATGGCCTTCAAGAATCATGGCTGATCAACAATGCTGGTGAGGCATGAATATCCCACCAGTTAACACATTTTAAAAACATTTTTCAAAATCAGATTACTTAAGAATCTGTTCAAAACATTTTTAGAATTCCAAACCTTCAAAGAGCTTTTCGTTAAATCTGAAATTCAAATGTTCTTACAAATCACTTTTCTTCAAATCACCATAAATCTTTCTCCCTCCCTCAAGCTTTGGTTTCATTAGACTTTAAATCTTTCACCAAGTTTTGAAAAAATATTGAGAGACCAAGGGTAGAAAAGAATGATAATTTCTGAGACAAAACAAGCAAGAACTTCATCTTTTAAAACTGATTTTAAAGCACAAAAAAAAGATGAAGTCTTTTGTTCCATTTCCCTTCCTTAGGCTTCTGTTCTTATAATCCGAACTCAAGATCAGGACCAAATCTTACACATGGGAGAGAGGAAAGCAAAAAAGAACGAACTCCATCTTGTCCTCTTTGAAGAAGTCATTAGACAAGATGAAGAACACACACCAAGGTAATAGTTTTCAAAGAGAAACTTTGTGAAATCGATTTTCAAGAGATTTCAAGACACAAGTATAATCTTTTCTCCCTCCCTCAAGCTGGTATGAACAGATTCTAATCTTTCATCCAAAAGATTAAAAAATGAGGGGATCAAGGGGAGAGACATTGATTTAAAAATAAATAAATTAAAGACTTGCATCTTGAGTAAACACTCAGATTTTAAAAACATACTTCATCTAAACTCTCTACTGTCCAAGTTTTGAATCCTAGCCACACAGCTCCTCAAAACGAATCTTAAAGTCAGAGAGAGAGAGATTCAGATACAGAAATAGACACAATAGAAGTGAGTTCAGCCCACGAAGAGCAACAACTCTGATACCATGTTGGAAAAGCCAAGAACAGCTAAGAACATGAACTCACTCTTCAAGAATGTAAGAGACAATCCACACACCATCTGAATCTAGAAAGATAAAGTGGCTGTGAGATTGATACAAGAACTCTAGAACTACACTAATAACAGATTAGAGAAGAGTTTATACTGATTTAGAGTGAATGGGTAAGCAATGATCTGCCCTTAGGCAGACTCAAAATCGTGTAACCCTATTTCTCTACATTGTGAATAATTTGATTAACACTTAGTAAAGGAGATGGTGGTACACAAATCATATGAAAGCTTATCACTTATTTCGTGTATGTTTAGAAAATTTTTGTTTCTTGGTGAGGTTATCTCCGAGTAAACAAACCTTCGTTCGTTAGACTTGTGCGTCACATCAAGCAACGACGAATCTCTGGTAGTATCATCGGGCCATCCGCAACCATTTGTGTCACTATTCAACCCATCAGTTCTCCCTTTTTGGCGAGTTCATATCCTTCGAACCGTTTGAGTGATCCTTTCTGAATCTAGGACGTATCAAACTGACTCCTTCCATTCCTTGTCTTTCATTGCTTCCTCATAAGATTGTGGAATGTAGCTCTCATCCAAACTGATCATAAACACGCAATGTTCTTCAGGGTAGTGAGCAAGAGAACATGAAACTTGGGATGGGTGTTCTATTGCTTGAGCATTGAAGTACACTCTAGTGTTCACCCAATTGGTTGGAGGGTTTCTGATCCTAGTGCTTCTCCTTAGTTGTTGCTCCACTACTGGTTCTTGATCATGTTCTTGAACGATTTCCTCATTCACTATGTTGGAAAAGCCAAGAACAGCTAATAACATGAACTCACTCTTCAAGAATGGAAGAGACAATCGACACACCATCTGAATCTAGAAAGATAAAGTGGCTGTGAGATTGATACAAGAACTCTAGAACTACACTAATAACATATTATAGAAGAGTTTATACTGATTTAGAGTGAATGGGTAAGCAATGATCTGCCCTTAGGCAGACCCAAAATTGTGTAACCCTATCTCTCTACATTGTGAATAATTTGATTAACACTTAGTAAAGGAGATGGAGGTACACAAATTATATGAAAGCTTATCACTTATTTCGTGTATGTTATACAATGGTTCTGCTCTCTATTTATAGAGAAGGAGATTAGGTTATACTTGCAGAAACAAGACAAAGGTAATAAACAAATCATATCTAGGAAACTAATATAAACCTCCTGAGGAAGCTGCCAAGGAGGAATAGGATAAAGGAGTTTCTGCAACAAGGAAGAGATAGTGATAGCTCTTTGGTAAAGTGGACATGTGATCTCGGTTTGAATTCAAACCGAGAGTCTTGGCACCAACACCTTTATCTTCTTTCTTGGACGAGATAAGAAGAACCCGGATTATGCACTTTGCAAAGTTTGTCTTGATTCTTTTGCACAAACTTTGCACCAAGGATTATCTTCAATCCTTGTTTTGCATATTGATTTTTGGCTGTTTTGAGGCTGACCCGAACTTTGCACTTCATTATCTTTCTTGTGCAAATCTAGTTCAAAATAATCTTTTTGTACAAAAATTCCACCTCATTATTTTTGCACAGTCTTTGCACATGGCTCCTTGATCAATCTCAGCTTGTTGGCGCCTTTCTTTGTTGAACAAGTCTTGAATACTTGCAACACACTTCATGACTCTACAGCCTCCTTCTCTTAAGTACACACGCCCTATCTTTGCACAATCTTTGTCTTGGCCGTGTGTTATCTTAATTGAGGCTTCCTCATGGCTTGGATATCTTCTTCTTCTTCAGTTTGGTGTGGAGATGCTTGGCCTTCATCAACCTTTTTTGGCCTCCATCTCCTTTGTTTGGCCGTCACATCTCCTTTTCTTGATACACTTTAATACCCTCCCTCAAACTTGGGCTGCGGAAGCCATTGGTTCCAAAGGCCAAGCTTGCAACACGCAAATGACTACCTCATTAAAAACCTCACCATTTAAAACCCTTTGGGATAAAACCATGATGAGGACAAAAAGAGTATAGCCTTTACGGTGCATTGGGATAGCTATGACCTTGGTTTTATTTGAACTTGTGGCTTTATTGATCCATGATCTGTATTGCGGCTTGGACTTGTCTTTCGAACCGCCAAAAGTGACTCATGCTTGAGCCATGATCTGAACTGATTGTTGAGTCAATTTGCACATGATTATTTTTGCACAATCTTTGCACATGGTTCCGTGATCATTCTCAGCTTGATGGCTCCTTTCCTTGTTGCACAAGTCTTGAATACTTGCAACACACTTCATGACTCTACAGCCTCCTTCTCTTAAGTACACACGCCCTATCTTTGCAATCTTTGTCTTGGCCGTGTGTTATCTTTATTGAGGTTTCCTCATGGCTTGGATGGCTTCTTCTTCTTCAGTTTTGTGTGGAGATGCTTGGCCTTCACCTCCTTTGTTTGGCCTTCACATATCCTTTTCTTGATACACTTTAATACCCTCCCTCAAGCTTGGGCTGCGGAAGCCATTGGTTCCAAAGGCCAAGCATGCCACACGCAAATGACTACCTCATTAAAAACTTCACCATTTAATACCCTTTGGGTAAAACCATAATGAGAACAAAAAGAGTATAGCCTTTATGGTGCATTGGGATAGCTATGACCTTGGTTTGATTTGAACTTGAGCCTTCATTGATCCATGATTTGTATTGCGGCTTGGACTTGTCTTTCGAACCACCAAAAGCGACTCATGTCTTGAGCCATGATCTGAACTGATTGTTCAGTGTGTGTGACACCATGAGAACTATGTGTGACACCACTTCTTTTAACTCAAAAACCGGAAGGACTACATGCCTGTGAGCTGTGTCTTCCTGATGCTTCATCATGAAGCTTAACGGCCCTTAGGAAAACATCTTGCTGGTGAGCTGATTCATCACTTTCCTACAGTCTTTTCTCCTCTAGATCTTCTTGCTTTGGTTCCATGAAGCTGAGGCCATTGGTTCTAACTCTCAAAGTTTATGATGCTGGTTTAGATCAACCAAACTCGCATTGTCTTCTTGAGACAACCGAGCACAAACACCAATCACCATGCTTAGACTTAGAACCTGTTGAGTATGGACAGATTCAAGGCACAAAATTAGTGAGTGATGGAGAGAATAAAGTAAATAGAAAGTATAAGTAACCAGGGAATCAGAGAATAAGTAAAAAGAGTATGAGAGAGTATGAGAAAATAATGGAGAGTAAGAGAGAGTATGATGGATCAACAATGGAGAGTAAGAGAGTGGGAGAGAATGCGGAAGCAGTTTTCAGTCCATGGCCTTCAAGAATCATGGCTGATAAACAATGCTGGTGAGGCATAAATATCCCACCAGTTAACACATTTTAAAAACATTTTTCAAAATCAGTTTACTCAAGAATCTGTTCACAACATTTTTAGAAGTCCAAACCGTCAAAGAGATTTTCTTTAAATCCGAAATTGAAATGTTCTTACAAATCACTTTTCTTAAAATCACCATCAATATTTCTCCCTTCCTCAAGCTTTGGTTTCATAAGACTTTAAATATTTCACCAAGTTTTGAAAAATTATTGAGAGACCAAGGTAGAAAAGAATGATAATGTCTGAGACAAAACAAGCAAGAACTTCATCTTTTAAAACTGATTTTAAAACACAAAAAAAGATGAAGTCTTTTGTTCCATTTCCCTTCCTTAGGCTTTGTTCTTATAATCCGAACTCAAGATCAGGTCCAAAGCTTACACATGGGAGAGAGGAAACCAAAAAAAATGAACTCCATCTTGTCCTCTTTGAAGAAGTCATTAGACCAGATGAAGAACACACACCAAAGTAATAGTTTTCAAAGAGAAACTTTGTGAAATCGATTTTCAAGAGATTTCAAGACACAAGTATAATCTTTTCTCCCTCCCTCAAGCTGGTATGAACAGATTTTAATCTTTCATCCAAAAGCTTAAACAATGAGGGGATCAAGGGGAGAGTCGTTGATTTTAAAAAAAAAATTAAAGACTTGCATCTTGAGTAAACACTCAGATTTTGAAAACATACTTCATCTAAACTCTCTACTATCCAAGTTTTAAATCCTAGCCACACAGCTCATCAAAAAGAATTTTAAAGTCAGAGAGAGTTTATACTGATTTAGAGTGAATGGGTAAGCAATGATCTGCCCTTAGGCAGACCCAAAATCGTGTAACCCTATCTATCTACATTGTGAATAATTTGATTAACACTTAGTAAAGGAGATGGAGGTACAGAAATTATATGAAAGCTTATCACTTATCGTGTATGTTATAAAATGGTTCTCCTCTCTATTTATAGAGAACGAGATTAGGTTATACTTGCAGAAACAAGACAAAGGTAATAAACAAATCATATCTAGGAAACTAATATAAAACTCATGAGGAAGCTGCCAAGGAGGAATAGGACAAAGGAGTTTCTGCAGCAAGGAAGAGATAGTGACAGCTCTTTTTGGTCAAGTCTACATGTGATCTCGGTTTGAATTCAAACCGAGAGTCTTGGTGCCAACACCTTTTTCTTCTTCCTAGGACAAGATAAGAAGAACCCGGAATATGCACTTTTCAAAGTTTGTCTTCATTCTTTTGCACAAACTTTGCACCAAGGATTATCTTCAACCCTTGTTTTGCACATTGATTTTTGGTTGTTTTGAGGCTGACCCGAACTTTGCACTTCATTATATTTCTTGTGCAAATCTTGTGCAAATCTTGTGCAAAATAATCTTTTTGTACAAAATCTGCACATAATTATTTTTGCACAATCTTTGCACATGGCTCCTTGATCATTCTTAGCTTGCTGGCTCCTTTCCTTGTTGCACAAGTCTTGAATACTAGCTACACACTTCATGACCCTACAGCCTCCTTTTCTAAAGTACACACGACCTATCTTTGCACAATCTTTGTCTTTGCCTTGTGTTATCTTCATTGAGGCTTCCTCATGACTTGGATAGCTTCTTCTTCTTCAGTTTGGTGTGGATATGCTTGGCCTTCACCTCCTTTGTTTGGCCTTCACATCTCCTTTTCTTGATACACCTTAATACACTGATCCTTCTCGTTCTTCATTTACCATCTCTTCTTCTTGTTCCAGAAATACACTGATCCTTCTCCATTTGACCAGTTCATCCTCTAGCTCATCCCGTTAAATCAAGGCAAAAGTCTTTGCAACCCGTACCAAGAGTTAACGGTTTTGTTAGACCAAGGTCTAAGGCTTTCAAACCCGTACCAAGACCTAACTTGTGTTAGACCGGACTAGTCAAATATCAGAGTACCCACGATGCGCATATAAAACACTTACTTTATTAATTCAAGAATTATCCATACATTGAAATAATAATTCAAGATTGGCGCCCAGCCTTATGCCAAATCGAATCAACTAAATCAAAATACCATTTACAAAAGGCATGAAAATCTACTCCGGTGGTCCTATCGTCCAGCGCCAAGCTATCCGATCGTCCTTACTAAAACTACCTGCAAAAAGGACAACAGAGTTAGGTGAGTAACCTCATGTTACTCAGTGAGCTGGCGGCCTCTACCCGCAACCTATTAACTAACCCAGACAACCCAAAATAATAATCTATCTAGCCCTAGCATGCAATTGAAGCTAAAGCTAAACAAGCAATCACAATTCACTATCTAATCAAACCGTTACTAAGTTAGATTTGGCCTCTTGCCTTGATCTAACTTCAAGTAACGGGAACCTGCATGAAAACAAGTCAACAAGCAATCCCTAGCTAACCATATATATGCCTGAGGTCAGTACTCATGTAGTGTTAGACACTTAGACTATACAAGTATCATTAATCGGTCGACCAACAATCAGACAAGAACATGATCGGCCAATCAATGATACCGTATAGCTTTCAATATCCACCACCCTTCATAAGCAATCGCCTAAAAATATAACACCCAGCTTCGGGTCTACACTAACCAAAGACACACCAAGCCTAATCCAGTATCTAACCCAGACTTAGATCTCAGCGTTAGAAACCTGCAAGGAAATCAATCACCAATATCACAATAATAATAATAATCTAACTAACTACGACTCAATCTAACTCGTAACACCGTATATCGGTGCTACACTTACTCTAAGGTTCCATAACCCATTACTTAACACGACACTCTAACTTGACACTCTAACATGGGCCCCAGTGACTTCGTGTTCCTCCTCTACATCGGCAGAAGGAACTTTCAACCGACCGCGGCCCACAGTTATTCGGGTCACCGCGCGACAGCCCACAGTCACTCGGGTCACTGCCGGATGTTACACCGTTGTGTAACACTCAGCCCTAGGCCATGAACCCGTCTCTATGAGTCTTCCCGATCCAACGAATAAGGGGTTTCCTTGAACCCGCTGAATACGAGGTCGAGGAAACACTAATCACCCCTAAACATGCCTAGCATGGGCGGGTTACGCACGTGATGTCGGCACACACTCAACACAAAGAACAAATCAAGAACCTAACCTAAGGCTAAAGTTCATGGTCCTAACTAGAATTGACTCTATAACACTAACCAATAGTACCAGTAGTCCGGCCTATATGGCCTTAAACCCTTAGTACTAGCATATACTTAAACTAAACAACAATATCATAACTAAATAAATCAACCAGTTAATCACTCCCTTACCAAGATCTGACTAACCTAAATCAACAAGATTAATTAAACAAGAAGCATTTAACTAATCTAACAAGCAATCAACTCAACCAAACCGTTACCCAGATAGTTCAGCCTCCTGCTACGAAACTATTTTTAAAGATAACGGGAACCTTCACTCAACCATATCAACAAGCAAGAGTAGAAAACATGATGCAACCTAGTCATAGTCCTATTCAGGTTATTAACTCTCTCTTAATTCCTTATCATCTCAGCTTACCCGTTGCAAAACTGAGTCTGGTTCAATAAATAAAATAACCCTAAGGACTCTATCATGCAATAACGTGAGAATTCTACTCTATATGCAACTCACAATGTTCTATGCCGATAAGCAGCTGGTTGATCCGAGGCGACTTGGCCAAACCCAAGATGAACGTCTTCAATGGACTGGAATAGACTGATATTGACTTGGGCAGAACCTCCCCTTATACTGGTCTGGACTGAACTCAACACGAGCAGAACCATCTCTAGCTGTTGGACGATTCCTGCGGAATTCCGGGCGGAGTATTGAACCCTGACCTCGACTGAACTGAACCCATAGAACTGATATTGGACAGCATGACACACTCCTAGGATGCTTCTTTGGTTGATGGGAGGATAGATACTTGTAAGAACGAATCAGAGACTCAAGTTCTTCAAGGCTGTGGATTGAATGGTGACACAAGTGGGATGAGAGAACTCTTGATACTCCTAGATGGCTAGTTTGGATATGACACACTGAGATAGACACCCTTAAGGCTCTGGATATTACACACCAGAAGAACACTCGACAACTTTGAGAGAGAGCCGTCAAGAAGAACAAAAGACTTTGATATTAGATTGCTTGAGTTCTAAAGGGTTAGCGGAAACTCTTAAATAAAGAAACCAAAGAACATGCTCTAGGGTTTCGACAAGTATAACATAAAACTATAGTCTTAAAATAACATAAGGTAAAAAATAGATAGTAGTCTTGGGCCAAGATAGGGCCTAGGTGATTTGTAAGACAAGTTGTGGCCTCATTAAAAACTTTCCTCCAGAAAACCTCGTGGGAAAAAAAAGCAAGGAAAAGAGCACACACCAAATGTCTTGCCTAAACACTAGCTCAGCTTGATGTAGAGATAGCTTGAATGGTGATCAAGATATCTAGGACCATCAAACCTTGTCCAAGACTTTCTTCTTGTTGTGGATGTGAAGTGAGTAATCCTACAACAGTCTCCTTGAGTTTCTTGGCTCTGGAACGGGTCATGGGACCTTTTGGAATGGTCAAATCATCATCACCAGGCTGCTGGTGCATTGTGGCATTAGGTGGCTCATCTAAGATCCCTTTACCCTCTTTGGTAAGCTTGTCCACGATCACATCATCCCCTCCCTCTTGAAAAGGATTTGTCCTCAAATCTGGTTCATCATCAACAAAAGGAACCATGTCAGTAATATTGAAGCTATTAGACACATCATACTTACCTTGGCGATCAAGTTTATAAGCATTGTCATTGATCTTGTGGATGATCTCAAATGGTCCATCAATTCTTGGCATCAGCTTGGACTTCCTCTCGTTGGGGAACCTCACTTTCCTTAGGTGAAGCCAAACCTTGTCACCAACTTCAAAGAGCTGCACACGCCTCCTTTTATTGGCTTGCTTCTCATAGTACTTAGTTTTCTGTTCAATTTTTTTGTCTAGCCTTCTCGTGGATTTGCTGGACCATCTCAGCTTTCTTCTTACCGTCCAGGCTAACTCTTTCACACTCAGGTAAGGGCATTAGATCCAAAGGAGAGGTGGAATTGAACCCATAAACAATTTCAAAAGGAGAATACTTAGAAGCATAATGCATGGCATGATTGTATGCAAATTCACAATAAGGTAAGTAATCTTCCCAAGTTTTCAAGTTCTTTTTGATGAATGCACGCAGGAGGGTTCCTAGAGTCCTATTAACTACCTCAGTTTATCCATCAGTTTGTGGATGACATGTAGTAGAGAACAACAGCTTAGTGCCTAGATTAGACCAAAGAGTCTTCCAAAAGTAACTAAGAAACTTAGTATCCCTATCAGAAACTATAGTCCTAGGCATGCCATGTAAACGAACAACCTCTTTAAAGAACAAGTTAGCAACATGCAATGCATCATCAGCCTTATGACAAGCTATGAAATGTGCCATTTTAGAGAACCTATCAACAACAACAAATATAGAGTCCTTTTCGGTTCTAGTCCTAGGCAATCCAACAATGAAATCCATAGATATGTCATTCCAAGAATGGTGTGGGATTGGTAAAGGAGTGTACAAACCATGAGACTGGACTTGGGACTTAGCATGCTTGCAAGTGGCACACCTTCCATATATTCTCTCAACATCTCTTTTCATGTGTGGCCAATAGAAGTGATCCTGCAAAACTTTAAGAGTCTTGGCAATCCCAAAATGACCCATTAGACTGCCCCGATGGGATTCCCTAACAAATAGATCTCGTAGAGAACAATTAGGCACACACAATCTGTTATCATAGAACAAGAATCAATCTTGCCTAAAGTAGTGTCCTGCAGCAAATTTCTCACAAGACACATAAGCTTCTTTAAAGTCAAGGTCAATATCATACATGTCTTTAATCCGTTCAAAACCTAGTAGCTTAGCGTCAAGAGTGGTCAAGAGAACATACCTACGAGATAGTGCATCAGCAACTATGTTCTCCTTACCTTGTTTGTATTTGATCACGTATGGGAATGTCTCAATGAACTCAACCCACCTTGCCTGTCTCTTACTAAGCTTACTCTGCCCTTTGAGATAATTTAGGGACTCATGATCAGTGTGGATGACAAACTCCTTGGGCCACACCAAAGCAATATCTTCATGATTCTATCCACTGATTAAATCAACTTCTTGGTCACTTTCCACTGATTAATGGTTTCAAATCATGCTTCTTACATCTTTGTTCCTCCTGGTTTGATTAGAATCATGAAGATATTGCCATATGTCCGAACAGGCTAATCTTGAATCACTGGAATAGAAAGTGGGATAGTTTTTCCTCATAACTCCTATGAGATTTATTCAACTTCCTGGTCCTTTCCACTGATTAATGGTTCCAAATCATGCTTCTTACATCTTGGTTCCTCCTGGTTTGATTAGAATCATGAAGATATTGCCATATGTCCGAACAGGCTAATCTTGAATCAGTGGAATAGAAAGTGGGATAGCTTTTCCTCATAACTCCTTGCCAGGAAGTTGATTAAACTCCTTGCCATGTTTGGAAGGCCCTCACCAAAGCATAAAGTTCTTTGTCATATGTGGCATAGTTGAGAGTGGCTCCTCCAAGCTTCTCACTGAAGTAGGCGATGGGTTTCCTATCCTGCATCAACACAGCACCAATTCCAATCCCTGAGGCATCAGATTCAATCTCAAAGGTTTTATTAAAGTCAGGAAGCATTAAGAGGGGTGATTGAGTAAGCTTCTCTTTAAGGGTTTGGAATGCGGCTTCTTGTGCTTCTCCCCATTTGAATCCTACATCTTTCTTGATTTCTTCAGTCAATGGAGCTGCAATGGTGCTAAAGTCCTTCACAAAGCGCCTGTACTCACAACAAAGCCTAGAAAGACCAAGTTATATGTGCAAAAAGTACATTTCTTCAAGTTGGCAAAGAGTTTCTCATTTCTTAACACATTAAGAACAGCCCTAAGATGTTCTATATGATCCTCAAATTTCTTGCTATATACTAAGATGTCATCAAAGTACACAACAACAAAGATGCCTATGAATGATCTAAGAACATGATTCATCAATCTGATGAACGTACTAGGTGCATTCGTCAATCCGAATGGCATAACTAACCACTCATACAAACCATGCTTAGTCTTAAATGCAGTTTTCCATTCATCTCCTTCTTTCATCATAATCTGATGATAGCCACTTTTCAAATCTATCTTAGAGAAGATGCAAGAACCATGTAATTCATCAAGCATATCATCTAATCTAGGTATAGGATGGCGATAATTCATTGTGATGTTGTTGATTGCTCTACAATCAACACACATGCGCCAAGTACCATCCTTCGTAGGTACAAGGAGCACTGGTACAGCACATGGGCTAAAACTCTCTAGGATATGGCTCTTCTCCATGAGTTCCTCTACTTGTCTTTGCAACTCCTTTGTCGCAACCGGATTGGTTCTGTAAGCTGTCCGGTTTGGAAGTGTAGATCCTGGAACAAAGTCTATCTGATGCTAAATCCCATGCAAGGGAGGTAAACCAATGAGGTTGTCCTCTGGAAATACATCTTGAAACTCCTGCAAAAGAGAAACCATTTCACTCGGATACACCGGTGTAGGATCTGTTAAGTTCAAAAGATGTTCTTTAAAAATAAGTAAGATAGCGCGTTTTTTAGAGTAGAGAGTTCTTTTGATATCACCCATGTTTGCATAGCAGTTTGGTTGCCTAGTTCCAGCCGGTTTGAGGTCAATCTCCTTCTTCTTTTGGAGTTGAATCTGATCATGCTGAACTTCCTTAGGTGTCAAAGGAACCAGGACAGTCTTGCGGCCCTTGAACTCAAATGAATGCTTGTTGGTGAAACCATCATGTATGACTTGGCGATCAAATTGCCAAGGCCTCCCAAGAAGTATGTGACCAGCTTCCATAGGTAAGACATCACACAAGACCTCATCTTCATATCTTCCTATGGCTAAGGGGATTAGAACTTGATTAGAGACCCTCATGGTGCCTTCCTCACTAAGCCATTGTAGCCGGTAAGGTTTTGGGTGCTTCTGAACCTTCAAACCCAAATTCTCTACCATTGTCTCACTAGCAGCATTCACACAACTACCTCCAACAACTGTAAGGCTGCAAACCTTTCCTTGGACCAAGCACCTTGTATAGAACAGGTTCTCACGTTGCTCTAGCTCTTTGGTCTTTGTTTGTAGGCTTAGGAGTCTCCTTGCTACTAAAAGCTTTCCTTGGACTGGTCCTTCTTCCTGCTCTTCCCCAGTTTCTTCTTGGTCAGGTTGTGTGCTTTCATCTTCTGAAACATACTCACCATCTTCTAGAAGAATCATGATCCTCTTGTTGGTAAACTCATTAGCATAGTGACCTCGTCCTTCGCACTTGAAACACTTCACATCCCGAGCTCTGGAACTAGAAGCCTCTGCCTTTCCCTTGCCCTTGTCAAGGATGCTACTCGGTTTGGTTTCTTCCCTCGGGTAGGGCTTGTTTTCTTTCTGATATGGCCTAGACTCCTTAGGATAGGTTGGCTTCTCTTCCTTAGGGTGTTGTAACCGGTTGGATCCAAAGCTGGTTCGTGAATGTCCCTTCCTCTTAAGATGTTGTTCCACAAGAATAGCCTTGTGTAACATCTCTTCTAACTCCACATAATCCTACATATCTACATTGTCTTGTATCTCACGGTTTAGACCACACAGAAACCTTGACATTATAGCTTCTCTATCTTCTGATATACTAGCCCTCAGCATGAGGAACTCCATCTCCTGGTAATATTCTTCTACTAATCTTGAACCTTGAGTGAGTTTCCGGAGCCTATGATGAAGATCTCTATGATAATGACTTGGAACAAATCTCTTGCGCATGATAGACTTCATCTCTGGCCATGTTTCAACTGGTTCCTCACCATTCCTTCTTCTGTTGGTAACTTACTGATCCCACCAGCTTAGAGCATAGTCGTAGAACTCAGTAGCAGCTATCTGGATCTTCTTTTGATTTGTGTACTGCTTACACTGGAATACCAGCTCAATCTTCTTCTCCCATTCCAGATAGGCATCCGGATCAGCTTTCCCATGGAAGGGAGGTACCTTGATCTTTAAACCAGCAAGCTCATCTCTCTGGTTTGTCCTTCCTTCTTGTCCAAGTCTCTGCCTCCTTTGGCTTTCTCTTGATGAGGAACTGATGTGTTCATAATAGTTATCCGTTTCTTCAGAGCCAGCATGCTCTTGTCGAGTTGGGTTGCGTCCTTCTTCTCTTCTAGTCTAACGACTGTGACCTTGACCAGTAGCTCGTCTTACTTCCTCTCTGAACTCTTTACGGAGCTCGTTGAGATTGGTCTTCATCATCTCAGTCATCGTTGCTAGCATGGATTGGTTAAGTTGAGCACTCATGGCTTCCATGAGTAACTTGTTCTTCCGGACCAACTCGGTTTCTTCTTCAGTTTCGGTTCCCATTGATGCCTACACCAATGAAAAACAAGAACAAGTAAGTAGTTCAAGGTGATTCACGAGAAGATACAAAGAAAAATTCAACACAAAAAATTACTTGCTCGGCAAGGTATACTTATGCGGCTAGGTTAAACAAAAAAGACTAGGGCTTTCGCCTAAATCCAAAAAAAAAAGAAAGTGCAAAATCTCGGCTAAAACAAGCAGCCCTAAGAGAAACCTAAGAGAAACCTATTTCTACTTTTGTTCAAGATGATAAAGAAGTATTACGGCTGAAACAAAAATATTTCAAGAGAAACGAGACTTCCCTAACCAAAGCAGCTCTGATACCACATGAGACACTCCTAGGATGCTTCTTTGGTTGATGGGAGGATAGATCCTTTCAAGAACGAATCAGAGACTCAAGTTCTTCAAGGCAGTGGATTGAATGGTGACACAAGAGGGATGAGACAACTCTTGATACTCCTAGATTGCCAGTTCGGATATGACACACCGAGATAGACACCCTTAAGGCTCTAGATATTACCCACCAGAAGAACACTCAACAACTTTGAGAGAGAGCCGTCAAGAAGAACAAAAAACTTTGATATTAGATTGCTTGAGTTCTAAAGGGTTTGCGGAAACTCTTAAATAAAGAAACCAAAGAACATGCTCTAGGGTTTCGATAAGTATAACATAAAACTATAGTCTTAAAATAACATAAGGTAAAATAGATAGTAGTCTTGGGCCGAGATAGGGCCTAGGTGATTTGTAAGACCAGTCGTGGCATCATTAAAAACCTTCCTCCGGAAAACCTCGAGGGACAAAACCAAAAGCAAGGAAAAGAGCACACCCCAAATGTCTTGCCTAAACACTAGCTCAGCTTGATGTAGAGATAGCTTGAATGGTGATCAAGATATCTCGGACCATCAAACCTTGTCCAGGACTTTCTTCTTGTTGTGGATGTGAAGTGAGTAATCCTACAACAGTCTCCTTGAGTTTCTTGGCTCTGGAACGGGTCATGGGACCTTCTGGAATGGTCAAAGCATCATCACCAGGCTGCTGGTGCATTGTGGCATTAGGAGGCTCATCTAAGATCTCTTTACCCTCTTTGGTAAGCTTGTCCATGATCACATCACAACACCTCTACTTGATCATTGAAGAATATGACTGGCTTGTACGGATTGATTTGGCAAGAGCTTCCGCTTCACAATCGTAGAGAAAGGTCAATTGGACAGAACTTGCCTTCTCGGTGGAGTATCGGTCTTTAGAACTTGATATCTCTCTAAAACACCTTATTTATTTCTCTCTCTCTCTCTCTTTATCTATAGCACGTTATTGCTTTGCTTTAGGTGGAATGGGATGAGTTAAACTGAAGGAGTTGTGGTTGGTATATATAGAAGTCTCCGGCCAGTAAAATCAAGCCACACGAGTGACTGTGTGTCATCCCGCATGCTTCTGGTTGCATGTGCGGCGACACACGGGTGTACATGATACAAGCACGGAAGCTGGGATAGAAAATGCAAATGATGCAATCTTTATGGATTTTGGTTTTATAAATGAAAATTAACAAGGAATGAAACGAGAACAGGGATAGAGATGGATTGATATCACCTGGTTAAGGAGCCTTTCGGCTCTGATACCCAATGATACAAGCACGGAAGCTGGGTCGATGGTTTGGATGGTTGATGGGTCGATCTTATCGGCAAGGATTGAGATCGGATGGGAAGATGGTGATGATGGCCGACTTGCTATCCCTTTCTGTCCAATCTAACCTGAAAATAAAGGAAGAACAGTTAGATTATGAATAACAAAAATAAGAACTGAAACTAAATGGATAAAGGAATGGAATGAGTGATGGATAAAAGTTTGATGATGGATGGATGGAAGATGATGGTGGATAGATGGTGATTGACTCTCTCAATCCGTGGGTGCTGATTGACTCTCTCAATCTGTGTTTCAAGGATCTTGAATCTCACAAAGAACCTATAAACCACGAGCTCTATAGTCTCCTAATGCTTCTCACAACTTAGAAATTAAAAACATCTTTTATGCAAAGAAACTATCTTTGATAAAATTGAATAAAACTTCTTTTTTACTTGATGATTGAGGATGTTCTTTACAATGCATGTATGGGAGCTTATATAATGCTCAGAGACAAAGGTCTTATCGTTCTAAAACAATTAGAAAAGGAAACAAATCAAAACTAAGCAAGAAATTGAAAAACTAGCCGTTTGCAGTTCTTTAAGGGATTTGGCTCCAAAAAAGAATCTTGAGTCTTCTTGAACCTGGACGGTTTTAAGGGATAGGAAAGCTTCCTTTGGATCTTCTTGACTGCTTCTAAGGTGCTGATCACGTGCAGAAATAAATGAGAATAGAGCTGTTGGAACTGATTTGCAAGAATCTCCAAATAAGGCAACTTGGGGTTAATGAGGATCTTCTTGTTCCTATGTGGTGTGGTGCATGGTATGAACTCATAGGACTCTCCTGGATTGTGTATTATGTCTTCTGGATGGTTAAGATGATCTCCTGGATTCCATAGATAATTTTGGGTCGAACCAAACTGACCAAGTAAAAGATCTTGGATACTTTCCTTAAATGGTGCTGGTTTGGTCAATGTGGGTGAACCAAGCTTGTCTTCTGGTATAATTGGGATCCACCTGATCCTGTGTACTCTGTTGCTCCTTAAAATGTTTTGGAGTTCCTCTGAATGACTTAGAAGGTCACCTGGTCGCCTTTCTTGAGATTGGATTAATGCAAAACCCGAATTTTCCAAATAAGGTAAGTGTAGTAATGGATTGGCAGGTTTTGGAGATTGGGCCATAACTCCAGATTTCCACGACCATTTCTCCTTATTCTGGGCTTGTTGCAAATCTAAGAGATCCATATTGAAATCCTTTAGTTGTGTTTTGTCGGAACTCTTCTTAGTTGGGCTTGAAACATCTTCTAAACTCTGATACTCGCAGCTAGACAGGCTAGAGAACCTCCGGTTTGTTAAATCCATAACTCTCTGGTCCGTGAATATTTCATTGAAATTCAAAGCCCCAATGAGTCCTTGATGAGTTAGATGTCTTGTAAAATTGGTTTCATGAAAATACTCCTTCTAGTTCTCGAGATATACTCCTGGGACTGAACGTGTATCGCTGGTGTCACCAACATAGTCGGTTTGAGCAGTTTGGTTGGCCTCTGGTTGAGCCATGGATTTGAGGGCCGTATCATTCCCTCCCTCTTGAAAAGGTTTCGACGACGAAACTGTCTAACCTGATGCACCAAGATAGAGCAAGTTAGGTTTCATCCTCTTTTGAGATTCTAGAGCCTTACCTTGGTATTTTATCGGTTTGATCTTTGATGGCACATCGGTGGCTCTCCTTTGAACAGGGACGACATGATTACTCCTCTATTTTGGTAAGGAACTATGGTGGGTAGTGTTTTATCTTCTGGACCGTCTGGAATCAAGATGTTTCTGATGACAACTTCTTGTTCTCTTTTGGTATGTAAACACCTTGTGATCTTATGTGGATCATTCATGCGATCCTTTGCCCCTGTTCCTGAAATAAACTCAACACTTTTGGCAGGAAACAAGTGAATATATCTAGTTTTAAAAACATATAATCAGGAAAATTAAAGTTCAGATTTACCCAAATTGTTTTAGCAAGTTGAAGAATGATTGGCTCTTTGGCAGCATGTGTGCTCTTAATGTTTCTTACATCTTCTTCAACATTTTGTGGACAAGTCAGGTGCTGTCCCTGGTTTTCTTGAACCCTCTCAGCATTGTTTGGTCATCCATCATCTTGTTTTATTCCTGGATCAAAACTCTTTGGCAAAGACAAGTGCATAAATCCAGAATTTGAAAGTTCTAAAGGAACTAGACTATCACTTGTTTTACTTGGTTACGGTTTCAATTCAAAGGATGTGCATCTTATTATCTTTCTAGATGGACAATTTACAGAAAAGTGGCCTCTCTTATGACATCTATAAAATGTCTGAATTTTAATATTTTTAGAATTAGAGGACTTACTTTGATTTGATGATGCTGGTGGCTTTTGCAAACCTTGTACCATAGCTTCATCTTTAGGTTGGGGTTTTCCTTTCTCAAGAACAACTTCGGCCTTCTTTCTCCCTGGTTGTAAGGTTCCTTTTGGATATGAGAATGTGTCTGGTACCTTTATCAACTGGAGTGAACCTTGCTGTGAACCCTCTTGCTTCTTTACAGTTTTCATATCTATAGCCGGTTCTATCTTTTGTGGGCTGTGATGAGCTTGCGTGCTTCCAGACTTGAAGCTTTGGGTTGATGTGGGAGTGTAGCCTGCGTGAGAAACACTCATAGGGGACTGATATTCCTTCTCTGGAATTTTCTTCACAAACCCTTTAAGCAACTCTGATTTAAAACTCTCCCAAGTATGAGCTGGTTCTTGATAGTACCATACTGTATACTGCTCTTTGTTCCACCAGTATAGAGCAGGGCCAGTGAGTGTCTTAGTGGCATAGGACAGCTTCTCTTCTTCTGGAATGTGGTGACTTTGGAACAAGGTTTCCATTTTATCCTCCCACTTTAGGTAGCCCTCATCTCTTTGGCTATAACCAGAAAAGTTTATGGAGTATGCTTCAAGCTCAGTAACATTTCTTCCAACCTCACATAAGGCTTCCTCCTCTGCAGTGAAGTCTTCTTGATAATCTGATTTCTCTCCATTGGCTTCTTCCAAGTGGTCTACACTGATTTGGGAACCAGTTTCGTCTTGGTTTTCATCCTCTTCATCAGAGTAAGGTATCTCGCACCATGGTATGTCTCTGGCTTGAGACTCTTCTTCAATTTCTTCTCCACCAGGCTGAGAGAATTCTTCTCCTCTATCAACACCTTCATAGGGCTCACTGGTTTTAGAGAAATCTTCTTCATGCTCACATACTTCTTCTAAACTGATTTCAGAATCAGCTTCCTCTTGAGATGAGTATTCCTGGTTGTCCTCTTCATCATCACGTTCTGCTTCCTCTCGAAGGAATTCTTCTACCTCACCCACACTGATCCTAGAACCAGTCTCTTCCCCATAACATTCTTGAGGGCTGGTAGCTTCAAGTGGTTGATCAGGTGGTTCCGGTCCAGGTACTTCATCACCAGGGTCATCTTGATACGCTGAATTAGAGTATTCATCAGCATTCCATGATCCATCACAGCCGTCCTCCTCACTGGACCATGCTTGGTCTGTTTCATCAAAATTGGAGTCTTGGCTTGAATCATAAGGTTCCTCTTCTTCTGAATAATCTCCCATAGCTTTTCCTCTGTATCTTCTTATTGGTACCTTGTACAAACACAGAAGAAAGGAATCAAATCGTGGCTTAGCAAAAGAAAGAAAGGAGAATAAGCAAAATCGGAAACTTAGTATTTTTTTTTGAATAAGAAAACAAATGGCAAAATCACTCTCCTTTTTTTAATATACCTAAGGTAGCATGAAATATGTAAACTATAACAATGAAATTAACTTTTTATTTTGGTTTTCAATTTAAAAGAATCAGAAAAAAAAAACTAAAGGAAAACAGATTTTATGCTTGGAGCAAATAAACCGAAAAAGGAAAGTGGTGCTATGCAAGTAAATGCAAAAAGGTTTTGAATTTTTTTGAGTTTTATAAATGAATCAAACAAGCAAATGAGCTATCTTTTTCGTGCCTATCACTGGTTCTAAGACCAAGAGTAAGCAAAAGCAAAAATGGACAGAAAATGCAAATGATGCAATCTTTATGGATTTTGGTTTTATAAAATGAAAATTAACAAGGAATGAAACGAGAACAGGGATAGAGATGGATTGATATCACCTGGGTAAGGATCCTTTAGGCTCTGATACCAAAAATAAGAACTAAATGGATAATGGAATGGAATGAGTGATGGATAAAAGTTTGATGATGGATGGATGGAAGCTGATGGTGGATAGATGGTGATTGACTCTCTCAATCCATGGTTTCTGATTGACTCTCTAAATCTGTGTCTCAAGGCTCTTGAAGCTCACAAAGAACCTATGAACCACGAGCTCTATAGTCTCCTAATGCTTCTCACAACTTAGAAACTAAAGAAAAACTTTTACGCAAAGAAACTATCTTTGATAAAACTGGATAAAACTTTTATTAACTTGATGATTGAGGGTGTTCTTTATAATGCACGTCTGGGAGCTTATATAATGCTCAGAGACAAAGGTCCTATCGTTCTAAAACAATTAGAAAAGGAAACAAATCAAAACTAAGCAAGAAATTGAAAAACTAGCCATTTGGACCTCTTTAAGGGATTTGGCTCCAAATAAGAATCTTGAGTCTTCTTGAACCTGGACGGTTTTAAGGGATAAGAAAGTTTATTGGGATCTTCTTGACTGCTTCTAAGGTGCTGATCACGTCCAGAAATAAATGAGAATAGAGCTTTTGGAGCTGATTTGCAAGAATCTCCAAATAAGGCAACTTGGGGTTTATGAGGATCTTCTTATTCATATGTGGTGTGGTGCATGGTATGAACTCATAGAACTCACCTGGATTGTGGATTATGTCTTCTGTATGGTTAAGATGATCTCCTGGATTCCATAGATAATTTTGGATCGAACCAAACTGACCAAGTAAAAGATCTTGGATACATTTCTTAAATGGTGCTCGTTTAGTCAATGTGGGTGAACCAAGCTTATCTTCTGGTATAATTGGGATCCGCCTGATCCTGTGTACTCTGGTGATCCTTAACATGTTGTGGAGTTCCTCTGAATGACTTAGAAGGTCTCCTGGTCGCCTTTCTTTAGATTTGATTAATGCAAAACCCGGATCTTCCAAATAAGGTAAGTGTAGTAATGGATTTGCAGGTTTTGGAGATTGGGCCATAACTTCATATTTCCACGTTCATTTCTCCTCATTCTGGGCTTTTGCAAAGATAAGAGATCCATCTTGAAGTTCCTTTAGTTTTTTTTATCGGAACTCTTCTTACTTGGGCTTGAAACATTTTCTAAACTCTGATACTCGCAGCTAGATGGACAAGAGAACCTCCAGTTTGTTAAATCCATAACTTTCTGGTCCGTGAAGATTTCATTGAAATTCAAAGCCTCAATGATTCCTTGATGAGTTATATGTCTTGTAAAATTGGTTTCACGAAAATACTCCTTCTGGTTATCTAGATATACTCCTTCCACTGAACGTCTATCGCTGGTATCACCAACATGGTCGGTTTTAGCAGTTTGGTTGGCCTCTGGTTGAGCCATGGATTTGAGGCCCGTATCAGTACACATGCCTTGATTCATGCTCAGGCTCATGCAAATTGACACACCCACGTCCAGATGTCTCTCATCATGGCTGGAGTGCATGCGTCGCGACACACGGGTCGCTACATGTCGATCAGCATGCTTCGGTTGCAGATACGGCGACATCTCGTGCTTCTGCATGTCAGGCTGCATGTCTTGATTCCATGCACGGCGAAACCTAGACCTTTTTAGACACTCAGATGGTTATACAGTTTCCACCACGTTCTTATTCCATAGATCAGGGCACCTCGTGCTTCTTGGCTCATTTACGCGATTTCGGTTCTTCCGGTATATTTTTGACCCGTGATCAATCCCAAATATTTTTCCGCTCCTGTTCTGATGCTCTGAATATTTTTAATAAATTCCGAACTGAAATCAGACTTGACGTAAAATATTTTCCGATCCTCCGGCTTTCCCGAAAAATTTCATAATACCGAAATTAGGGTTTTTGCCCAATTTCTAGTTTTCCCGTCGTGCTTCGATACCGTCGTGCTTACTTCCCGTCCTGCTTAATTCCCGTCCTGGTTAAATCCCATCCTGGTTAAATCATGTCCTGCTTCTGATGTTCAAAATAATATTTTACAGATACGGGAATGTTTCGAAAACGTCATGCTTCGGAAACGTCGTGCTTCTAAAACGTCGAGCTTCTAAAACGCCGTGCTTCTAAAACGTCGAGCTTTTAAAACGCCATGCTTCAAAAATGTGATGGTTCCAAAATGTCCGACTAATAAATCTAAGACATTGTCCAACATGGAAGAGCATCTTATTTTGATTCATGGTTGACTCACGATCCATTCTTCGACCATCTCGTACTTCAAACTTTCCCGATCGATCTTTATCGCCCGCGACTCTACGCCAGGTTGATTCTAGACCACTCTTCCATTTTCTCTGAACCATGTTAAGTTTTATATGACAAAAACTCAACATTCCTCATAAAAATTTGAATCCCAAAACCTTGGCTCCAAATTCCAACTTTGTCGATCTCGACCATTTTATCCCTTCAAGCGGGTTACTACATTCTCCCCCCCCCCTTAATAGAATTCATCCTCGAATTCTTTGATGTGCAGTTGCTCAGATTCACAATATGCTCCTCCTTGGTTTGTTTTGATGGAAATCTCTTCTTGGATAATTTCGTCTTGTCGTATTGGTTATGTGATGTTTTTCTTCGTCGGCTTGCCTTTGATGTCTTCGTCGGCTTGCCTTTGATGTGTTCGTTTGGTTTCTTTGGGCCTTCACACGATTCTGATTCTGAACAAGCTTTACCTTGATACATTTCAGGCATTCTCCTTCGTCTTGAATCCTTTCCTTTCTCTACTTCGTGATTTCCCATGCCTGCCACCGTCCCTTGAGTTTGCTCCTCCAAGTTGCCACAATCACCTTCATATCTCTTCACTTGAATGATCACTCATCTTCATATCTCTTCACTTGCCTATCACTGTCCCTTAAGTTTTCTCCTCCAGGTTGCCACAATCGTTCCCATACCTCTTGAGTTGGATGATCGCTCGATCATCTTCTTACTGTTGCTCTTCCAGAACACTCTCATTTCCCATGATACTATCTTGTCCTTTAGATAGATATCACCCTTGTTCCTGATTACTCAAAACCTTTCTCGATCTTTCTTTTCCCCAAAACCTGATGAAGTCCTTCCCACTAAAGTCTTGCTCTTTCCCATTTGTCCAGTCCATACCACAGTCCATTTGTCTGATAATCTCTCCTCCCTCGCTCCGGGTTTGGGTTTTTGACCTCGAACTCCCTCTACTTTAAGGTTTTCATCCTTAGATTTCTGATCACCAAACACACTTACTAGCTGCAACTTAATCAAACACTTCACACGCAAGTTAGTCAACAACTACTCCAAAGTGTACTAACTATGCAACCTAACCACAATGCTAACAAAACAACCTAGCAATTCTAACCAGCAACCTAGTAATTCTATCCAAGCAGCCTAGCAATCCTAGTTCCTAAACCGATAAATCCTAAGCCTTGACATGGCCGGTTCCCTAATGCCTTTTGGGACTCTTTTTGACTAGATAAAATCTTAGAAAATCGATTAAATCATGAGTTCCGGAAGCATGGACGAAACCATGCTCTGATACCACCTCTGTAACACCCCCGAACCGTCCTAGACATATGGTCGATCCACCGGCCAACAATCAAACAAGAACATAACCGATAGACCAGCCAATACCCAGGATTAGAGATGAGACAACCGGCCAGCCAACAATCAAACAAGAACATGACTGACTGTCCAACCCAGCACAATGGTCCGGAAGCGCTACTTGACGGGCTAGGGACGATCCGGTCAGGTCATAGAACTTACTCTGCAACTTATACCATTTCATCCTCTAACTCGTCCCGTTAGATCAAGGCCTAAGGCTTTCCAACCCGTACCGAGACCTAACGTTGTGTTAGACCGGACTAGTCAAATATCAGAGTACTCATGATGCGCATATAAAACACTTACTTTATTAATTCAAGAAATATCCATACACTAAAATAATAATTCAAGATTGGCGCCCGGCCTAATGCCAAATCGAATCAACTAAATTAAAATACCGTTTACAAAAGGCATGAAAATCTAAGCTATCCGATCGTCCTTACTAAAGCTACGTTGAAAAAAGACAACGGAGTTGGGTGAGTAACCTAATGTTACTCAGTGATCTGGCGGCCTTTACCCGCAACCTAAAAACTAACCTAGACAACCCAAAATAACAATAAATCTAGCCCTAGCATGCAATCAAAGCTAAATCTAAACAAGCAATCACAATTCACTATCTAATCAAACCGTTACTAAGTTAGATTTGGCCTCCTGTCTTGATCTAACTTCAAGTAACGGGAACCTGCATAAAAACAAGTCAACAAGCAATCCCATGTTAACCATATATACGCCTGAGGTCAACACTCATATAGTGTTTGACACTTAGACTATACAAGTAACATGATCGGCCAAACAATGATACTGCATAGCTTTCAATATCCACCACCCTTCATAAGCAATCGCCCAAACAATATAACAGCCAGCTTCGGGTCTACACTAACCAAAGACAAACCAAGCCTAATCCAGTATATAACCCGGACTTAAATCTTAGTGTTGAAACCTGCAAGGAAATCAATCACCAATATCACAATAATAATAATCTAACTAACTACGTCTCAAACTAACTCCTAACATCGTATATCGGTGCTACACTTACTCTAGGGTTCCATAACCCGTTACTAAACATGACACACTAACTTGACACTCTAACATGGGCCCCAGTGACTTTGTGTTCCTCCTCTACATCGGCAATATCCTATCTCCCTACCACATAACCACCATGGACAGAACCGCAAGGCAGCTCTCCATTGTCACAACATCCTCTCTACACTCTTTGGAGTATGCTATGGACTTCTCCATGGATTTTTGGCAATGGACAGTTTCGTGGTCTTAGGAACCATCAGTCTTTGCTAGAATTGATGTATTCACCCTTGTGTGTTTTGGCTCTCTTCCTTATACCAGGAACTAATGGTGTTTGAATCACCTTAAGAGCCCTCACAAGGTAGTATCTCATTGTATGATATCTCACTCTACACTTCTTGCAGATTTTGGGACTAACACGTCCAAGTGGTATCATAAAATGGCATCAACCTCTCATTGCATACTCAATCACACTACACTTCCTGTAGTTTGTGGACTGACTCATCCAGTGATGCTATGAAATGGCATTAGACCATTATCTTGTCACATTGGTCTGTAAGATCTTTTGATATTTTAGACAAATAAGTAACCAGAACGAGACTAAGAACAGATTTGAGGAAGAAAAGACTTGATTTAGACTAAAGACTAAGAGAGACTATAAGAGACTATGAAGAACATTATGAAGACTCGAAAGTTTAGAGAGAACTGCAAGGGTTGCAATATACAGAGAAAGCTACAAGGGTTTTCAATATCGACCAAGGGTGCGCCTAATTTGAAAGGGAGGCTTCCTGGCCAAGTAAATGGATCAGCATCTTTGATAAGATGCTGATCCTTTCCAGCCTTGTGCAAGCATGTCCACGCGGAGGGCTTCTTCCTTTCCAACGGCTGGATAAGGTTACATCTCCAAAGAATCACGTCGGGTCACTTTGGTTTTACCCGGATGGTAAAACTTGGTCGAGTGCTTTTGGTCGACCTTGTACGGCCTGTACGGATTGTACGGCCTGTACGGATTGTACGGCCTTGTACGGACAAGGTTGACCCAAAGTCTTCTCTTCTCTTCCTTCTTTCTCTTCAACCCCTTGTAGATACCTCAACCTAACACTCCCCCTCAAGCTTGACCATATGGAACAAGTCAAGTTTGGAAGGCTATGAGGTCTTCCTCATTAAAAACCTCACCAAGGAAAACCCTTTTTAGGATAAAACCTTGATGAGGGAAAAAGAGTAAAGACCCCATAGCAGGGGATTAGCTAAGTTGGGTTAGATCAATGAGTCCCAACCTCACATGGATGGACTCCATTGTATACTGTCTAGCCGCCTTTGTGAACACATCCGCCAACTGATCCTCACTCCTTGTGTAGCATGGCAAGATCACTGCTAACCCAATCATCTGTCTCACCTTGTGGCAATCGACCTCAATGTGCTTGGTTCTTTCATGGAAGACTGAGTTGGAAGCTATATGGATGGTGGCTTGGTTATCACAATGCATAGTCATTAGTGTAGACTGATCTATCTCCACATGCTTCAGAATGCCTTTGATCCATACCAGCTCGTTTGTAAGCTTCAGCATTGCCCTATACTCAGCTTCTGCACTAGAACAAGAGACCACCTTCTGCTTCTTGCTCTTCCAGGTAACTAGGTTCCCACCTATGAAGGTGTAGTATCTAGTGGTCGATTCCTTCCTCCTATCTCCTGCCTAATCTGCATCACAATAGCCCACCAGTTATGTGCTTTTATTGCATCCCATCCACATTCCAAGGTTTGGTGACCCGTTTAGATACATCAAGATCCTCTCAACCATGTGCCAATGATGTTTATTTGGAACTTGCATGTGTTGGCTCACCTGGTTCACAGCAAAACATATATCAGGTCGGGTAATGGTAAGGTAAATCAACTTACCAACAAGCTTCCTATAAAGCTTAGGATCATGGAATGGTCGGCTGTCTTCAATCTCCCCCTCACGACGCCAATGGCATATTGGCTGTCTTCTCTTCATACTTACCTGCATCAAGAGATCAAGTGTATACTTTCTTTGGGACAGAAATAATCCTTCCTTGGATCTACATATCTCAATACCAAGGAAGTATTTCATCTCTCCCAAATCTTTAATTTCAAAAACAGATTTAAGGAAATCCTTAGTGGATTGTATACATGTCTTGTCACTTTCTGTGATGATGATATCATCAACATACACAAGAAGGACTTCTATACCTTATGTGGTCGAGAGAGTGAATAAGGTGAGATCCAGTTCTGACTTCTTGAACCCTTTTCCATTAAGAGTAGTGCTTAACTTGTTGTACCATGCTCTAGGGGATTGTTTTAGACCATAGATTGCCTTCTTGAGCCTTAGCACATTTCCTTTCTTCACTAAGTGTTCCAGACCTGGTGGAGGATGCATATAGACTTCATCTTTAAGTTCTCCTTGGAGGAAGGCATTCTTCACATCCATTTGCCAAAGACCCCACTCAAGATTAACCGCAAGAGACAAGATAATTCTAATAGTGTGAAGTTTTGCAACTGGTGCAAAGGTATCCACATAATCTTCTCCATAGGTTCGTGTAACCAATCTGGTCTTCCTTCTATCAATCTTTCCATTTACCAAATATTTGATGGTGAAGATCCATCTACTGGTAACAACCTTTTCCCCTTTGGCAACTCACTCTCATACCAGGTGTCATTCTTGATCATTGCATCTGCTTCAGCACCAACTGATTCCTTCCATTCCTTGTCTTTAACAGCTTCCTCATAGGATCTTGGTATGTAAATCTCGTCCAAGCTGACTATAAAGGCACAATGCTCTTCTGGATATTGTGTAAACGAGCACACCACTTGATATGGGTGTTCAACAGCTTGGGCATTGTAGTATACCCTAGTGTGAACCCAATCAGATGGGGGTATACTTATCCTTGAGCTTCTCCTCAACAGTTGTTGCTGTTCTACTCCACCAATTCCAGGTTCTTCCTCCTCTTGATGCCCGAAACCCCTCTGACCTTCTTGAGTATCACCACCTTGATCATGAGACCCGGAAACTTCCATCTTCTTCTGGAGAATCAAACTCTTCTTGACCAGAATCAAACTCTTCACTACTGTCTGAGCTTCCACCTTCTTGATCTTTAGTGTTCCCCCCCCCTCATGACCAAGGTGGGGAGACTGGTTTGCTTCATTCGGGTTCTTGGTCACTCCAATGCCAAGACCTTCCAAGATGATCCTTAGAGTTGCTGCCTTTTCTGAGGTAAGGTCCCTAAACTCTTCTTGATTCTTTTCCTCATAGTGCCCCCTTTCTTCTATGAACTTTGCATCCCTAGACCCCATAACCCTTCTTGCCCCAGGATCATAACACTTGTATCCCTTTTGAGTAGTGGAATAGCCATCGCCTTTGTACTCTTGGCTTCCAACTTGTTTCTCATCTCCCCTGGAATCAGTACATAGAACAAGCATCCAAAGACCCGCAGGTCGTCCACTGATGGCATGTACTTGTTTAGAACTTCAAAAGGAGCTTGATCTTGCAATACCTTTGTAGGTGTGCGGTTGATCAAATAACAAGCTGTAGCCACAACATCCCTCCAAAACCTCTTGGGTACATCGGCTTGAAACATTATGGACCTTGCTACCTCCATGAGATGGCAATTCTTCCTCTCAGCAACTCCATTTTGCTGAGGAGTGTATGAACAACTGGTCTGGTGAAGGATCCCATGTTGAGCGAAATGATCCTTGAATGCATGACTGGTGTACTCCCCTCCATTATCTTATCTAAAGATTTTAAACTTAGCATGATAATGGTTAGTCACATATGATTGAAAGTTCTTAAATGCATCAATGTTAATTTGTGGTATATATCTTGGGGTTGATTATAAAGAAGAGAGGAGAAGGGTTTGGGTCGACCTTGTCCGTACAAGGCCGTACAGGCCGTACAAGGCCGTACAAGGCCGTACAAGGCCGTACAAGGCCGTACAAGGCCGTACAGGCCGTACAAGGCCGTACAGGCCGTACATGGTCGACCAAAAGCAACTCGACCAAGTTTTACCATTCGGGTAAAACCAAAGTCACCCGACTGCTTTACTTGGGAGGTAACCTTATCCACCCGTTGGAAAGGAAGAAGAGAGCCGCGTGGACAGACTGGCAAGAGCTGGAAGGATCAGCATCTTGTCAAAGATGCTGATACCATTTACTTGGCCAGGAAGCCTCGGTTTGAATTAAACGTGCCCCTTCTTTTGATCTCAGCCACATCCTTTCTTCTCTTGCTTTACGAAAACCCTTGTATCCCTCTCTATATATTGTAACCCCGAGTGGATGAATAAAGCATACAGTTCTCTCTAGTTTTCGAGTCTCTAAGATGTTCTTCATAGTCTCTCATAATCTCTCTTCTCGTTAAGTCTAAATCAAGTCTATTTCTTTCTAAATCTGTTCTTAGTCTCTTTCTGGTTACATTTCTTCTAAGATATCAAAAGATCTTATGGTATCAGAGCCTGGTTCATCATGATCTGGGTTTGTGTTCATCGATTTGAAGAAGATCAAGGTTGAAGCTTTTTGAAGATCCAAGGCTGTTCTTAGAAGATCCGGGTAGAGGCTGAAGTTTGAAGCTTGTGTGGTGTAAAAGCTTGAGTCTTTCACGTTCTTACCTTCAAAGACTCAACCTTTTCTCTTGTTTCTGGGTTCATCCGTATTCTAAGGTATAGATCTACTCGATTTCCAAGCTTTTGAAGTCAAGCTGGTTGTAGATGGATAGTGTTAGCATGAAGGTTTCGGTTACTCTCAAGGGGAGTAACTATCTGTTGTGGTCTCTCCTGGTGAAGACTGCTGTGGGAAGTAAGGGCTTGTGGGGTCATATCACATCCGGTGAATCTCCTAAGCTCATTACTCAAGAAGGTGAAGCTGCAAGTGCCACAAGTGAGGTGGAGAAATGGCAGCAAGAAGACATAATGGTGATGACACTACTTCAAGGATCTCTTGAGACTCCTATCATGGAAGCTTATAGCTACTGTGAAACCGAAAAGGCTCTATGGGATACCTTGAAGAAAGTGTATGGGAACATCTCAAACTTGAGCCGAGTGTTTGAGGTGAAGAGAGCAATCAATGGGTTGCTACAAGAGGATATGGAGTTCACTAAGCATATTGGGAGGTTCCGAGCACTCTGGTCCGAGCTAGAGATGCTGAGACCAAGCACGGTTGATGCTGATGAGTTGAATGAGAGGCGTGAGCAAGATAAGGTCTTTGGACTCCTGCTCACCCTAAACCCAGCCTATAACAGCCTCATCAAGCATATCTTGAGAGCCGAGAAGCTCCCATCTCTAGAAGATGTTTGTGCTCAGATACAAAAGGAACATGGCTATATTGGGTTATTTGGAGGTTAGGGGGAGCTTACCTTGGCAAACCAAGATGCGCAAACTGATCAGGTTGAAACTCCAATGGAAAACAAGGCGGCTTTCAACAAGTATGAAGACATGAGGTTCAAAGGTAATTGTGATCACTGCAAGAAGCATGGCCACAAGAAGAGTCAGTGTTGGATCCTTCACCCACATCTTAAGCTGGCCAATTTCATGAAGGAGAGGGAAGCCAGAGCTCACATCTCGGAGGGTTCAAATGGTGCTGGCTCAAGCAAGACAACCGATGGTGATAAGAGGGAGGCAAGGGAAGGAAAGTCCCTTGTTGCCTACACGGGAAGCACCAGCAGGAACAATGATCAAGACTACATAAGGAGGTCTGACATTGAAGCTCTCATCAAAATGCTTAAGGCGAACGGTAACCCCTTTGGTAACCTTAATGGGTATTCTCTTGGTGCTTCAATTATTGCTAGTAAGCTAGGAAATGTGAATGAGCTTAGGAATGATAGAACCGGTAGGACAATAGGGAATGAAATGAACCGCCAAAGTCTTGATTGTTCTAGTCCTGAAGTTACTTGTCACATTGCTAATAGCTCATGTAAACCATTGATAGTAGATTCAGGAGCTTCCCATCACATGATAAGTGACACCAATCTGATCAAAGACATTGAACCAGCTAATGGTCATGTCATGATTGCTAATGGTGATAAGATTCCTATTAGAGGAGTGAGAAATCTAAAACTGTTTAGTAAGAACTCAAGAGCTTTCTATATGCCTGAATTCACCTCAAACTTGGTATCGGTTAAGAAGTGCACTAATGATTTGAATTTTAAGGTTATATTCAGTCCTAACGATGTTGAGTTTCAGGATATTGAGAGCCAGAAGATGATTGGAAAAGGAGTTACCAAGGGCTAGTTATATATCTTGAAGAGCTTGATCCTGTTTCTAATTTTAGTTGTTCCTTTACTATTGTTTCTTCTGCTTTAAATAAGAATGCTTTGTGGCATGCTAGACTAGGACATCCTCATGTTAGAGCTTTGAACTTGATGTTACTAGGTGTTGTTTTGAAAATAATGAGTGTGAAGCTTGCATTTTAGGCAAGCATTGTAAGACTATATTTCCATGATCATCTATTGTTTATGAGAAGTGCTTTGATTTAATTCATTCTGATGTTTCGACTGCTCTTTGCATATCTAGGGATAATCATAAGTACTTTGTAACATTCATTGATGAAAAATCTAAATACACCTGGTTAACACTCATTCCATCATAAGATAGGGTCCTTGATGCATTTAAGAACTTTCAATCCTATGTGACTAACCATTATCATGCTAAGTTTAAAATTTTTAGATCAGATAATGGAGGAGAGTACACAATTCATGCATTCAAGGATCACTTAACTCGACATGGGATCCTTCACCAGACCAGTTGCCCTTACACTCATAAGCAAAACAAAGTTGCTGAGAGGAAGAATCGCCATCTCATGGAAGTAGCAAGGTCCTTAATGTTTCAAGACAATGTTCCCAAGAGATTTTGGAGAGATGTTGTGGCTACAGCTTGTTATCTCATCAACCGCACACCTACAAAGGTATTGCATGATCAAGCTCCCTTTGAAGTTCTAAACAAGTACAAACCATCAGTGAACTATCTACGGGTCTTCAGATGCTTGTGCTATGTTCTGATTCCAGGAGAGATGAGGCACATGTTAGAAGCCAAGACTACAACGGCAATGTTTATAGGCTACTCCACAACTCAGAAGGGATACAAGTTCTATGACCCGGTGGCAAGAAGAGTGATGGTGACTAGGGATGTAAAGTTCATAGAAGAAAGTGGGTACTATGAGGAGAAGAATCAAGACGAGTTGAAGGACCTAACCTCAGATAAGGCAGCAACTATAAGGATTATGTTGGAAGGTCTTGGCATTGGAGTGACCAAGAACCCGGGTGGAAATGGTCCAGCAGGGACAAAAGAAGCAAATAAGTCTCCCCACCTTGGTCATGAGGGGGGAAATACTGAAGATCAAGAAGGTGGAAGCTCTGACAGCAGTGGAGAGTTTGATTCAGGTCAAGAAGAGTTTGATTCTCCAGAAGAAGATAGAAGTTTCGGGTCTCATGTTCAAGGTGGTGATACTCAAGAAGGTCAGAGAAGTACTGAGCATCAAGAGGAGGAAGAACCTGAAGAAGGGGAAGTAGAACAGCAGCAACAGTTGAGGAGAAGTTCTAGGATAAGAAGACCACCATCTGATTGGGTAAACACTAGGTTATACTATAATGCCCAAGCGGTTGCACACCCATCTCAGGTGGTTTGCTCATTTACTCATTATCCAGAAGAGCATTGTTCCTTTATGGTCAGTCTGGACGATAGTTATATACCAAGATCCTATGAGGATGTTGTTAAAGACAAGGAATGGAAGGATTCAGTTGGTGTTGAGGCAAGTGCGATGATCAAGAATGACACCTGGTATGAAAGTGAGTTGCCAAAGGGAAGAAGGCAGTGACCAGTATATGGATCTTTACCATCAAATACTTGGCGAATGGAAAGATTGATAAAAGGAAAACCAGGCTGGTTGCAAGAGGCTTTACTCAAACCTATGGAGAAGATTATGTGGATACCTTTGCACCAGTTGCAAAGCTTCACACTATTAGAATTGTCTCTTGCGGTTAACCTTGAGTGGGGTTTGTGGCAAATGATGTGAAGAAAGCCTTCCTTCAAGGAGAACTTGAAGATGAGGTCTATATGCATCCTCCACCAGGTCTGGAACACTTAGTGAAGAAGGGAAATGTTCTTCGGCTCAAGAAGGCAATCTATGGTAAACAATCACCTAGAGCCTGGTACAACAAGTTGAGCACTACTCTCAATGACAAAGGGTTCAAGGAATCTGAACTGGATCATACCTTGTTCACTCTCTCGACCACATCAGGTATAGTTGTCCTTGTGTATGTTGATGATATCACCATCACATGAAGTGACAAGGCAGGTATTCAATCCACTAAAGACTTCCTTAAATCTGTGTTTGAAATTAAAGACTTGGGAGAGATGAAATACTTCCTTGGTATTGAGATATGTAGATCCAAGGAATGATACTTGCGGATAAATATCATATGAAGCCACCATATATCAAAATTTATTCACATGAAAGGAATCATTAACTGTACGGAAAGACTTGTGTCTTATATATAACTGTACAGATCAATTGTACCAATGAATACCTGTGATTATATACCAATATAATTTGTAACAACTCTTTCCTTTGACTCCAAGTAATCCATCATGTTCTTCAATCAAGTTACTTTCCTTTTTGTTTAGATGAGGGGTGACTGGTTTGTCACTTGAATCCCTCACACTCGACGAGTTGCAACTTATTCATGGCAACACCAACTTGATTGGAGGTTGTCTGGATCCTTATGCTTCAGTTTCAATCACCTCACCATAGAGCCCGCATTGAACTGAGCTTTGTGACACACACAACCAAGACTGCTCTGAACAGCCTCTTTGCTTAGACATGCCACTGCCTAGACCCGGTTGAGTGATCCTTTGTTGAAGTCCTTGCAAGGGCTTGACAGACCATGGAAAATGCATAATTAGACTCCCCCTCAAGATTAACTCCGAGACTAGGGGAGAAGCTAAGCTTGATGAGTGTATGCAGTTCCATATCCTTAACCATCAGTCTTAACTCGACTTTATGTCATAACCCTTGTGAGTTTTGGCTCTATTCCTTATACCAGGAACTAATGGTGTTTGAATCACCTTAAGAGCACTCACAAGGTAGTCTCTCATTGTATGATATCCCACTCTACACTTCCTGTAGACTTTGGGACTAACATGTCCAAGTGGTATCATACAATGGCCTCAACCTCCTTGCATACTCAGTCACACTACACTTCCCGTAGTTTGGGGACTGAATCATCCAGTGATGATATGCAATGGCAATAAACATTTTTCTTGTCACTGTGGTTTGTCACTGTATCACTTCCTGTGTACCTAACATCACCACAACTCAATGCAAAAATTAGATCATCCCATTAGGACCAAACCAAGATCACACATCTGGTTTGATCACCAATGCCTCAACAAAACAAGCTCTTGAAATCAGCAAACCACAAGAACAATGCTTAAGCAGACTAAACTTCTCTAGATGCAATGCAAGTTCGAAAACAATGCACTTGCAATTAGCTTAAAAAAAGCCTTGCATTGCATCTAGAGAAGTTAAGTCTGCTTAAGCCTTGTTCTTGTGGTTTGCTGATTTCAAGAGTTTGTTTTGTTGAGGCATTGGTGATCAAACCAGATGTGTGATCTTGGTTTGGTCCTAATGGGATGATCTAATTTTTGCATTGAGTTGTGGTGATGTTAGGTACACAGGAAGTGATACAGTGACAAACCACAGTGACAAGAAAAATGTTTTTTGCCATTGCATATCATCACTGGACGATTCAGTCCCCAAACTACATGAAGTGTAGTGTGACTGAGTATGCAATGAGGTTGACGCCATTGTATGATACCACTTGGACATGTTAGTCCCAAAGTCTACAGGAAGTGTAGAGTGGGATATCATACAATGAGAGACTACCTTGTGAGTGCTCTTAAGGTGATTCAAACACCATTAGTTCCTGGTATAAGGAATAGAGCCAAAACTCACAAGGGTTATGACATAAAGTCGAGTTAAGATTGATGGTTAAGGATATGGAACTGCATACACTCATCAAGCTTAGCTTCTCCCCTAGTCTCGGAGTTAATCTTGAGGGGGAGTCTAATTATGCATTTTCCATGGTCTGTCAAGCCCTTGCAAGGACTTCAACAAAGGATCACTCAACCGGGTCTAGGCAGTGGCATGTCTAAGCAAAGAGGCTGTTCAGAGCAGTCTTGGTTGTGTGTGTCACAAAGCTCAGTTCAATGCGGCCTCTATGGTGAGGTGATTGAAACTGAAGCATAAGGATCCACAAAACCTCCCTTCAAGTTGATGTTGCCATGAAGAAGTTGCAACTGGCCGAGTGTGAGGGATATAAGTGACAAACCTGTCACTCCTCATCTAAACAAAAAGGGAAGTAACTTGAACTCAAATTAATTCATGTCTTTCATCATTTCGTTCTAAAGTCTAGAACTGATAATTAAAGATGCTTGATTAAATTGGTTCTGATTACTGTGGTTAAATGGAATGAGTACTTGTGCATTTGCCTTAGTTAAATTCATCATTGATATCTTGCATCATTTAGAAGAAGGTCTAAGTTGCTTGTGTCACTGATTTTTTTGAAACTATTGTTCTTTGCTTTAAGGTTCTTTCTAGTTGAACGAAATGAAATGGTTGATAAGTACTGATGCACCTTTGGGATAATGTATCAGGTACCATTGCTTCAGCCTCACTGAAGATGATCATGGTCATTTCCTAGCTTCTCTAAGGTGGCTTTGAAGTCAGTTGAGAGGGGGAGACCCAAACCGGATTTATGAAGAAGTAAAGCCGAGTTCTATGTGTGTGCAAGCCATGTGTTGTTGCTGCATATGTTTAGGCCACGATCCAGAGTTCTTTGTGTCCAACCACATTGGTTCTAAGGCACAAAGACTCAATGGCCAATCCCTAGGCCTTGAAGGATCTTACTTTTTTCCTTTCCAAGGTTTTATCCATAAGGAGGTTTTTCTTTGGATTTTAATGAGGAGATACTTCAGGGTTCTAACCTTGACGTAAGGATCTATAGAGTCAAGCTTGAGTGAAGAGAGAAATGGACCACTAAAGGCCATATGCAAAGTTTGGGCAAAAACCAATTAGAAGCTTGATCAAGGTTTAAAGAGGGTCCAGAAGCTTATGGTGAGCAAGAACAAGGTTCAAGAAGGGCTTATGATCAAGAAGGAAGTGTTTGGGAAGATTTGGGAACCATTGGGCAAAAGTGCAAAAATAGGGTTGATCGTACGAACAGTCGTACGGACTGTACCGCCTTGTGCGGACTGTACAAACATGGTTGACCCAAAATACTTCCTGGTTTGACTTTTGGGTGAGTTTGGGCGATGTGCAAAATCCGGGTTGAGGAGTACGGACGGGCGGATCGTACACTATTCGTACGGTCGAGAAACTGTGCAGTTTTGAGATTGACTTCGGTTTAATCAATTTAAACCGAACCAAGGCACTTCTCTTGTAACCATCTGAATATAACGAGGCAAGTAGGGGTTTGGGTCGAAATGGATAAGAAGAATATGCTGATTTAGATGCTTATTCAGACTGGAAAAGACAAGGATGAATCTGGACTGATCATTGGAAAGGTGCATAGGCATTGGTCGAAAATTCCTGGCCAAGCTCTCCTTAGGCGCGTCCAGGCTGTCTCCAGCATGTATGAAGACCATCTGACTTCATACAAACCGTCCATCCTCTTAAGCTTTATCAGCCCTTAGATATAGGTTAATGTTTGCTTCATGTATTTCCTATAAAAGGCCTCTTATGTCGATTGTAAACTTCAAGTGAGAGAATGGGGTTTCCCCTCCTCCTTGTAAGTTTAAGAGAGTTTAAAAGAGAATGAGCTGAAGAACAGCAAGAACATGAAGAACACTTGATGAAAGAGAGAGGAGGAGAGTATTTTCGTGAGAGAAGAGAGAGAGAGAGTAAACAAGTCAAGAGGAGGTTTATTTCTCCTTAATTAATTCATTCTGCCTACTACGTTGTTATATAGGGAACCAGAGAGAGAGAGACAGAGAGGGCAGTGACATTTAGAAACAAACAAAAGAGAAACAATAAACTAATGTAAGTGGTCCTGGTCCTCTCTGGTCAAGATTCCTGATGCTGAGAGTGACCTCTCCAAACAGTCCACTCTTGCATGATTTGAATCATGTGACATCTTCTATTTTGAAATCAAACTTGGTCCAGAGAGCCCTCCTCCCACGTGAGTAAGGTTGGCAAGTGAGTGAGACTTTCCTTGTCTTCCAAGTCAAGCTAGGTCTTCTCTTGGATGACTTGAGTTCCAAGTCTTGTACGGAATGCCTTGTTCCTCAAGTCTCCGAGTTCTTTCTCCACTTTGTCCATTCTGATCAGTGTCTCTCATTCTCTTCTGGTTCTTCATCTCAATACTCTCCCTCAAGCTTGACCATAGGGACTGGTCAAGCTTGGATACATGAAGAACCTCCCTCATTAAAACCTTAATGTGTAAAACCCATAGGGAGAAAAACACATTAAGGAAAAAGAGTAGAGGTCTCCATGCAAGGAGAGTTAGTGAGAAGTGAGGTCTATGTGTCCCAATATTGAATGGATGAACTCACAGACCTTGGTGCTGGCTGCCTTGGTGAAGATGTCTGCCAGCTGATCTTCACTTATCGTGTAGCATGGCAAGATGATTTGCTGCTCCACAGCTTGTCTAATCTTATGGCGATCCACCTCAATGTGCTTAATCCTTTCATGGAACACACTGTTGGATGCTATATGAATTGCTGCCTAGTTGTCACAGTGCATAGTGATTGGGGTTGTAGCCTCTATACCCAAGTCCCTTAGAAGGTTTCTGATCCAGATCAGCTCACTGGTGAGCTTCCTCATTGCCCTATATTCTGCTTCAGCACTGGAACAAGACACAATCTTCTGCTTCTTGCTCTTCCAAGTTACCAAGTTACCTCCAATGAAGGTGCAATATCCAGTTGTTGATTTCCTATCAGTTCTGTCTCCTTCCCAATCAGCATCACAATAACCTACAATCTCTGTGCTTCCATTGCAAGACATCCAAACTCCTTGACCAGGCGCCTCCCTCAGGTATCTCATGATCCTTTCCACCATATTCCAATGATGGACCTTAGGCACCTGCATATGTTGGCTAACCTGGTGCACAGAAAAGCATATATTTGGCCTAGTGATGGTTAAGTAGATGAGCTTTCCAACCATCCTTCTATACTGCTTCACATCACCATACTACTTGTCTACAGACTCCCCCTCTCTCAATACTTTGTAGCCCTCTTCTAATGGTGTCTTGGCTTGTCTTCCTCCAAGGTTTCCTGCCTCAGTTAAAAGATCAAGTGTGTACTTCCTTTGAGACAAGAAGAGCCCCTCTTTAGAGCGGCATACTTCAATCCCAAGGAAGTAATTGAGTTCACCTAAATCTTTAATATCAAATATAGACTTAAGGAATACCTCGGTTTCTTTGATACCTTCTTGGTCACTGCATGTAATGATTATATCATCTACATAGACCAAGATGACCACAATTCCTTTTGGGCTGGGGAGTGTGAACAAGGTGTGATCAGCCTCTGATTTCCTGAAGCCTCTTCCATTCAAGGTGGTGCTTAGCTTGTGGTACCACGCCCTTGGGGATTGCTTCAGTCCATATATTGCCTTCTTGAGTCTGAGGACATTTCCAGGTTTAACCAGCTTTTCAAGGCCAGGAGGTGGGAGCATGTAAACCTCATCTTCTAACTCTCCTTGTAGGAAACCATTCTTGACATCCATCTGCCACAACTCCCATTGCAATAGAGAGAATGATCCGGATTGTATGAAGTTTGGCTATTGGTGCAAAAGTGTCCACATAGTCTTCTCCATAGGTCTGGGTGAATCCTCTTGCCACTAGTCTCGACTTCTTTCTCTCTTCCTTGCCATTTGGTAGATACTTGATGGTGAACACACATTTGCTTGAAACTGCCTTCATTCCTTTTGGGAGTTCACTTTCATACCAGGTATCATTGATGATCATGGCATTTGCTTCATCATCAACAGAGTCCCTCCATTCCTTGTTCTCCATGGCTTCCTCATATGACCTTGGTACAGATCCCTGATCTAACACAGTGATAAAGGCTTGATGCTCAAGTGGAAATCTTGCAAGGGAACACACTGCTGATGTTGGATGAGCTACTGCTCAATTGTTGTAGTAGACCCTTGTGTTCTTCTAGTTTGAAGGAGGGTTCCTTGTCCTTGTACTCCTCCTTAGTGTCTGAGCTTGAACTTCTTGCTGCTCTACTTCATCTTGAACTTGAGAAGTTTCATGTTCATGTAGTACACTCTCCTGATCATGAGTTTGTGAACCTTGTGGTTGTTCTGGTTCATGATCATTCCCCCCCCCCCTCAGGATCAGGATGAGTGGCTTTTTCACCCTCTGGTCCAGTATCAGCTGAAGGATAAGCTGTGTTAGGCGCCACTTGTGGGTTTGAGAAACTGATTCCCAGATTCTCCATCAGTATCCTTAGGTTGTTTGCTCTATCTGAGGGAGCTTGAGACAGATCCTTCAAGCTATCCCAACTTTTCTCATCATAGAAGCCTCTTAATTCCAAGAACTTCACATCTCTAGAGACCATAACCTTCCTTGTTTCTGGAACATAGCATTTGTAGCCTTTCTGGTTTGGTGAATACCCAATGAAGATAGCTTTGACACTTTTAGCTTCAAGTTTGTTTCTTAGTTCACCTGGTATCAAGACAAAGCACACACACCCAAACAAACGCAAATGGTCAATAGATGGATAAGTCTTGTTTAGTACCTCATAAGGAGAGACATCTTGGAGGATCTTAGTAGGGATTCTGTTGATTAGGTAGCAAGCAGTGATCACAGCATCCCCCCAAAACCTTTTGGGAACATTGGTGTGAAACATCATGCTTCTGGCCACCTCCATTAGATGTCGATTTTTTTCTCTCAGATACACCATTTTCTGTGGGGTATAAGGGCAGCTTGTCTGGTGAATGATCCCATGTTTGTTGAGGTGTGCTTTGAAAGCATTGCTAGTGTACTCCCCTCCATTGTCTGATCTAAGAACTTTAATCTTAACATTGAAATGGTTAGTAATGTAGTTTTGAAAGTGTATAAAAGCTTCTAACACCCTATCCTTTGATTGAAGCAAGGTTAACCAAGTATATTTCGATTTCTCATCTATAAATGTCACAAAATACTTATGGTTTTCTCTTGATAAACAGGGTGCTGTCCAAACATCAGAGTGAATGAGATCAAAGCAATTTTCATACATGGTTACTGATTTAGGGAAAACAGATTTGTAATGTTTGCCAAGAATACAAGCCTCACAACTATCATTCTTAAAGGAAATACTAGGCAACATCAAGCTCAGTGCACGTGAATGAGGGTGTCCTAGTCTAACATGCCACATTGCATCTTTAGGTAAAACAGGAGATGAACTAAAAGCATAAGATAAATCAGACAAGCATTTGGTGTCTTTAATCAGATACAAGCCCTCCTTGGTCACACCTTTGCCAAGTAAACTACTGGTCTCAATATCCTGAAAGTAGACATCATTAGGACTAAAAACAGCAAGGCAATCAGATCACCGGTAGCCTTTTTAACAGATAGCAAATTGGAGGTGAATGTGGGCATGTAAAATGCGTTTGAATCTTTGTTAAACAGTTTCAAGTTCCCTATACCTTTAATGGGTAATTTCTCACCATTAGTTATCATCACATTACCTAAGGCAGGTTCTATGTTACTGATTAGACTAGCATCACTAATCATGTGGTGAGAAGCCCTGAATCTATCACTAGTGGTTTAGGATTCTGACCAGTAGTGTGTAATGCATTTAAAGAGGTTCCAAGAACAGTACCAGAGTTCTCCTTGAGGGCTTTGATGAGAGCATCAAGGTCTGACCTCTTGATAGTCTCATCCTGAATGGTCCTCAAGGTAGACAGAGCACTTGTCGCCATGGTTTTGGCTTCACCAGCTGAATTTGAACCAACATGAGGGCGCATGTTTGAGCACATAGATGTGTGGATGGTTCTGGCGTGTCTGAGGAGAAGTGTGCTCTTACATCCATGTACTAACTCCTTGGCTCTTTGAACTTGGCAGGTTTGAGATGAGGGTGAAGGATCCAGCACTTGTCCTTCATGTGGCCTTTCTTCTTGCAATGTTCACACACCCACACCTTCTTATCATCCTGCTTGTAGTATCCCTTGTTAGCAACTGCTACTACCACCTTGTGTGCCATGGTAAGCTCTCCCTTTCCTTCAAACAAACCCACTGATCCTTGTTCCCTCTGGATTTGAGCACACACTTCATCTAGGGATGGTAGCTTCTCAGCTCTGAGTATGTGCTTAATCAAATCATTGTAGCAAGGGTTAAGGGTCAGGAGCAGTCCAAAGACCTTGTCTTGCTCACGCCTTTAATTTAACACCACTGGATCAGTTGTACTTGTTCTGAGCATTTCAAACTCAGCCCACAGTGACCTGAACTTCCCAAAGAACTGATTGAACTCCATGTCTTCTTGCTTGAGAGATTTGATGGCTCTCTTCACTTCAAAGACTCTGCTAAGGTTGGAGACATTCCCATACACCTTATACAGAGTATCCCACAGTTCCTTAGAGGTTTCACAGTAGGAATATGCCTCTAGGATACATTGGTCAAGAGAGTTTTGGATGGCTGACAGCACCAGAAAGTCTTCTTGAACCCATTTGGTTTCATCAACAACTACAACCTCTTGGCCATCTTCACCTTGTGTTACCAGCTTTGGGGCTTGACCTTCTGTCACATGACTCCATAAGCCACGACCTACAAGAGCAGTCTTCAAAAGTCTTGACCAGAGAAGGTTGTTTAACCCTTTCAAGGTTACTGGAACCACAACAGCCTTGTTTTGCTCCATCTTGGATGCTATGGACCGTTGGGTAATAGAGTGTTTCTGAAAAGTTTGAGAGTTTAACGAACTGGAAATGAAAGAACCTCAAGAACAACTTGTATCCTCCAGGAATTTGAATGATATACCCAGAGAAACAAGAACAATGAGAAGAACTCGACCAAATACAGAGGAAAAAACAGAGGACCCTTGCTATTATCCACTGGATAATAGTTTAGGTTTTGCTGTAAACTGGTGTGATCATGAACCGGATCACTAAGGAGAGCAAGGAGAGCTTAGATGAGTCACATGATGCCACAATGCACCAGCAGCCTGGTGATGATGCTTTGACCATTCCAGAAGGTCCCATGACCCGTTCCAGAGTCAAGAAACTTAAGGAGACTGTTGTAGGATTACTCACTTCACATCCACAACAAGAAGAAAGTCTTGGACAAGGTTTGATCCGAGATGTCTTGAACACCATTCAAGCCATCTCTACATCAAGCTGAGTTAGTGTTTAGGCAAGACATTTGGTGTGTGCTCTTTTCCTTGCTTTTGGTTTTGTCCCACGAGTTTTTCCGGAGGAAGGTTTTTAACGAGGCCACGACTTGTCTTACAAATCACCTAGGCCCTATCTCGGCCCAAGACTAGCAGAAGTTATTTATTTTAAAGCTTATGTTATGTTTAAAATATAGTTTCTATTTTATTATTTTCGAAACCCTAGAGAGTATGTTCTCTGGTTTCTTTATTGAAGGGTTTTCCCTAACCCTGTTGTACTCAAGCATTCTAATATCTTCGAGTTATTTTCTCTCTTGACGGCTCTCTCTCTCTAGAAGTGTGTCGAGTGTCTCTCTGGTGTGTTATATCTGGAGCTTAAGGGTGTTTAACTTGGTGTGTCATATCCGAGCTAATCATCTAGGAGTATCAAGAGTTCTCTCATCCCTCTTGTGTCACCATTCAATCCACAAACTTGAAGAACTTGAGTCCCTGATTTGTTCTTGCAAGGATCTATCCTCCCAATCAACCAAAGAGCATCCTAGGGGCGTGTCAGAAACTTGAGAGAAGATGAAGAAGAGTGTATTGGCGAAGAAGAATAGAGGTTTAGGAGCTTGAGTAGCTCTGATACCATGTAAGTTTAAGAGAGTTTAAGAGAGAATGAGCTGAAGAACAGCAAGAACATGAAGAACACTTGATGAAAGAGAGAGGAGGAGAGTATTTTCGTGAGAGAAGAGAGAGAGAGAGAGAGAGTAAACAAGTTAAGAGGAGGTTTATTTCTCCTTAATTAATTCATTCTACCTACTACATTGTTATATAGGGAACCAGAGAGAGAGAGAGGACACTGACATTTACAAACAAACAAAAGAGAAACAATAAACTAATGTAAGTGGTCCTGGTCCTCTCTGGTCGAGATTCCTGATGCTGAGAGTGACCTCTCCAAACAGTCCACTCTTGCCTGATTTGAATCATGTGACTTCTTCTATTTTGAATTCAAACTTGGTCTAGAGAGCCCTCCTCCCACGTGAGTAAGGTTGGCAAGTGAGTGAGACTTGCCTTGTCTTCCAAGTCAAGCTAGGTCTTCTCTTGGATGACTTGAGTTCCAAGTCTTGTATGGAATGCCTTGTTCCTCAAGTCTCCGAGTTCCTTCTCCACTTTGTCCATTCTGATCAGTGTCTCTCATTCTCTTCTGGTTCTTCATCTCAATACTCCTTCCTAAGCTTTTCTGGGTTCTAAATCTTTGTTCTTAAGTCTCTTGGTCTCTTGTTCTTCAAGTCTCACGAATCTCTATTAAGTATTCCTATTCTCTTAGTCTCATCCTTAATCTTCTTTATCAAGTCTCTCTCTTTCACTCTCTTTGAAACCAAATCAGTCCGAACCTACTGAGGTTGGATCTCCTCACACACACACGGCCTGGACTCTGATAATCTCATAGAGGACTCGGTGCTCTTCTGGATATTTAACTAGAGAGCATGTGGCTTGTATGGGATGAGCTACTGCGATTGCATTGTAGTACACCCTTGTGTTCGTCCGGTTAAATGGGGGTTGCCTAATTCTTGTGCTTCTACTTAATGGCTGCACCTGATCTTCTTCAGCTTCTTCATCCTCATTAGTCTGTGGTTGAGGCTTCTCCTGGGTTTCTTCTGAACCATGTTGATCATGAATTTCAGAATCTTCATGATGTATTTCCTCCTCTGGTTGGTTGTTATCCCCCTCATGATCAAGATGGGTTTCATTTTCAACTGTTCCAACTGTTTGAGCAGGCCCTTCTCTTGTCTCCTCCCTTGTCTTAGGCTGACTAACACCAAGACTTTCTAATGATCCTCATGTTTCTAAATGCCACAAGATGGATAAGCTAAGACAATAACAAAACAAGATAGCAGGACTCGGAAGAAACAGAACATATATGCTTATGCAAATGCAAAAAAAAGCTTTCTCAATATCACAATGCAAATAGTTGAGATATACTACTCAATACTATAACACAATCATGTTGAGAAAGGCTATGAATTCAACAGACTTGGACAGCAACCATATGAATGTAATAGATTAAATCTGAATGGACTAGCAACTATATGATCTATTCTAAACAACCTAAGCAGAATGAAAGAAACGACCAGACATGTTAATGAGCAATAGTTTCATAAAGAACATAGATTCAAGTAGTTTAGACACACTTCTAAATCCTACCTGATATCTCTGATGGATTAACTATGTCATTAACATCCAAGCAGCACTGAACCGGATTGAATCACTACCTAGACAATCGACACAATGATGCAAGAGCTTAGACAATCTTCTAAATGCTTCAAGACGCCTATGATGAATAAGCTATGGCAGAAGCAATCAGATCACAAAACAATGCAATAAACAAGCTAGGCGATCCTGGGACAAACACCACTCAATGCATAACAAAGTATAACCTTTTATTAAGGGATATGAGGTTTGCTTACAGCTGAGGAATCCGGGCTGATTCCTTAAACCTCCATGGACACACTCCAATGTTCCTTGTTGGGTTTAACCCTACTCTTCTCTGGTCATTGCTCCTTAACAGGTAGCTTCATGACCCAGCTAGAGAGGAACACCTCCATCCTCTTTGGACTTGATGTTTAACTCCCACTACACTCTTCCCTAGTCATTACTGCTTAACCAGCAGTCTCATGACTCGTCTAATAAGGTCACTAAGCTTGATGGTACTTCTGGTAGCTCTCTTGAGTTTCTTTCTCCAATTTGGCTGACATTTGGGTCCAAACTTGGAATGAGCTCAAGAGAATTCTAAAACCGTGTTCACCATTTCTTTAACTCTAGTGCCTTTGGTCACCAGTCTTCCATGGACTTAAGTGATGACCACACCTACTTGTGTGCCTCTTGAACTAGCAGCACAACACTTCCTCAGCAGTGTCTTAACGCCACCATTTCTACACACAAGCATTCTCTCCATTGCTTCTCAATGGGCAACACCTTTTCTTACTTTGTTTGGTTAGGCACTGAACATTTTATGTCTCTGTACAGCACTCAAACTCCAGAACAGATTAGGCCACATTTGCATTGGGATCAAACCTTGACTAACCATCAAGTTTGATCACCAATTTCTCAAGCTTTGCAACATATTAAACTAGAGATTATCAAGTTCTAATATTGGCAAGAAAACTCTCTAAGCACAATCAATATCATAACAGATTCAAGACAAGCTTCTCAGGTATTTTTAAACAACTTCTTAATCTGCATCTAACTTGAATCTAGATGCATCAACTTAAGGCAGTAACAATCCAGTGAAGGACGATAGAAAACACCTTCAGAAGTTCTTAAGCAGACATGAGTGCAATCACTGGAGCAGATACACTGTCTATCACCCTAATACACATTCAAGTAGAGAACAAGGAATGCCCTATAACATCAAAACATTAGAGCACCATGGGACAGTATCTGGCAAGCTTTATATGATCCTCAGGACAAGCACACACACCAAAAAACATGGCCATATCAAAAAGTCTCAAGCTTTATACAAGGGAAAGAAGTGATCTTACAGTCAATGAACCTGGGCTGGTTCCTTGAACCTTCATGGTTAATCGATTCATGAATGGACAGATTTGGGATGTTGGTTTGGGAACCAACATCTCATTCTTTGTGTGACCTTCTCCCTTGACCCCATCATGCCAAAGAAACCTACTTTCTCCATGTTTTAGTCGCCACACCAAGATCCAAGTTGAAAGTTTCCTCCTTGAAAGGTTTTTCCTTGGACAGTAGAAAAAAATGGCTTGGACAAGCTTCCACTGGCCTTCTTTCTTCAGGATGGACATGAGAGAAGAGGATGAACATAAAATAGTGAAGATTTGAGTAGAAAAGAGTAGAACTTGTTTGTATGATCAAACAAGTTTCAGATCAAACTGAGTATGCAATCTGTTTTAGTAAGCAAACGGAGAGAGAAGAAGTATTTCTGAATAACTCTCTTTTTCTTGATTGTTACAAATTCTCGTACAACTTAATTATATAGATAAAACTACAGCTAAAACCACTTGCTAAAACCACTTGCTAAAACCACTTGCCAAAACCATGAGCTAATGATGAAAACAAGAGGTTCATTCTGAGCAAAAAATATCTAGCCACTGTTTTTTACTTTCTCGACCTGCTTGCTTGCTTACTTGCATGCTATCTGAGTGTTGAGCCACGTCCTGGACTTCATGACCTGCTTGCTTGCTTACTTGCATGCTGTTTGCTTGTTGGGCCACATCATGGGCTTCATTCTCTTCAGTTTCCTTACTCTTCTCTTGGTTACAGCCCAATGGATCACTCAGCTTTCTCTTCTTGGACTCGTTCTCCTTCTCAGCTATACAGCCCAATATCAGTGAAGAGGTGTGTGCTTGCTCTCTTTCAAAATTCCCCCTCAAGGTTCGCTGGTGGAGATCCAATAAGCCGATCTTGCGATGAAGAGCATAACACACCTTTGATGAAGTTGCCTTTGTAAAGATGTCAGCAACCTCATCAGAGCTCTTCACATAAGATGGAATGTTCACACCTTCTTAAACCTTTTCTCTGATATAGTGGCAGTCCACTTCAATATGCTTTGTTTCTTCATGGAATACTGAATTAGATGCAATGTGGATTGCCGCTTGATTATCACAGCGTAAGACAATTGGTTGAGATGATTCAACTCCAAGATCTTTAAGCAGATGCTTCAACCATACAGTTCTCCAGTGATGCTTGCCATTGCTCTGTATTAAGCTTCAGCACTTGATCTTGAGATTACCTTCTGTTTTTTGCTCTTTCAGGTTACTAGATTGCCTCCAATAAAAATACAATATGAAAATTTGAGAGAATCTGGGTGTAGAGAGTGAGAATGAGAGACTTAGAACACGATTTAGACTAGAAAGAAGAAGACTTGATATGAGAGACTTTGATCTATTTGAGAGAGACTGAGAAAGGAGACTAAGAGAGACTAAAAGGATATTCGATATACGATTAATGAACCGAGGTTACAAATATATAGGAGAGGAACAATAAGCTTTACAACAGATAGAAGATAAGGTTTAGGATAAGCTTATCCGCCAAGCATGTGTAGTCAACCGGTCTTAGGCGCGCCTATTTCAAACTTGTGGCTAGAGTGCTTCCACGTGAGATTCCTTTTGCATCTTGACCAGATGCCCTTCCAGCCTTGATCCAGCCTGTCAACGCGCGTTCCTTATCCCTTCAGTCAAGCTTGATCCGCTTGGTAACTAGTAAGAGTAACTCTTGGTCGAGTTACTCTTACCCGGGTAACTTTTCGTCCAGGGTAACTTTTCCTCACCCATGTGTACAGCATGTACGGCCTAGTTGTACGGACAGGTTGTACGGAATTGTACGGACAGACCCAAATCCTTTCCTTTCCTCTTTATAAGCCTTCCTCTATTATTTCATAACCTTTGTTCAACACTCCCCCTCAAGCTTGACCATATGGAAAAAGTCAAGCTTGGAATGCCATGAGATCTTCCCCATTAAAAACCTTGCGAAAGAAAACCCTCCTTAGGGATAAAACCTCAACAAGGAAAAGAGTAAAGACCCCATGGCGAGGGGATCATTTCTTTCTGGTAAGATCCATGAGGCCAAGACGAGTGTGGATGGACTCAATGGTCTTCTGCCTAGCTGCCTTGGTAAACACATCAGCTAGCTGATCTTCACTCCGGGTGTAGCAAGGCAAGATGTCTCCGGATACTATCATTTGCGTCACCTTATGGCAATCAACTTCAATATGCTTTTTCCTCTCGTGGAACACTGAGTTGGAGGCAATGTGTATAGCTGCTTGATTATCACAGTGCATGGTCATGGGTGTATCTTGATCAATCCCCAAGTGCTTCAGTATACCCTTTATCCAAACCAACTCATTGGTAAGCTTCAACATGGCTCTATACTCGGCTTCAGCACTGGAACAGGACACCACCTTTTGCTTCTTAATTTTCCAGGTAACAAGGTTTCCACCAATGAAGTTGCAATAGCCGGTGGTAGACTTCCTATCCATCCTATCTCCGGCCCAGTCTGCATCACAATATCCAACCACTTCTGTGCTCTCATTGCACCCCATCCAAACTCCTTGACTTGATGTTCCATTCAGATACATGAGTAGCCGGTTCACCATGTTCCAATGATGCTCCTTAGGTCCTTGCATGTGTTGACTTACCTGATTCACAGCAAAGCATATATCAGGTCTTGTGATTGTCAAATAGATTAACTTACCAACAAGCTTTCTATAAAGCTTGGCGTCTTGAAAGAGTGGACTGTCTTCTATCTCCCCCTCATGTGGTACTTTATATCCTTCCTCCAAGGGTGTCTTGGCTTCCTTTCCTTCTTGTATACCTGCATCCTTCAAAAGATCAAGTGTATACTTTCTTTGGGATAGAAATAAACCTTCGTTGGATCTACACAACTCTATTCCAAGAAAGTATTTCATCTCTCCCAAGTCTTTAATTTCAAATACAGATTTCAAGTAATCTTTGGTAGCTTGTATACCTTCCTTGTCACTTCCAGTAATGATGATATCATCAACATATACTAGAAGGACAATGATACCTGAGGGAGATGTGAGGGTGAAGAGGGTATGGTCGAGCTCGGATCTCTTGAAGCCTCTTCCATTCAAGGTCGTACTCAGTTTGTTGTACCATGCTCTTGGTGATTGCTTAAGGCCATATATATCCTTCTTCAGCCTCAGGACATTCCCTTCCTTTACCAAGTGTTCAAGACCCGGTGGTGGATACATATACACCTCATCTTCAAGTTCTCCTTGAAGAAAAGCATTCTTCACATCCATCTGCCATAGCCCCCATCTTAGATTAACAGCAACTGACAACACTATTCTGATGGTATGAAGCTTTGCAACCGGAGCAAAGGTGTCTAAGTAGTATTCACCATATGTTTGAGTGAAACCCCTTGCAACAAGTCTGGTTTTCTTCCTATTTATCTTCCAATTTGCAAGATACTTGATAGTGAAGATCCATCTACTAGACACTTCCTTCTTCCCTTTTGGAAGTTCACTTTCATAGCAAGTATCATTCTTGTGTAGTCCTCAAGAAACTAAATGGAGCCATTGGAGGATTACTTAGACTTGTATGGAAACAAAAAGAAGGTCTTGGACAAAGCTTGATGATCCGAGATACCTTGATCACCTTTCAAGCTATCGCCTCATCTAGCTGTATAAGTACTTAGGCAAAGTACTTGTGTGTGCTCTTTTCCTTGCTCTCGGTTTTGTCTCAAAGAGGTTTTACGGAGGAAGGTTTTTAACAACGCCACAAGCTGCTTTACAAATCTCCTAGGTGCTAATGTCGGTCCAAGCCTAAGAAGACTACTCTATCTATTTAGCTTATGTTATGTTTTAACCTATGTTTTTCATTTAATCTCTATGTATTTTTGAAAGGAGCCTCTTGGCCTTCTTTTCTTATATTTTTGAGAAGCTGTGCATGTACAGCCTTCTCTCTATATATTCTGGTCGAAAATCATGAATAAAGCACCCATCTTTTTATCAAAAACCTAGTTCTCTCTCTCTCTTTGGCGAGTTGAAGGTTTCTGGTGTGTAATATCCAGAGTTAAGGGCTTCTTATTTGGTGTGTCATATCCAGATCAGTCGCGTAGGAGTATCAAGAGATCATCCATCCCTCTTGTGTCACCATTCGATCCACATGCCTTGAGAAACTTGAGTCTTTTTGATTCGTTTTTGCAAGGATTATCCCATCTGTTCCAGAGCATCATCCTAGGATCTTATTATGTGGTATCAGAGCAACTCTGTGTTGGATTTTCACCAGAGTATGTAGATATGGGTTTGTGTGTGATGAACAAGCCTTTAAGGCAATGATGAACTCGAAATGATGAAGAGAAAGGGTTCTGGTTTACATGTGTGAACTTGAATCAGAATCAGATATTAAGAGAGACTAATAGAGATTAAAAGACTAAGAAAGGGGAAGACTTGAGAGGGATTCGAATCAAGAACACAACAAGTTTTATTTCGGAAGTGGAGAGGGGTTTTCCCCCTTACTCCCTCAAGGATTACACTTGACAGAGATACAATATATAGAGAGAGAAATGGAGAGGCTAAACTCGTTTAAAACCCTAAGGAGACTAAGCATGTGGAGTCAACAAGAGTCTTGGCGCCTGGTTTGAAATACTAGGCTGAGAATGCTCACATGCTTGGGACAGGCTGTCAAAGAGCTCTTCCTTTGCTTTTGGGCGAGTGGATAAGGTTATCCACAATGCTCTTCCTTTTGGTAAGTGGATAACCTTATCCATAAACAGTCACTAAGCCTTGGCACCTTCCTGGAAGTTTCCTTGCCTTTCCTTCCTTATCTTGGACGAGAATATACCAAAGGATCTTCTCCTTTCTTCACATGCAAGGTATTTTAAACTTGGGAGACAAGTTTTGGCAATTTAGGGTTGTACGGCCAGATATCAATGGCCTGGTCCTTCCTCTTCGTTCCCTAGCGTGCCCAATACTCAAAACCATTCCATAAGTTCAAATGGTCGAGTATACATGTTTCTGGGTCGAGGTTGGTCCGTACGAATCCGTATAGTCTACAGTCCGTACGGATCTGTACAGTCTATACACCTCACCCAAACATAGACCATTTGATCCCTTATCTTCACCACAGCTTCCCAAGGTCTTCCTTAGACTTCTCCTTGATGTTTCATAGCCTCTTGTACACTTAACAGCTTCCCAAAGCCTTCTTAACACTCCTTGTACAATATCTATTCAACCCACTCTATCTTCTTTCACTTCATCACATCTCTCTCTTGTTCATTGTCATCTCTTCAAGTTAACACTCCCCCTCAAGCTTGACTCTAGTGATCCTAGCCCTGTCTGAGAAGGGAAGTACCTATTAAAGACTATTCAAGTAACTTTGTTAAAGTTTATACTTGTGTCTACTTAACTAGGCATCAAAATACCTAGTTAATCACAATTAATCAAAGTTTATACTAGGTTTTGTAACAATTGATCCGCAAGTACTTAACAAGGAATATACTTGATTACATACCTAGATTTCAAGGAATATACTTGGTTAAAAGGTTTTGTTTATTGTGATTTTTATCAAACAATTTTAAGTTCCTTTTATGCCTTTAATGGGTACTCTATCACCATTAGCAATTACTACACTTCCTAGGGCAGGTTCAATGTTACTAATAAGAGTAGAGTCTCTAATCATTTGGTGAGATGCTCCTGAATCAATAATCAGTGGTTTATCACTCAATGAATTATTTAAGACATTACTATTGATGTTACCAGAGTTTGCATTGAGTGCCTTGATAAGGGTCTCAATGTCTGACTTGCGGATGAAGGCATCATCAGAAGGGGGTTGAGATGTAGCTCCAACTGCATAGGTGGTAGAAACCAGAGCTCTTCCTTCACCATTTGGGCGCATAGGCTGAGAAGTTTGCTGAACAGCTTCATTGCCCCTTGCTTGGTTAAATCTTGATGGTGGCCTAAGGTGTGGATGAAGGATCCAGCACTAGTTCTTCATGTGACCACTCTTCTTGCAATGATCACAAGTGACTCGCCGGTTCTCTGGTTTGAAGAATGCCTTGTTAGCTGAAGCTTCAGCCTTGTGAGCCATGTTCAAGTCACCTTTTCCACCAATTAGACCCACTGAGCCTTGCTCCTTCTGGATTTGAGCACATACCTCCTCAAGTGTAGGTAGCTTGTCTTCCGTCAGCAAGTGTTTGATGAGATCATTGTAGGCTGGATTGAGAGTGAGGAGCAGGCTAAACACTTTGTCTTGCTCACGCTTCTCATTCAGAATGGTAGGATCAGTGGTACTTGGCCTCAACATCTCCAGTTCTGCCCAGAGAGCTCTGAACTTACCAAAATGTTGGTTAAAGTCCATGTCTTACTGGTTCAAGCAGTTGACAGCTTTCTTCACTTCAAAGACCCTACTGAGATTGGATATGTTTCCATAAACCTATTGGATTTTCAGAGTGTAAGGTTTGTGTGTGATGAACAAGCCTCTAAGGCAAGGATGAACACGAAATGAAGATGAGATAGGATCTGGGTTTGCTTGTGTTTACTTGAATCAGAAATAGAGATTAGGAGACTCTTAGAGAGATTTGAGAGAATAGGAAAGGGGTAGACTAAGAAGGATTCTAACTCAAGAACAACAAGCTTTTCATTTAGAAGTGGAGAAGGGTTTCCCCTTACTCCCTTGGTGATTACACTCGACAGAGATCTGATTATATAGAGAGATGAGACCTACACAAGGCTAAACCTAAGCATGTGAGGTCAACAAGACTATTTCAAAATACTTGGCCAGGAATGCACACATGCTTGGATAGGCTGTCCATGGATGGTGTTCTTCCTTTGATTTTGGCGATTGGATAAGGTTATCCATAAGCTCTTCCTTTGCTTTTGGTAAGTGGAGAACCTTATTCATACCTCATCACCTTCCAGGAAGCTCCCTTGGCCGAATATACCAAGGTATCTTCCTTTACTCGCCCAAACCCTTTCTTTAGACCCAAGTCTTTGATCTTCACTTCAAACCCTAAACCCTCCTTGCCTCACACGTCTTGAAGCGTCCTTGGGTTACAAGTCTAGGTCATTTTAGGATCCCTTGATGTGCCCTAACTTGCCCAAGACTCAAAACCATCTTCTAAGATCAAATAGTCGAGTTTTATGTTTCTGGGTCGAGTCTGGTCCGTACGGATCCGTACGGTCCGTACAATCCGTACAACTCACCCATGGATAGACCAAGTGATCCCATCTCTTCCCTAAAGCTTCTCAAGGTCTTCCTTAGACTTCTCCTTGATGTTTCATAGCCTCTTGTATACTTAACAGCTTCCCACAACCTTCTCCATTCTTGTTGCACAAGATCTCTTCACAAACTTCATCTTCTTTGCTCCATCTCATCTCTCATAAGTTCATTTGCATCTCTTCAAGTTAACACTCCCCCTCAAGATTGACACTAGTGATCCTAAGTCAAGATTGGAACCTTGAAGAGCTTCCTCATTAGAAACCTCACCAAGGAAAACCCTTCTGGGATAAAACCTTGATGAGGGAAAAAGAGTAAAGTCCTCAAGGCTTAGGGATTGGCCAGTGGGTCTTTGTGTCTTGGATCATTGTGATGGACACAAAGACCTTAGATCATGGCCCTCACTGTGGTGCAAGTCTCATCTGACTTTCATTGCACACCACTAGTCTTCTTGAGCTCATCTAGCTCATTCCACACTGATCTTGGTCTCTCCCCCCTTTCACCCAACCTTCTCTTTGGTTAAGTGCTCGGATTACCCAGATACACACTCCATTCAGTACCATCTTCATTCTCAGCCTTGGCTGCTTCTTCTTTTTAAATAACCACCAAGGACTCAATCTTCACAGATCATTGAAGCTTCTCAATAAAACCTTCTGAAGTGTATCCCACAACTCCTTTTCGGTTTCACAGTAAGAGTAGGCATCCATTATGAGACCATCAAGTGAGGTCTGGATGATAGACAGCACCATAAAGTCCTCCTGACTCCATTTGCCTTCATCTACCACCACAATCTCCTTGACATCTTCTCCTTGGATGGTTTGTTTTGGCGCCTCATCTGAAGTGATATGGGACCATAAACCTCTTCCACCAAGGGAATTCTTGATCAATCTTAACAAGAGAAGGTAGTTCACCCCTTTTAGAGTGACTGGAATCACCACTGTCTAGTTTTGCTCCATTTCAAAAAACTATGGACCAGTGGGTAATAGGATGTATCCAAGAGTTTTTGAAAAACTAAACTGATAGAATGAAAGAGGATGAGAAGTAGAGTAGATTTGCGGAAGAAAAAATAGGTTAGGAGCTTAGAAGCTCTGATACCATGTAAGTTTGTTGAAGAACGGAATTATGAGCAAGGAAGAACAGGTGAGAGAGAAGGAGTTTGTTGAAATGTTTAGGAGAGACGGAGAGAGAGATGTTTACTCGACAGAGTGAATGAGAATAGGAAGGATATTGTTCCCTTGAGTGGAAAGAGTTCTGAGTTGCTTACATAAATAGACAAAGGAAGACAAAAGAGAAAAGAATAAAATATGTTGGTCTGGCCAAGAGAAAGGGACAGGTCCCCAACGGCCAAGACCTCTAAATGGAACATGTGATCTTTACTATATTTAAATCCTCCACTTGCTTCTGCAGTCCAACGGATCCCTTGACCAGTTTAAACAAGTTTGAACTCCTCTTGGTCGATTTGAATTAATTTCCTTGTCTTCCAAGCCAAGCTAGGTCAGAGTTGATTGCTTGGGAACCAAGGTTGTACGGACAGACTTATGAAGCAAGTCTTGTACGGATCAACTCTTTTCACTCGAACAGATGTGCCTCTCTTCTCTTGATCTATTCCTTTTATTCATGTCTTCATGTCAATACTTCCTTGGATCGACATACTTCAATACCCAGAAAGTACTTAAGCTCTCCAAGATCCTTGATGTCAAACACAGACTTTAGGAAGGCTTTGGTGGCTTGGATTCCTTCTTTGGATGAGCAAAGAAGGAATCCAAGCCACCAATTCTAGTATAAACATCTACTTAGACTATACTAGGCATATTTTGGTAGTATAAGACTCTTCACACACTCTTCTTGTTTTTCTATCATCTCAGCAATAAAGAGTGCTTGAAGGCTTTGAAATGGCTGTGAGAAGCATCTGCATCGCACTCTGTATTCCTTACACCACCTGAGAAGTGAGTAATCAATGACAACGGAGGACTGCCCTCTGTCCCTTTTCTCTTCTTCCAATATTTCCTCTTCTTTTCCCCCAGACTTTTCTAATCTCGTGGTGGTGCCTCTATCAAAAAGATTTTGACACACTTCGAACTCCTTCTGCTCTGATACGTGATGGGTGTCGATCGACAATGAAGTGGTAGTGTCGATCGATATTTGTACTATAGAAACTATATTGACATCATCTTCTAGACCTGATTTTCATGAGAAACAGTTGCGGGAAGATGATCTTCTACTATCCAAATGCCAAAATCTAGAAGCTCACTACGTCAGGTGGAATAGTCGATTCAATTTTCAAAATTTCGTAGGGAACCACAAACTTCACAGGGTCATGTATCATCTTCACTCTTTTGTAAAACCCAGCAGATTCTTCTGCGCAGATAGGTGGTTCGGGGACAGCAATGTGAGACTTCAGACTTGCACGTTCTCTCCTCAATTGGTTCCAGCTCAACTGTGAAATCTCACAATTCGTCCAATGATGGGTGTCGATCGATATAAGGCGAGTGGTGTTGATCGATGCTAACCTTTTGTGAAGTTTCCAAATCTATTACCGAAGTGTGCTGATCGTCATCAGCTTCACCGCCGTGTCCGCATCCAAATTTTCATGTTTTTATTCATCCTCTAACTCCTAGAAATCCTCTATATTCGGCCGATCAAACTTCAGTTTCGAGACTGCAATGTCATGAGGATAACTCGATATTTCAGGGATTTCAAGAGGTGTCGATTGACAACAATATTCTGTGTTGATCGACACTAAGGTCGGATCACTAATATCAACTTTGTCTTCTCCTCTCAGCTCTCTAGATCCATATTTTTCATCACTCTCTCCCATAACGCAGTTGACAAGCTTTCTTGAAATCTGTTCTTTGCTCTTTATCTGCAAACCTTACAGGATCATGTCCCCACTTGTCATTAATCTCCCTTTCTCGAGCTGCTGCAGCATCATCAATAATTTTGTAGAGGAAGGCCCTTTGAATGTCCCCCAAGCAGGTTAGAGATCCTGGCTGCAGTTGACTGAACCAGCTAAATGCATCCCTAGAGAGAGAGTAGGGGGAAATCTTGCAGAGTATGTGGTATTCGGATACTTCATGTTGCTCGCTTCCTAAGACTTGATCCTCAGATTCTTTGATGTGGTTCATGGGATCGTCATGAAGAAGACCCTGAAAAGGGTCCTGACCTGCCTAATCATACCACTCACGGCTTAGATCAAAGTCATTTATCTCAACAACATCAATCACATCAGGGATTACAGCACCATGTGCATGAATCGATTATCATGCACTGTTTCGAGAGAGACCTTCTTTGTCTCCTAAGATCCCATTCTCATCAAAACTCAGTATGAGAACTTCCACCTTCTATGTCTTCTCGCAACTAGTGTTGATCGACAACGAGGTGTTGGTGTCGATCAATACTTGTGTCTTTACGCTGTCGATCACTATTGCTTGGAGTGTGCCAATTGATACTTCCTCGTAGACTTACGGATCGTGCATGAAAAAATCAGGCTCGTTCTCTGAAGAACCCAAAAATCCTCTTCTCATCGCGTCTTGGTACTGAGATGTATGTACCTGAAACGTAAGAAAAAAAAAGTTTATGTAAGTAAACAAAAAAAACCTAGACAAAATCCTACACTTAGTCTAATGGTGATCATAGTCCCCAGCACTGGCGCCAAATTTGATGTGCTCAAATTACCCCAAGAGAAAATCTCTCAAATAAGAGATCGATTGCAGTACTTAAAGATCGTATCCACAGAGACTATATATCTCACACAATAGACTTGAGTTTCAGATCAAGGTAGGTTAAATAAAGCAAAGCAGTAATTAAATGAGTTTGTTTGATGGAAGAAGGGTAATAGACTTAGGGTTTCATTTAGGTTATCAAAATTCTAATATATAGAAGTTAAGGGTGTAATCCTATAACTTCAAATTCGTATAAGCAAGTAAATCTGCTCTTGCATGCGCTTTGCTGCTAACTAACCAGATACCTGAAATCATGTGATTCCAGCCCTCGCATGCGAACTTATGAATATGTGTCGATCGATCCTCTAGAGAGAGTATCGATTGATACTCCTTCCAGACAAGCATTAAGAACCAAATCGATTTGTTCACAAAGTTATGTAAACCAGCTTTTGCATGCGTCTAACAACCTAATTCAATAGATTCAGGTATTAGACCATGCTCTCGCGTGCGCCTAGTTATCATATTATATGGTTTCTAGTTAATTACTCTAGAAACAAGCAGTAAGAACAATCCTGTGAAGGATACAATAAACCACCCTAGCATTTCTATAATTCAAAAGCTCATTCAAAACCCTTGAAAATCTTAACCTAGCAGTGGATCTACCCAGACATGATAGCTTTCACAAAAACATAGATGAATAGATGAAATACAAATAAATATAAAAACCAAAACCAATGTAGTTCCAAGAGGACTCTAAAGGAGTTCCTCATGTCTCTCCTAACCAAAGAAAAAACCTAAAATAATAGAATAGAAAGCATAGCCCAAACAATAGCTTAGAAAACACGTAAATAGGGTTTTAAATCGGCCAAGGGCATTCTGGTAACTTGTGGTGACTTTTGGGCCTTAGTCGGTCTTGAAATAGACTCGACCCAAATTCTGGTATCAGTGTCGATCGACACCAATAGGTATGTGTTAATCGACACTCCTTCTAAATCTCGACAGCTTCCTCTCGCGACACAAACGTAACACTCTTTAGTAAAACGAGCATAACTTTAGATCTAAGCGTCATATGTACCTCAAGCCGGGGGCATTAGAAATCTAAGTTAAAGATCTATCATGTATCAAAATATGATATCAATCACACAACGGTAAGGTCTCCATCCAATGCTAATCTTCTAACTCGTCTGTGAAGCTCGGCATCTCGAAAAGCTCCAAAATCCCCATAGTTCTCCTAAATGTACTTGAACCTAAAAACACCCTAAAACGACTCCAACCATATATAATAAACTCTAAAAAGGTCTTATACCATGGACTAAAAGTGGTAAAATCCATGGCATATTATATATCAACTACCCCCAGACTTATCATTTTGCTTGTCCTCAAGCAAAACATAGAATAGCCATGTAAAAGTGGTTTGAAATCACATGAATTCACACAATTTTAAACTTACTATTAACAACCCTACAATTTTGCAAGCCACATAGAATCAATGTCAACTTTATAGGTACCTTATGTACTCTACCCTAGCTTAGCAACCAAACCATCCAGCCAACAACTTAGCTTATATTATCTGACATACCCCTCTACTAACCTCATTTCTTATAATAAAAAGGTTTAGGCTTTACCTTGGGAGTATCGATCAAAGGAAACATGAACTCTTACTCAAAAAATTATCTCAACACACATGTAGTGTTTTCTGATCTCTTTATTCCCTCATGCTCTCTTCTCTAAATCTTTTTTTTCTTATTTTTTTCTTTTTAATTTTTTCTTATTTTTTCTTCTACTTTTTAAAAAAAAATTGAAAAGTGTAGGGGAATAATGGGGTCATAGGAATTTTTTCTACCCCTCGATTCTAGCTTTATGTGATCATTCCTTTGAATTACAATAACGGGGTCTTAGGAAATTTTCTTACCCCTCTGCATCTTAAGAAATCATCTCAATCTTTTATTTTTCTAGATCCCGAAGAGAGAGAGAGAGAGAGAGAGAGAGAGAGAGAGAGAGAGAGAGAGAGAGAGAGAGAGAGAGAGAGAGAGAGAGAGAGAAACACCCAATCTTTTACATTCCATACTTGCAAGAGGAACCCGATCCAGTGTATACCAAGCCCAAAACAAGCAAACTAAGTAGATTAGGTTGGAGGTCAGCTTTGGTTCCATCAAACATTCTCAGCAAGTGTGGATGTTACTGGCAGGTGATCTACTTTGGTATTTCCATCCGGTATACTTTGCAATCAGTAAATATATGAATGATTCTAGAGATTGGTTAGGTAATAAGTAAAATTTAAAAAAGTTCATCATCCCATTCTTGACTCCATAAAACTCGTAATAAGTAAAACACTTTAAACTAAATCTCAAAATTAAATACAATATCAGTAATACCCCCTGATGTGGGGTTTTATTTCACTTTCAAATTAACCCTTTTTCCCACTTTACTCTCTCAAATAACTCAAATAAGAAGTTCAGTGTAGTACTTAGGGATCAAATCCACAAAGACTCTAGGATCGCACAATAAACTATTTATTTTTGAATTAAAGCTAGACAGTAACAATGATTTAGCAAGCAGTGATTCAAGGATTGATTGATTGGTTTGTAAAGACATATGGGAAAGAATAGACTTAAGGGAAATTCTCATGTAAACTAAATTATGTAGATTAATAGATTGCTAAGGGTTTTATTAAGTATCGTTGTCGAACTCAAACTCTAGGGTTTAGGAGATCACTCTCTTGAATCTCAACTGAGTATCGATCGATGGACACCATGTGGTGTCGATCGATGCTACTTCTAAACAGATATGGTTTTCATGTTTGATATTTTCTCTAAACTCCTAATTCAACTCTCGTTTGTTACTAGGGTTTTAAACAGTTTAAGATAAGTTTCAAGGTTATAGTGAGGCTCTCGCTTGCACTAATAATTCCTATAATCTAAGGTTGAAGTGATCAAATTCAACCCATAATTAAGAACAACTTAAACAAATAACTAGATGATTATCCTAACAATTCTATGTGATTAACAATTCATAGCCACCTTTGAATAACCCTAAATCTAAAAGCAAACTACTCAGACATGATTATGAGAAACATAAAAATAACTGAATTGCATTGAATAATAAGATAAGAGATAACGGGAGTTCAAGATCTTCTCTGTAAAGGTGTTCAGATCTCTCTCTCTCTCTCTCTCTCCAATCCTAAGCTCTTCTCTTCTTACAAGTAAAACATAGCCGTCAACAATGGCTTAACAAAACATAAAATACGTCAAAAACAGGTCCATAGGTATTTTGGTAATTTGTGGAGACTTCTGGGCTGGCCATAAAACAAGTCGGGCCTGTCTTCTGGGATCACCATTGATCGACACCAAGCCTGTGGTCCGTCAATTGACACTCACTCGTATTCTCGACAGCTTCCTCTCACGAGGCATACATATCACTCTTCAGTAAATCGGGAATAGCTTTAGATCTAACTGATACACCCTGAATTGGAAGGATCCTCTGAAATTGGTAATGGATATGATCTCAGACGGATCAAATGAGAAATGATGGATTGAAGGGTCGCACAACAGTTGCGGAAGGTTGTTGATATTCCCAACTCTAGTTGCTGCTTGATATGACGCACAAGTCCAGCAAAAAGGAGAAATGGATGCACTACAAGAAATATGAGTATTGGTAGCACTTCGCGGTAGCACGAATTCACTAACTGCTATCGAAGATACCAAAATCTGATCACAATTATATCGTAGCACTAAATCCGCGCTAAGATAGAATTTCATTAAGCGGGAAAGCAAAAACAACTACTATAGCTGAAAAATTAGTTTGGAGCCAATACTTAAGCCAATTTTTTGGTTTCCTTTAACTTCTTACCGGGTAAAAAAAACAACAATTATCTTTTTGCTATGGTTTTTATCTGTTCTCTTAAAAAAAAAAGAGAGTTCTTTATCTCTCGTCGTTTCCCCTTTGCTCGATCTCAAGCTCCGACCACCACTCTGTGGTCTCCACTCACCGGCAGTTGAACACGGTGGCACCTCTTGTCCACTCTCGAGCCTCACCGCCGCGCTCTCTTCACATCGCAACAGTGTCGTCGTCGTTTGTCACATCGGGGTTCTCATCCATCGCTGAGTCCGTGACAAAACCACAACACGGTAGCACCTACTCCAAATCAAGCTTCTCTGGCGCGTTCTTGCTTTACAACCGGCATCTCCGTCTTCTTCAGTTCTTGTCGTCACCGGAATCATGCTTTACCGTCGGAATCAAACTCTAGAAGAGCAACAATGGCATTTCGACAAAAGGTTTGGCTTTTTAAAAGTTTGTAGTTGTAGGAAGTTCAAAGCTTGAGATGTCTCGTGTTCAAAAATCGATTCATGGTTCTTGTTCTATTTGTCTCTTTGCGTGAAGCTTAGAGCAGCACTGACTCTGTTTTGTTGATTTATCTCTCTCTCTATTTCATGTTGTTTGGTACTGACTTTGTTTTCCTCCATGAACTCCAGTGGTGAAGCTACGTGTGTTATTAAATCTTCACCTTTAGATGAACTTATAAGCAAGCTAGTGTTCTGTCTTGATCTTGTTTCTGTTGAGATATTAAGGGAACGAATCACTTTCATTAGTGAGAGCTGTTATCTTCAAGTGTGTTCTTGGCAATTTACTGATGAGATTTTGTGGGATGGTACAGGCTCAAAAAGCTTCAAATTTCACTGAATAAGAAGCACCTGCCTGGGCTCCTCTACGTGTTAATTACATGTTAGCAAACCCAAAACTGAAGGGCTGGGACAAAAAAACAGGCATCCATAGTTCTGGAACCAACCTTGCGTGCATACACTCTCTCCCTGAGACTTAAAATCATGGTGATTATTAGCGTTCTTATGTGTGTCTCTGACTCTGATGTTGTAGGTGTCTCTCAAGATTAGGGTATGAACCAAAGCGGATCTGAGAGAAGCAGAGGATGAGCTCGTTAAAGTGTTGGCAGGTTTATGCCGACATGAAGTTGTAACTTTGATTACCAAATTCTTCATTCTGGTTCCTTTAACCATTTCTTTGATTTTCTTGATCTTGTGTTGTCTTTGTTTCTCTGCCACTCACCATTGACAGCCTTTTGGTAATCAAAATTCCTCAGTGGCTCCTTTTGGTTTCTTATCGATGGTAAGAGTTATGTTTGTATCTGTAATTGTTCAGATGATTACGAAGGGGAGCAACTTGCTAAGGAAATCTCCAGAGACTGGTGGTATCCAATATGATCTTTACTCTTTTGTTTCTAACTTTCTGTTACTTATTTTGTTGCAGTTTTCTTTCATATGTATTAGTGATTTCTGATATATTTGGTAACTCTTTCCATCTTTGAACAGAATATAAACACTCTAAAAATTGTCTGTGGTTTTTCTCATTGACCCTCAAGTACTTCTTCGATCCCAAAGTTACAGTGAGTGAACATTTTAATCTGTAATCTTGTATGATTGAAACAAAGCAAAACAGGGGCTAACTAATGTGGACAGACAGTGGACCAGTTACATGACTTCAAGGCTTGGTTTGATTTCAGGCTTCGATGTGTGTTTTTGATGTTAGAAGAACAGAATATGGAGCTGTTGTAGACTAGTAGCAAAGTACTTTTACAAGTTTTGAAGTTATGTAGTAGGTTTAGTTAGTAGGAGACTTGGTATATATATTTTGGATAATTTATAATGTAAAAGATTATGTATTTTGGATAATTTATGGAATATAAAAGTTATATATGAAAGTGTAATAAATTTATACTATGTAAAATATTATTCAAGTACATGAAATTTTATCAAAAAGTTATGCATAAAAATTAAATTATCATTTATATTTATAAAATACTAAATGAAGATATGAGGTTTAAATTAGAAAAAATATATTAAGTTTTAATGGTTGGTGTTTAAAGTTTAGGGTTTAAACCCTAGCTTCTAAATATAAACTTTAAAACTTCAAACTTTTCGGAATAGAATTTCAGTTTACACTTAAACTCAAAATTTAAATCTATTATCAAATATAAAATCTAAATCTCAAACACTAAATCTTAAATCTACACCCTAAATCTCATACCCTAAACCCCAAACTTAAACCTTACATACAAAATCATAAATCTAACGTTTCCCAATTTATAATATAAATTTAAAACTTAAACACCATTATATACTAAACTCAAATTGTATAATTAATTCTAAATCCTAAACAACAAATCTCATATTAAACTATATCATAAAACACTATATTATACATGCATATATATATATATATATCATACCCTTCATTACTCATATATCATAAATTCTATCTAAAGAAACTTAAAACTCCAATCTTTTTATTATTTAACATCAAAATTACAGAATCTAATCTCAAAGATCTAAACCCAAACCACTATACTCCTAAACCCTAAACTCTCTAATAATTTTGTTAATCTTATAGTATTAGTTCTATTTAACTTCAAATTGTTTATTTCTATCGTGTATTTTAAAAAATAATAACAAAACTCTAACATAAACTTTTAAATTTTTTATTTTTTATTAAACAACTTTGGTCTTAAATTTAAAGTCAAAATTTAATCTTTGTAGTATTAATTTATAAATTCTTAAACACAAACCTTAAATTTCAATTAAATCCTATACCCTAAACCCTAACCCTAAACCCTAAACTCAAACACAAACCTTAAAGATTATGATTTTAAAATTTCCATTAAGAAGGATGATTAAGAGAAGAATGATATTTTATAAAGATTATGTTTAAAAACAAAATTATCATTTTAAAGTTTTAATCTTAAATTTATATTCTAAATCTCAAACACTAAATCTTAAATCTAAAGCATAAACCTCAAATTTAAACCCTACATACAAACTCATAGATCTAATCTTTTCAAACTCACAATACAAAATTTAAATTTCCAAGTCTATTTAAAAACTCAAACTATATACATAACCTAACTCAAAACCCAAATCATTATATTCCAAATCCTAAACTCACGCACCAATCATTTTATTAATCTTTTAGTATTAGGTTTGTTTAACATAAAATTGCTTATAAAAAGTGATATCTACTCATTTTGTTAATCTTATAACATTATTTTTATAACTATAAATGTGTAAGTTAACTGTTATATAAAAAAATAATCAAAAAATATAACCACAATTACTAAAATAACTATTTAATGGAATAAGAGTTTTAGTTAATTGAAGTTATTTTATATTATAACTTCCAAAAATTAAAGTTAAACCATTAAACAAACAAGTACAAAAACAAAAGAAAAAAATCTTATTAGTTAATAAATAAATATTAAAATTACAAATATTAGCCAATCAGAAACAAGTGCATGGATCACCCTTTTAAAATCTTGTCCGTTGATAGATGTTAATCTAATGGTTCAAAACAGTTTACATTAAGTACTATTTCCTCCTCTCATCTGTCGATCTCCATCTCCTCTCTCTCTCTTCGCTTCTGTTCTTCTTCTTCTTCCTCTCACTTCCATGAATGAAAAAATCAAAGGCACAACAAGCCTTTGTTTCTAGTTCTGAGAAAGTGGTAGTGTGACGAACTAAAGGCGATGGTGGCATGACAGATCTGACTGAGAGAGTATCTCTTTCCATGAACTGGCCTTCTCTCCTTCTCTACAACTCGCGGAGATGGCTCCTCCTCTGCGAGCGGCTCCATATTCAGATTGCTCATCCGCCGCTGCGTCTCAGGTTTCGTTGCTCCATCTCCGACATTCAGATCTCTCTCTCTCTCTCTCTCTCTCTCTCTCTCTCTCTCTCTGTGTGTGTCTGTGTTTAATCTGATTTTTTGTTCTTAGTAAAGGTGGTGGTCGTGGGCAAGATGTGGTGGTAGTGAGCAGAGGAGACGTTTCAAACTTGCCTCCGTCTCGCCCCGTCGTCATTGGTCTTGAGCTTGCCCCTGTCATCACTGGGTCTCAAAATCGTCCCGTCGTCATCAATGGTGCCAAAGATGGAGTATGGAGACAAAACAGAGGAAGACATCGAGAAGAGAGAGCTGAAGGAGGGTGGCGGTTCACGTTAGCGATTACTTTTAAATTCTTAACAGATTGGTTTGGACAAAGGTCTAAGGGAAGATATATTGATCTTGGACTTGGTGGTGCGGTGGAGGCAAGGTCAAGCACGGCTGCTGGAGGAGGCAAGACTAGGCATGGCGGCATAGCATATTTTGTTTTTTAGGTTTAGATTTTTCAGATTTGGTTTGGTTTAGTGTGAACCGATGACATTTTAATCAATAAATAAAATGTTTGTAATTAGTTTTTGGTTTAATTTGTTCTTTAATTACTTGTATACTGATTTTAATTAATATATAAATTTAATTTTTATTTATGAATTAACTTGATTTCATTAATTATTTTATTTTAATTAAATATTGCTAACTAATTAATTTTTGATAAATTAATTTAATTATTTATTTTTAGTTATAGCATTAAAACGATGTCATTATAAATTATGCTATGACACATGAAAAATGCCATAGGAAATCATATATAGCAAAATTATGGTGTTATTAAAACGATTTAATATAGCAAAACATAAATGCTACAATATCTCTAGTTATTATAGCACACGAAAATACGCTACAATAGGAGGGGGGTCTACCATAGCTGCGGCTGTCACGGCGTTCTTCGAAACGCTACGAAAACCCTATCATAGCGTGTTTCGGGTGCTACTAATACCGATATTTCTTGTAGTGATGGATTGAAGGCTCGCACAGCAGATGCGGAAGGCTGCTGATATTCCCAACTCAATGTCCTAGGATATGATGCACCTAGACGACAAAGAGGATGATTCCCTGGATATGACGCACCAGGACGAATTGAAAAGTTCCCGAAAGAACAAAACCTAGAAACACTCTCAAGATTCCAAAAATATAACTCACAACTTATTTTATTTCATTGATCAAATGGCCTTTATATAATAGGCAAGGAGTACATGAAAGGTTGGAATACGAAAGGGCTAGTCAATCCCTGAAACTAGAAAACTAATAAACAAAGAAGACTTGACTAGAAGTTGGAAAGCTTGCACATTTTGACTCTTGATCTTCAAAATTCGTCACTCTTTTTGACAAGAAAATAAAGCAAGTATTTTGGGCCATTTTGGACATGTAACACCTCCAAAATGGGTTGGACCATATACATAATATATCCATTGGATATTTCATTGCGCTCCATGCCCAAAACTTCATATATCAGCCCAAGGTCGCATCATACTCCTCCTCTTCAAAAAGATTTGTCCTCAAATCTTGCTTTCCGAAGAAAGAAAAAAATTGAACACATACTTCCCAAATGATCCAACCGATTTGTAGAAAAGAAATAACAAAACTCTTTTTTTTTTCTTTTTTTGTAGAAAAATGGATAGATGAGAATGATGAATAATAGAATTGAATACCGCTTTCAGAGTGGCTCTGATACCAAATGATACGCCCTGAATTGGAAGGATCACTCTGAAATTGGTAAGGGATATGATCTCAGATGGATCGAATGAGAAATGATGGATTTAAGGGTCGCACAAAAGTTGCGGAATGCTGTTGATATTTTCAACTCCAGATGCTGCTTGATATGACGCACAAGTTCAACAAAAAGGAGAAATAGATGGATCGAAGGGTCGCACAGCAGATACGGAAGGCTGCTGATATTCCCAACTCAATGTCCTAGGATATGACGCACCTAGACAACGAAGAGGATGATTCCCTGGATATGACGCACCAGGACGAATCGAAAAGTTCCCGAAGGAACAAAACCGAGAAACACTCTCAAGATTCCAAAAATATAACTCATAATTTATTTTATTTCATTGATCAAATGGCCTTTATATAATAGGCAAGGAGTACATGAAAGGTTGGAAACTAGAAAACTAATAAACAAAAAACACTTGACTAGAAGTTGGAAAGGTTGCACATTTTGATTCTTGAATTTCAAAATGCGTCACTCTTTTTGTCAAGAAAATAAAGCAAGTATTTTGGGCCATTTTTGGACTTGTAACACCTTCAAAATAGGTTGGACCATATATATAATATATCCATTGGATATTTCATTGCTCTCCATGCCCAAAACTTCATATATCAGCCCAAGATCGCATCATACTCCTCCTCTTCAAAAAGTTTTTTCCTCAAATCTTGCTTTTCGAAAAAAGAAAAATTTGAACACATACTTCTCAAATGATTCAACAGATTTGTTGAAAAGAAATAACAAAACACTTTTTTTTCTTTTTTTGGTAGAAAATGGATAGATGAGAAAGATGGATAATAGAATTGAATACCGCTTTCAGAGTGTCTTTGATACCAAATGATACACCCTGAATTGGAAGGATCACTCTGAAATTGATAAGGGATATGTTCTCAGACGGATCGAATGAGAAATGATGGATTGAAGGATCGCACAACAGTTATGGAAGTCTGTTGATATGCCCAACTCCAGTTGCTGTTTGATATGACGCACAAGTCTAGCAAAAAGGAGAAATGGATGGATTGAAGGGTCGCACAGCAGATGCAGAAGGCTGCTGATATTCCCAACTCAATGTCCTATGATATGACGCACCTAGACGACAAAGAGGATGATTCCATGGATATGACGCACCAGGACGAATCGACAAGTTCCCGAAGGAACAAAATCAAGAAACACTCTCAAGATTCCAAAAATATAACTCACAACTTATTTTATTTCATTGATCAAATGGCCTATAGGCAAGGAGTACATGAAAGGTTGTAATACGAAAGGGCTAGTCAATCCTTGAAACTAAAAAACTAATAAACAAAGAAGACTTGACTAGAAGTTGGAAAGCTTGCACATTTTGACTCTTGATCTTTAAAATTCGACACTCTTTTTTGACCAAAAAATAAAGCAAGTATTTTGGGCTATTTTTGGACTTGTAACACCTTCAAAATGGGTTGGACCATATATATAATATATCCATTCGATATTTCATTGCTCTCCATGCCCAAAACTTCATATATCAGCCCAAGGTCGCATCATACTCCTCCTCTTCAAAAAGATTTGTCCTCAAATCTTACTTTCCGAAGAAAGAAAAAATTTGAACACATACTTCCCAAATGATCCAACAGATTTGTAGAAAAGAAATAACAAAAAAATTTTTTTTCTTTTTTGTAGAAAATTGATATATGAGAATGATGGATAATAGAATTGAATATCGCTTTCAGAATGGCTCTGATACCAAATGATACGCCCTGAATTGGAAGGATCACTCTGAAATTGGTAAGGGATATGATCTTAGACGGATCGAATGAGAAATGATGGATCGAATGAGAAATGATGGATTGAAGGGTCGCACAACAGTTGCAGAAGGCTGTTGATATTCCCAACTCCAATTGTTGCTTGATATGACGCACAAGTCCAACAAAAAGGAGAAATGGATGGATCGAAGGGTCGCACAGCAGATGCGGAAGGCTGCTGATATTCCCAACTCAATGTCCTAGGATGTGACGCACCTAGAAAACAAAGAGGATGATTCCCTGGATATGACGCACCAGAACTAATCAAAAAGTTCCTGAAGGAACAAAATCGAGAAACACTCTCAAGATTCCAAAAGTATAACTCACAACTTATTTTATTTCATTGATCAAATGGCCTTTATATAATAGGCAAGGAGTACATGAAAGGTTGGAATACAAAAGAGCTAGTCAATCCTTGAAACTAGAAAACTAATAAACAAAGAAGACTTGACTAGAAGTTGGAAAGCTTGCACATTTTGACTCTTCATCTTCAAAATTCGTCACTCTTTTTTACAAGAAAATAAAGCAAGTATTTTGGGCCATTTTTGGACGTTTAACACCTCCAAAAGGGGTTGGACCATATATATAATATATCCATTGGATATTTCATTGCTTTCCATGCACAAAACTTCATATATCAGCCCAAGGTCGCATCACTAACCGTCAGATGAACTTCAAACTAGTGTCATTGGAAGCCTAACTCAAAGATCTATCTTCTGTCAAAATATCACATCAATATCACCGTGGGAATGTGTTCATCCATAGCTAAAATTTGACGCGTCTACGCAGTTCTGCATCTCTAAAAGCTCTAAAATCACTAAAGTTCTCCAGAACGTACCTGAACCTGAAAATACTCTAAAAATACTCCAAACACATATAATAGACTCTAAATAGGACTGATATCATGGCACAGTAGTGATAAATATTAAGCCCTATCACCCCCCCCCCAAGAATTTAAAACATTGTCCCCTAGTGTTATACAGTCCAAGATCTGTGGGATAATAAATCACAAGGATGAATTTAACAAGGAAAAATCGGTATAGATTCATGCTGATGGTTAGTGTCAGTCGACACAGTGAAGTGGTAGTCGATGCTCGTGATGCTTTGTCGAGTAACATTGATCAGGTGTCGGTCGATGCTCGGTGAAGACTTTTCTTCCTCAATTTTTTTTACCTGAAATAAAAACAAATACGAAAATCAGTAAAAAAATTAAAATTAATGTAAAACTTACTAAATGGGTTGACTCCAATGAGTCGCTTGTTTATAGTCTTTAGCCTGACGTTTTGGAGGTTTTTCGCCAGTATGGAGGTAATGGAATACTTGTTGGGAAACAAGTAACAACATCTTCTTTGCTCATCTTGAACAAGGTGCCTACGAAGCATTTGATGGCTTCTTCTCGTTTGGTTATGTGCTCTTGATGTCTCTGAATGATCTCATGTGCGTAATCCACTTTCAGCTGGAGCCCTTCCATACATTTTCTTAACCATCTAACGATATTTTGTAGAGGAAATTAGATTGCATCAATCTTTCTGTAGAACTCACCAAACATCCACTCCTGAGCTGTATTGATGTCATCTATCATCTGCTCAACTTGATCTCTACAGTAAACCTCATGCGCTGGCCGATAAGTAGGTGTAGGACGAATTCCAGACATCTGAAAACATTGATCATACTTTGGTAGACTCAAATAACAGCCTCCCTAACTATTTGTCATCTCAAGTATTGTTTCCATATCCCCTTTTGAAACATTGATGATCTTTCCATCCTTAGCATGTGCATTTTCCTCTTCATCTCTTTAAACTCCATGCTCATCTTGTTCTACTATACAGACCTTTCTTTTCTGTGGAATGGCAGATTTAACTGAAATAGCCTCTCAGAATTCTGGAGTCGTAGGGGTGTCGACCAATGCTGATGGTTGGGTGTTGATCGATGCCTCGCCGTCATCTTCATGCTCTGCGCCAGAATCAGAGTAACAAACCGCCACAAATCCTGGACCAACTCCTATCTTAATGTAGAGCGTGTTTCCTTTGACCACTTTGATTAGTTCCTAGAGAACATCTTTTTCTATGAGTGTCAGACACATCTGATTTGTTGCAAACATCTCTTACATTAGCAATGAAGGCTCTCTGATATTCTCTCAAATTACCCAAAGGGAAACTTACTCTCTCAAATAACAGGTTTAGTTGTATACTTAGGGATCAAATCCAAAGGGAGTGTGAGCACACGCTACATTGATAGAGAGGTAGATTAAGCTAGGCAAGTAATTAAATAGCAATAAACAATAAAGCAGTTGATTAGATGGTTGTAAGACAATATGAGAAAATAGCTACATCCAAAGTTTCAGGTAATCAGGATTATATAGAGACATAGAAGCCGAAGGTGTGTGTGTGTGTGTGTGTGATATTTTAGAACTCCAACTCTAGTGTATAGATATCCAGCTATCGCATGTGAGTGTAACAATTATCTAAGTCCAGTATTCCAACTTTTGCTAATGAACATGGAACGAGTCGTCGATCAATTGTAGGCACGGAGGATCGATCCACAACTACCTTAAATTGGGTTTTTGTCCTATTTGATTTGTTCAATAAATTCCTAGACCAGCTGTCGCGTGTATTTGGAAACCTAGTTCAAAAGAATCAATTCAGGCAAGGACTTACTATCTTAGTTGTCTACAACCGTAAAATATGGGTTCTAGTTAGCTACTCTAGAACAAAAATATTAATAGCAATTCAATTGATGGATATCTCTATAAACTTAGAAATTCTATAGCTTTGGCTAATCCTTCATAACCCTAATTAACCCTAAACCAAAAAAAAGAACAACTCAGACATGATCAAGCAAAGCATGATAATAAACTGAATAGAAATCATGAAATAGATTAAGGAATAAGAAGCAATGGAGTTCCAATACAAATCTCTAAAGAAATCTTGGATCTTCTCTCCCAATCAAAACTAATAGTTTAAGTATTGAAGGTGGTGATTTTTTTGTGGTGTAGGTGGTGTGTTGTCCAAACAATAGCAAAACAACTAAATACTAGGTATAAAGTCGTCCAATGGCAATCTTGTAAATATGTGGAATTTCTGGGCTTTCAGTCGGTCACCAAAAAGTTGGTGTCGATCGACGAATAAGTTTTGGTGTCGATTAATGGTATGTTCTTCCCTTTGTGGATCGTACGTTCCAAATGTGCAGGGTCTGAATATACTTGCTCTTTCTCCCTGTTAATTTGTGTACTGTAGGGTATGCACCTAAAAGACACAAGAGAAATTTTATTGTAAGTAAGTAAAATAATACAAAAACCTATTAATCAAGTCTAATGGTGAATCCAATGTCCCCGGCAACAGTGCCAAAATTAATATCGCTCAAATTACCCTAGAACAACTTTCTCTCTCAAATAAGAGGTTAAGTTGTAGTACTTAGGGATCGAATCCACATGGAGTGTGGGCACACAATAGACTAGTGATATTAAGATTAAGCTAGACATATATTAATAAAGCAATAAATAGTAGAGAACAAGTAAAGCAGATGGTTTGTAACGATATGATAAAATAGCTAGTAACTTAGGGTATCAGGCAATAAAATTATGATGTATAGATGCTAAGGGTGTGTGATAAACCATTGAATGCACTAGCAATCCAGCTCTCATTGCGAGTCTAATCAGATGACTAAGTCTTTGTTCCAGCCTTCGAGTGTCGATCAATACTATATAGTGAGTGTGATCGATGCTTCCTTAGGTAAGCATTAACGTCCTAATCGATATGTTCACTGCGTTTTTAGACCAGCTCTCGCATGTATCTAACAACCTAGCTCAGCAAAATTAATATCAGGTAATGAACCTATTGTCGCAGTTACCACTATGCTAAGTTTAGGGTTTTACTTACCTACTCTAGAAGTCAAGCAGTAAGTACAATTCTAATAAATGATCCTAAATATTCATTCTAGCAGTTTTATGTTTCAATAATTCATATAAACCTTAATGAAGACCATAAATCTAACAAAAGAAACTACTGAAACAAGATTAAACAAAACATAACAATAATCTGAATATAATGCATAAATAGAATAAGGTAGCAAAAACCTGAGATCCAATACAAATGCTTTGAAGATTTCTTGACCTTCTCTCTAAACAATAACTAAATAGCTTCTAAGAATGGTGGTAAATTGTATGTTGTCCAAACAATGGAAAACCAACTAAATACTAGGTTTAAGTCGGCCAAGGGTAGTCTTGTAATTTGCGTGGATTTTCTGGGCTTGAATCGTTCTTGACTAAAGTCGGCTCGTCTACTCGTGCTGATGTCGAGCGACACTAGGGATGCAGTGTTGATCGACACTCTTCCTGAATCTCGACTATGACTTCTGATTTTTTCAACAGCTACGAGTTTCTTCAGTTAATAATCTCGAGAGTGCTGCATAATCTTCACATTTATCCATAACATACATGGACCTTGAAAGACTCTAAAATAGACTTCATACACATATGATAGACTCTAAAAAGCACATATACTATAGATGAAAAATGGTAAAATCCATAGTATATCATGTTGGCTGACTAAGCTACGGCTTGGGCATGAGGAGAGAAAGAGAGGAAGAGAAACAGATATATGATGGTTAGGGTTTACAAATCTCTCAGAATCTCTGCAGAGCTTGAGTAGGAAATTCTTATGAGAGAAAAGATAGAGAGAGAATAATTCTTCTTATAAAAATGGAGGAAGAAAACTATGAACCTTTAGAGTTCGCGGTTTATAGTTTTGTCCTCCTTTTCTATAAAAATAATTATTCTCTCTGAGCCACCGCTGGTTGGACCGGGTTAAACAATGAACCGAAGATCAGTCTGGGTTGGGTTAATAACAAAACTCCGCTAAAGTTTAACGGGTTAAAAACTCGTATTAAACAGTTAAAAACTCGGAAATCGGTGACCCAATGAACCGGTCAAACCCAGGTTCATATGTAAACCAAAATTAGTTAATAGAATAATTAACTTTTCTTCTTTTAAAATAAAAATAGAATTAAAAAAAATTAAATAGCAACTCCATAACTCGTTTTTTCCTTTTGCGTCTCTCCAACAAATCACAAACTAAGAAACATAAATCTTTATGTCAACGTATTCTTTATATCTACCTCGCTTTGATTAAATATCATTCCATGATCATTTGTGTTCTAGACTTTAATAATTAAAACATTAACATTATGAAATTCCGAATTTGTATAAAAGAACAAAGCATTGTACTTATTCTTGTTTTTCATTACACGAGTAAATAAGAACTTAGTCTACATGATTTTAAAGGGAAACAATTTTGGAGTGATGAAGACTTGTAAAATGAAGTTTAAATGTGTTTTTCATATTGATTTTAGCTCTGAACTATTATATTATTTAATAATTTTATTACATTTTCAGTTTGTCATTTTAAGTTATAATGCATTTGATTACTCAAATATTTTATTTGATATGATTTTTTAAAAGAATATGTATATTTTAAGTTGAATTTGGTTGAACCCAATTGAATCTGGTTGAACCCAATTGAATCCGGTCAACCTTATTGAGTCATAACCCAAAACTTTTCTGGATCAGTTGTCAGTCTAGTTTTTAAAACACAGATTTTGAAAAAAAACTTAATTTATTGGTACAAAAGTAAGAATAATTGATGGGAAGGTTTGTATCCTAATAATATAGTTACGTGATAAGTAAAATTTTCTTGTTTTCCGTGAAAGGCCATATTAAATTAATACCACACTAAATAGCCATGCCAGCCAAATAAAATACACACAATTTTATCAAGAAAAGTACTCTAAAATAAATTTAGAAAAAGTTTTTGTTATAAAAATAACATTCAAAGAGAAAAATAATTAAAATACATTTTACTAAAGGGTATAAATATACTGTTATATTTATTGGATTAACTAATTTAGATTTAGAGTTTAAAGTTATAGAGTGGAGTTTTGAAGGTGAGGCTTATAATTAAAAAAAAAAAAAATTCAAAATAAAAATGTTTAGTTTTGTAATTCTTTTCCTTGAGATCTATTTTTAAGAGATTTGTCATTTTATTAATCAGCATGGGTGTGCTTACAACAAGTTAACATCTCTCTCTCTCTCTCTCTCTCTTCCCCTCTCTCTCTCTCTCTTTCTTCTCTCTCTTTCTTCTCTCTCTATCGCGCGCGCAAAGAAGAAACATTAAACAATTATTAAGACGATGATGCAGATGAAGAGAAATGAAGGAGAACTACTATGTAGTATGTACGTACACACAGGGATCACTATATTCATACATCGTTACCGTTAATGAATTATAGGAGATGCATTAGAGAGGCTACTTCGGTGTTTCGCCGGAAGAATAAAAAGTTTGCATGAGTCGTCGGCGTACATGGGAAAGCCAGGCATTTCTTTATTTATAATTTCTCTCTGTTAATCTTCAATATGTATTTTAAAAAAAATTGAAAAGGTCGAATATTTCAGATTTTATCGCAATCAACCCAGAAATAAGATGGATCGATCTGCTTTCCACCTTTTGTTATTTATTAGTTTGTGTTCTCCCTTTTCCCTGCTATTTTATTTTGTTGTATTATCTATATACAAATTTCTCAAATATATTTTTTGAAATTTTTATCACAAAAATAAATAAAAAAAACAAAATATATTCTTTTATTTTAAAAATTTTAATTTTTTTAATTTTTTTTTAATTTTAAACATCACCTCCAAAATCACACTCCATAATTTCAAAGCATAAATCTAGATTAATTAACTCAAATAATATAAATGTATATTTATATTTTTTAATAAAATTTATTTTGGTTATCTTTTTCCTTTAATAATCTCATCATAAAATGTTATAACAAATCGAATCATACAAATGTATATATTTTATATGATAATATATTGATATATAGACTAATTGAACAAATGATTTATTTGTATCTGACTATATATATATATAGTCGTTGTTTGTTACGTTATTGGTTGGTTCAACGTCATATCAATTTACAATTTTTTTCTACGAATTTAAAAACTACTAGGATCGGATCCGCGCACCCGCGCGGATGTTTGTTTTCGATATACTTATAAATATTTCAAAACACATCAATTTTTTTTTAACGTTTTCATTTGTATTACTTTAGCAACTTGCTAAAATTATATTTTTCATTATTGTATTGTATTATATATTTTTTTATTGGATGTATGTTGGATCAGTTATTATGTAATTTTTTTATTGATGTATATTGTGTTATAAATTGTAACTATGTATTAATACATTGATTTCACATATTTTAAAAAAAAATATTTTATTGATTTTTTTTTTTTGTCATCAAAATACAGACTCATCTAGACTCTGTAAAGCCAAACTGGGTGATCCGTGTCCATGTGAACGACGAAGGACTGTTGTTTCCTCGCACTCCGTGCAAGACTATCTGCCCTTTTGTTATGTGTTCTTGAAACATGGAGGATCTCTGAGCGGTGGAAGTGAGTACGAAGACTCTTAATATCCTTTAGGTAATTTGCAAAAGCTGGCCATTCCTCAGGTGCTGAAACCATCAGCAATTGACTTCTGTCTGTTGCAAAAGTAACATCATATTGTCGGAGATTTTTCATACATTCCATGGCCCAGATGAACGATTCTAATTCCGAGTGCAGAGGGGAGAGGCTAGCTCTCGTATTCCTCGCTCCCATTAACCCTTGAAACCCTTCCAGTGTACTATACCATCCTTGTCCCGAAATCAGGTCTCCCTCTTTCCATGATCCATCTGTGAAGCACCATCGTCCTGGTAAATTAGGTAAATCACTAATCGCGTTAGGCCGTGGCTAAATATGTATCAACATTGAATTTAAATCCAAACATGTGTGTATATATATGTATTTTTACAAAATAGAACATTACATAAATGATTTTTTTAAATTAAAATAAAAAATATAAAACATGTGCCTGACCTGAAAGTGGAGTTTATTTAAGAAAATATATTATAAATTTTAAAATAACTAAGAAAAAAATTAAGTTTATACAGCAAGTAATGTATAGTTTGTATTTTGTTTTATTATGAAAACTTATTATATATTTAATAAAACTGTAATCAACAAATCATGATATTATCCTCCATAGGTAGAGATGAGTATTAAATTAATCAAAGTCTAGATATTGATATGTGCGTCCGCGCGGTTGATGGTTTTCATTTTTTGTTAAATGTTGATATTTGTTTTTCATGTCACAATTATATAATTATACTTTCTATAATATAAATACTTGTATTTTGTTAAATTTACAAAACATGTACTGTTTAAAATGGGCTTTGTTTCATATATTTCATCTAATATATCGAATAAATTTGTTTTACATTGGTATCTGATGATTGAAAAATATATTATTAAGAATCAATTTATGGATATGTTTTGGTATAATTAATCTAATATAACTACATTGACACTAAATTCCACAATTTATTAGCAATATAAAATTACATATTTTTAAAATATAATTTTTGGTTATATAAATAATAATGTAAAATAATATTTACACATTGTTATTATGAAATCTATATAATATATGTTAAATTTATGAAGATATTAAAACTATAATATGTTTCGGAGGTGTATTTGCTTAAAATAGTTACATCCTTCAATATGTTATAATCAAAAAATATATTTTATAAAATATTTTCATTGTTTTGTTATTTGTAAGATCTATATACACATACAAAATAGCTATGATATTAATAAATTGTACTAAACTCACCTGATCATACAAATAAATAAAATGGGTAATTATGATAAAAATTGTAACAAAGATGGGCTAGAATAATAATTAAATTTTGTAGAAACCTAAATATTATTGGCAAACACATTTTTCTAAGAAAATTATACCTAATTTTTTGCTTGTTACTTTTTTGTCGGTGTTACAATTTCTCTCATCTTCTTTTTTGTTGATTATTTTTTAACAAATAAGTTAGCTAATGGTAAGCAATTAAATTATTATTCTCTTTACGATAATATGTATCGTCATTCTAGGCATGCCCTTATATGTATAATTTGTCCATGATTTGTACTAATACATAAGTTAATAGTATAGATGGCTAGATTTGAGATACATTTTTATAATAGAATATTTCTTTTTAAAAAAAATACAATTAATAGCATATATTTGTAAATTTTAGCTAAAAGAATGTATAGTTAATTAATTTCTAAGATCGCATGAGCAAAGTATGGATATAACGTTTGTCATTTATAGAATACATACTCACCATAATTAGTGATAACAGAAACAAATTATGAATATTTGTCAAATACGGATAAGTTAGAAAAAATTAATTGATTGTTTATATTTTAGGAATGTTTTTGTAAGATATAGAAGATTTTGATAACCCAAAAACGTTTAGTTTGTTTATAATGTATAATTTAAATATATTTATATATTGCAAATAATATCGTGTACATACGGAATATAGGTGGGTTAAACTAAAATTTGAATGAAGAATTTAAACTGGTAGATTTGCAGATAATAGTCTATCTTATAATTATTTCTTTTACAATATTAATTTATGTATTCGACATGTTTGCAGATAACCTATTAATTTGTGTATAACTGACATGTTTGCTAAACCAGTTCATTGATAATGATTTTTTAATCATGATTTATATTGCATCGAAATCAAGTGGTTAAGTATTTACACAAATTGATTTTTTTATGTGGTGAACCAAACTTTAAATTATTGGTTTTGATCATGTAGACCGTGTCATATTTGGTATTAAATCACATTTGTTTTGATTTATGCAGAATAATTTTAAACTGAGGCATATTCAATAACAAACCACGTGAGTTTAGGTGCACTTGGTTTTGTAAAAAAATTTGGGCTGGGTTGTTAAGTTATTAAACGACTGTGTTTAAGTTTAATGGCATTCAATGGTAAATATTAAGAAAAAGTTAGGGTTAAGTACTAATAGTACTTCAGATTTATGTTTTAGAATATATGTAAAAATGACTTATCTTAGAATATAAGATATATGTTTTTGACATTTAATTCAATTTTTCGATTTAATAATTTAGAGATGGTTTTGATGCAACGATATAGACTCTGGTGAAAAGAAATAATAAAACTCATTTTATGGTTACAAATATACAAAATATAATTATTGGGTCAAACAAATTAGTAATGGACTTATTATGAGCATATGTCTATGTAAGGGGTGATTTAGTTGTGTTTGGATATAAGGATAATATCAGTGGCAGAGAATTGTAATTTTTGTGGAAAACTAAAGGGTATTTCCTATTTGTACTCCTGTTTTAATAGATTAAGATAAAAATTAAATGTCGTAGCGGTTACGTAGCTTTCCTTGTTTCAAGCATTCACGCAACATGTATGAAGAATAAATTCATAATGTGTTTTAACATTTTCAAACAAAATCCTGACAAATATTCAAATGTTGACCCGTACTAAAACTTAAAGACAATTGAGGTTTCGAAAGAAAAAGGCAAAAAAGTTTCATCGGGAATCAAATAGTTTACGTTGAAAACTCCCAGCTATTATTTTCTGAAATTAATAAGTAAGACAAGTTGGTCTAACTAATGACATCTAATTAACTGAGCTAGACATGTAAAATGAAAACTAGTCAGAGGTCTATCATAAGTCCAGAAAGTCCAAATTAAAGCTTATACATAGAAGTAGATATGGACATTTGGTTTTTGGTTTGCTTTCAATTTGGACATTTCGATTTTTGATTTTTTTTGTTTCGAATTAGGACCCATTTGGTTATTTACAAAATTCGGTTCAGTTTTAGTATGGTTATATTGGTTTTCGATTTCGTTCAGGTAACAAATTTGGGAATAGGTTAATATCTGATTTTTTGGTCCAATTTGGTTTATGATTTTTGGTTAATTTCAGTAATATGAGTAAAACATCAAATAATTCGGTTTTCAGGTTAAATATCAGGTAATTCGGGTTGCTCAGATAACCAGTTTAAATAATTTGGATAATTTAATATATTTGAGTAAAAAAATACAGGTAATTAGGTTTACAAATAGTATTTTGAGGATATTTAGTTATTTAAAACTAAATACAATTGATATTTTGAGTATATAATATATGTCAGAAAATTTTGGATATCCATTTTGTTCTTAGTTCGGTTATGGTTTTTCGAGAATCAGAAATACATAATCCGTCCTAATATTTTTTGGAATTTGGTTCAGTTTTGCTTTTGGTTTGGTACGATTTGATTCTTCAATTCCGAATAAATGTGCCACGACCTATATAGAAGTAAATAATAAAAGATTTCTTTAATAACGTACAAGTTTTTAATTGAAAGAAAATAGTAAATGAACAAGAGTAGAGTTGACATAATAACTAAAACTTTTAAATTACCTAACAAAAATCAAAAGGATCATTAGTTTAATTCTTACTGAAAATATTTTAATGGCTGAAATGTGCTTAATTTATACTCTTTATGTTTCATACTAAATTTTATTGTAAGTAAAATTTTCGTTAAATATAAAAGTCGTTTTAGAATTTAATGCAATTTATGTTATTAGTTTATCTTTTTTACCTTTACATAAATTACGAAAAACAAAATCAATACATTTTTAACAGTTAAATAAGGGTAAAACTAGGTGACAAACAAATGGGTAAAATTGAATATTTACCCATATTCTTAATTTGTATGAATAAATAGAACGATATCTAATTTAAAACAAAATAAATAATAATGTAAACTTCTCTATATAAAATGTATGGTCTCCGGACTGAGAACAGTTATGATTTCATTGGTAGAGAATAACCATAACCATAACCATAAGCATAAGCATAATTTTCTTTATTATTCAATCAACATTTATAACAAAAACATTTAGATTAACATTTATTTAAAAGATGCTAATGCTCTTCAAATTATCTTTGTTCAATTCTCTCATATTGAGCTTTTAGGAGAGCATTTGCATTTTAAATATATATAAAAATAAAAATGTTATTATAATTTATTTTATCTAATAATATAAAATTAAATTTCTATCCAAAAAATATGATTTATATTTTTTTTAAATAAAATTTAAAAATTAAATAGTTTTGAAATGAATAATATTTCACATTTAAAATATGGTAAAATTTATATAATTACATATCTATCATTCATTATTTTTAATAATAAAATAATATATATTTATATAACACAAACCTATATATATTATAAATATAAACATATCTAGATTATATAGAAATAAATAAATTATACATATATACATATATATATGTATATATTATTTTTATGGTAATTTTATATATGAATCATTTACTGCTCTATCAATAAAAACTTTTATGATAATTTTATATAAATTATGTATAATTAATTTATTTTATTTAATAATATCTAAAGTTATATTTATATCTAAAAATAAATTCTATATTTTTTAGATAGAGTTTAGAATTAATATATTTTATTTTTAAAAGTATTAATTGTAAACGTTTTAAATATAAGTTAATTTATATAATTAATTAAATTCATTATTTTCAATAAAAAATTATTTATATATATATATATATATCTTATTTTAAAATAAATAGATTATATATTATATCCTATTTTTTATGATAATTTTAAAATTGTATACGATTACTACTCTACCAATCATTTGATTAAAAATTTTGATGAGAGCATACAACTTCTGCAGAATACTGCTTTTATAGCATAATGCTATTGTTTTAGTAATTATTAAGAAAATAAGTGTAAATAACACAAAATGCTAAGTTTTTGGCATCAACTAGTATCATTTGCAATATGAACTACCAATTGAAGAAAAATAAACAGTTACTCAATTGCAGTATGTGATGATTATTTCATACAAATGAAGAAAAAGATATTTAACACATGGATTGATAAATTATTGGAACAAGCAATGGGGAACGTAGTACATAAGGAAATTGCCAGCTATTATGAAAACAGTATGGCACGCATTGCGGCCGAGGGGCTGTTCGTTGTTGACTTCACTTTCTCTGTTTTTCCTATAAAATGCTTTCTTTATTTGTTTACTAAGATTAGTAGGCCGGCTTAGTAACTAAAAAAGTATATAATATATCAAATATTGTATTGGATATTTCAAAACTTTTTATTTAGTTTAAATTGTACGTAATCTTAACTAATACCAAAGTTATAATTATACGTCATTCAAAATTTTAATATTATAATTATACATTTGTATATATTATGTATTTTGATATCTCTGATATTTTGGTTAAAATGATGCTTCTTATATTTTCATGGTGCTTTTTCCGGTCTATGTTTTGACTATATATATTTTTATTAAAATCTTGACATGCTGATTAATAAACCACACATTGTAATTTAGTTTTATGTTACTTTTAGTGAACCTAAAGTTATTTGAAAGTAAATACTGGTGCGAGAAGTCGCCTGTTGAAAGCAGAATAGAAAATCACTACTATAATAAAAGTTGAATATCCTCAATAGAGAGTTATGCCACATCAGATTAAAAAATCATCCAATGACAAAACTTCTATTTGACATGTAATCTACTAACAACAAAACTAGATTTATTCAACTCTTCCTAAAACTAAAACTCTAAATAGGCCATATCGGTTAAAGCCCACTGTGTTAAACTTTTTACTTACAAAGTTCTAGGAAAGGTCCATATCCAGCATTAATTTCATAGTTCAGTTATATATTGGCTAACGAATTTTACCATAAAAGGGATAATACTTAGATGTTGTATCTATAATAGCTAGCATGAGAAACAAGTGAAATATGTAATCTATTATGTTGATCATTTGTAGTACCTTTTATGAGTATCCAACTATTGTGCTCATCTTTTTTTCTCGCTGGGCAAAGTATTTTTCCAGCAGTTTATATTAAGAGTCAATTATTGCCATGTTGTAGTAAGAAATTACTTATAAATTTTTCTTTAACTCTCGCAGACTTACAAAAGCTTTGTTTATCGTTAGTTTTGTCGCATTATTTTCCTTATATAGCAAATATGACACAGAATTAAAGAAAATTGGAAAATGGCACTTTATTATGATGAGGTTTGGATGCAATCATATATGATTTGGGCTTTTAGTTTTTCGTGCGAAGAAGTTTTTGTTTGTGATAAGAATAATTTAGGTTGAGTTACGTAGTGGATGACAATTTAAAAATCTTAAGAGACTTGAATGACTCATACCAAATATTATTCTAGGTATTATATATTGTTTCAATATTTTATATCCAATCACTAGAAAGACAAAAGTGAAACTGTGAAGAAAAGTAATATTACTCTTTGATCAATATAAAAATTCATTTCCAGGTTCGATGAATGTGCTTCTCTATAGGTATTAGTAATCAAAATCAATTTTTGATTTCATAATTTATAAACTTATTTTATAATATCAAAGATATATAATATAGAGTTAAAACGTTAGCAAATGACTTTCTAAATTTATTGGAAGAAAAAAATAAAAAATATTATAAGAATTTACAAAGATGTGAAATAATAATATATTTACATAGTTATATTTATACGTATTGGAATTTTTCTAAAGATCTATGAATTAAATAAAATTAATATCTACATATTTTATTATCTTTTACACTGACTTTCTTTTAATCCATAACAATATTTTAACTATAGCTAGATTGTAAGATATTTTTCCTGTTAATAACTAAACAAATAAAATAGTAAATAATAATATTTTGCTAGAATTTTAGTGTATTTAACACATGGGAAAATTGTCAAGATACCACATTCTTATTACCACTTTTCATGTTTATTTTAATCATTTTTACTTTCATTTTCTAGGATGGAAAATAACACTTATAATCCTAAGGTTAATTAATCCAATACTAAGAATCTAAATTTTAGAGATGGAATAGGTTTTTGGATTATGGAATTTAAGATTTTAATTAATTTAATTTTTTAACCTTTTAATGAAAATGATATTTATGAAAATTCATCTTTAGTGAATATAAAAATTAATAATAATACTAATAATGTGGTAAACATGAAAATTCTCTTAACATATACAACTTTTTAAAAAGTTGTTTTATTTGAAGCAATGAATATTTAAATTAGCTTTATTTATTATAATTATAAAAAATAGAATATAATAGTAATATAATATAATATATTATACAACTATAAATAAAAATATAAACATGATATAAATAATATATATAGCAAATAAATATGTGATGTTGAGATTAATAATATATTTCATTAATAACCTAAATATATCAGAACAAATTTTGGATCATAACTATAGTCTAACAAATTCTTGATTCATTTCACATTTTTCACCATCTCATATAGTGAAAACAATAAATTGTGAGTTTTACTCATTTCTATCCAATTTGTTATAACTTAAATCTAATACATATTGTAATATAAATATTAAATATAATGTTATTTATATAAACCAGGGCGTAGCCCGGGTGAAATCTCTAGTCTTAATAGAAGCCGATGATTCAGGTCAGAGAAGTTGTTGTGCATCTTTATGTTATTTTTTTTTCTTAAAACCATTAACAAAAAAGTTAGTCTCACAATGTTTGTTTTAGTTACTTCAATCTCGTAGTGATATGTTTTCCTATGATTTATACTCATACTTTTGTTTCATTAATCTCTAATTATATATTTTTAAAACTGTGTTATTGTTTATTTTTAAATAAAACTCTGTTATTGTTATAGCTATGTATTTTATTTTTTACTGTTGTGACTTCAAAAATTTTTAGTTATGGATTTATATTTTAAGAACAATTAATGTGAATAGATATTATGCTATGCTTAACTTAGTTTCGCTTCTGATTTATATTTATTTGATTAATTTTTTTACTGCATCATTGTTTTATTGTTTTCAGTTACCATTTTCATTGTAAACTAAAATGTTTTGTGTTTGTATATATTTTTGTATTAGTGTAACTTGTATAGTTGTATTATTATTTTCTTACTTTTGATGTGAAGAGAGAAAAACATAACGAAAACATTTGTAGTTCAATATAACTTGAAGATCATATCATGTTAGATTTATTAGTTTAGTGGATGATTGGTTGGGATGTAAGTAGATGATTTAGTTTTAATTTCTATCTACAACCATATTAATCATCAATTATGCTTTAAGTAGTTTTTAAAGCTAAAGTAAAATAAAATAAAAAAATGATTGTAAAAGCCTTATTTTCTAAAGCAAAAATATATTGCTGTAGGAATATATTTTCTTTTTATATTTTTTCTATTTAATTTCTACACCTAAATCAGTTACAGCTAAATCAAAAAAAATTTCAGACAATAAAAATTTTACAGCTACATTCGAACCAATCGCCCCCTTAAGTCTTTATTTAGATTTGTAGCTATTTATGTGCCTAGAAACTTTCATCACACATATTTTCCCGACATTTAACTCAAGGTTTTTCTCAAAAAAAAATATAACTAAAGGGTGTTTGGTCATCATGTTTGCTGCTATGTCAAATACCAGTTGATGAGTCTTTCTCTTTTATTTCTTTCTCTGATTCTTTGGGGGAGTAACTCCATATGCTCTTCTTAGAAAAAAACTAACTTTCTTAACCTCCATCTATTCTCTCTACCCTTTTACAATTGTGCTTCCATATATAACCCCATCATTAATTTATTATATATTATTTACACTTCATAAATCAATTAATTTTTTGAATTAAATTACCAACTATATTTCAGCTACCACCTGACCCACTTTAAACCTTAACCAATCGAACTCTCCCTGGCCCACACATTTCTCTTCTTTGTCGTAAAGCTCTCCTTCCTCCTTCTCCATTGACAATTTTTGGAGCTTGAAGAACAGGTAAATCTTGTTCGTTTTTGATGATTTTTTTTCTAAAATATCATATAAATAAAGTGTATATCATGGTAAATGTAAAAACTGTAAGTTTTGATGAAGATTTTGAGAGATAATAAACAAATTTGAAAACTGTGTTTATGGGGTTTTGGGTATGTTGAATGTCTGTTTTTGATGACCGTTTGTGTAATTTCATTAAGATGATGAAGTATATCTTACGGATAATGTAAATCTAAACTATATCATCATAAAAAGTTAATTAGTTGGTGTAAGGAGAATTTCTGGGTAAAAATGATTTTACTGGTATTATTGATATTACTATGTATACAAGTTCGACTATATATACTAATATTCCTATGCTTTTTAGTGCAAAAAGAATTTCTGGGAAAAAATGGTTTTACTAGTATTACTGATATTACTATGTTTACAAGTTCGACTAGAATTACTGGTATTTCTATGTTTTATAGTGGTACATAAATGAATTAGTAAGCAAAGACTCTACGATTTGAGTATGATTTTTTTCTTAATAATGATATATCTTATAATAATTCCATTTAATTTCAGAGAAAATGCAAAATCCGCCTTGCACAATCATTTTTTTATTACAGAGGATGTTATATGAAGGATGGGGTTGAAATGAAATGGATCTCGGGAGAAGGTGAAAGAGAAGATGAAATCACCACAATTGTATTGAAGAAATCAGTGGAGGAGGTCACATACTCTGTTTTGGTTGAGCGTATTTGCAGAAAGCTAAAGGTAGATGAATCTAATATGGAAGTGAAGCTTAGTTACTTTCCAATGGTATTGTATTCGTACAAGCCATCATATATCTGGAATGATGAAGACCTTTTTGGTTATCTAATGCAAGTTAATCATGAGAAGTGTAGAAGTGTTCTACATGTGGAGTTTAACAAAATAGATGAAAAAGACTTGCTTTCGGAAGAGGATGATGATATTGATGTTTATGCCGGTATATCCGATAGAGAGGCTATTGACAGAGAAGCTACAGATACAGAGGCTATTGATACAGAGGCTATTGATACAGAGGCTACTGATACAGTGGCTAGTGATGAAGATGGTACCGAGAAGAATGCAACTGATAACGAAGGTACTGGTGGAGTGCTCACATTTTACGAAGACATTGGGATGCATGAGAATTTTACCGAAAGAGAAGCAGGACCATCAGTTGAAGTCGCACCAGTTTTCTATAAGGAGCAAGATGATGGTATGAATTTGGTTTTAGGTCAAGAATTTAGAACCAAGGAGGAAGCGAAAACTCATATTCAGACGGCTTCACATCTGAAGTGTTTTGAGTATGATGTAATTAAGTCGGATACTAAGAGATATGTGATAAAATGTCGAGGAGCCAAAGACGGCTGTAAGTGGTTTGTGCGTGTTGCAAATTTAAAGAATACAGATTTTTGGACGGTTAGAAGTTACATCAAGCAACATAGATGTTCAGTTGTTACCACAAGAACATTGCCTAATAGAAGGAGAGGCACACCACAAATCACTGCATCTGTTTTGACCCAAGATTATCCAGGCAGTTCTGACACACCAGCTCCCAACGCTCTGATCGATTTGGTTCATCACAGGGTTGCTGTGGATGTATCATATACTACGGCATGGAGAGGAAAAAGACTAGCTGCTAATAAAGTACGCGGAACTCCTGAAGAGAGTTTTTCTTTATTATATTGTTATATGTACATGCTGGAGCAAACGAATCTTGACACAATAACTCGTGTGGTTGTGGATGAGGGCAAAAAAAATAATATCTGTTTTGGGCTTTAGGAGCTAGCATAGAAGGGTTCCGCGCGATGAGGAAAGTCCTCGTTGTAGATGCAACACACCTGAAGAATGTTTATGGTGGAGTCTTACTTGTTGCGACTGCTCATGATCCCGATCATCACCACTACCCAATTGCGTTTGGTGTTGCAGATGGTGAGAAAGAAGATAGCTGAATATGGTTTATGGAACAGTTGAAATCTGTGATATCCGATGTCCTTGGATTGGTGTTTCTTTCAGATAGAAACAAAAGTTTGATCAAGGCAGTACATCTAGTATTCCCTCAGGCCGCTCATGGGTATTGTATATGGAATTTGTCTCAAAATGCTAAAGGCCACGTCCGTAACAACATAGATACTTCTGCGTTTAAGTTTATGGAGTGTGCACACGCTTATACAGAGGCCGAGTTCTTGGTACTTTATGATGCTTTTTGTAGGAGGTATCCTAGTGCAGCAGAGTATCTTGCCAAAAGTTGTGAAGAAAAGAAATAGGATATATGTTACTTTAAAGGAGATATGTATAATGTTGACACCACCAATTCAGTAGAATCTTTTAACAGTGTTAGTAAGGATGCGAGAAAGTTCACTTTGCTTCCAATGTTTGATGTCATCATTGAAAAATGGTTGAATGGTTTAACAACCATAGGAAGGAGGCAGCTTAAATACCACCCGCACTAAAGCTTGTGCCTATTGTGGAAACGAAAATGTCTAAAAGATGTGTTGACGCAGAGTTTCTTACGGTTGACGAGTTAAACAGCTTCCTTCTCGAGTATAGTGTGCATGGTAGTGACGAGAAGCGTTATACTGTTGATATGACTATGAAGACGTGCACCTGTGAGCAGTTTGATAAAGAAAAATATCCATGTGTGCATGCAGTAGCTGCTGCCACATTCATGACTGATAAAGCGGGAAGGGAACTCCATCTATCTGAATATTGTGCTAAGTACTATTTGGTGGAGCAATGGGTTTTGGCTTATCACATGGCAATATATCATGTTCCTCATATGTCTGATTGAGTTATACCAGAAGAAATTAGAGCAATGAAAATACTTCCTCCAGATTTTGAAGTCAAGAAAGGAAAACCGCAACAAACAAGGTTTCCATCAGTAGGAGAATCTCGTGGCAGAGGAAAAAGAGGCAGAGGGAGAGCTAAAGGCATAAGTAGAGCCAGAGGAGGAGGTATGGCAGCGTATTTTGATTGTGGAAGTGGTTCGGGTTCATGCGTTTGAATGCGTTTTTATTATGTGTAATATGGACAACTACGATTTCTGGTTTTACTATGTGTTATTCGGACTACTTGGAACTACTAATAACTACCACATGTATTTTGGACTACTAGCACTACTATGAACTACTATATGTATTTTGGACTATTAGGTCTACTTCAGACTATTATATGTATTTTGTACTACTAGTTCTACTTAGAACTACTATTCGTAATATGCATGTTTTTAAGAAACTTATATTTTCGTCTTATTATTTGTTTTTGTCATATGTAACTTACATTAATTGTATTTATATGTTTATATATGTGTTAATTATCAATTTATGCATAAAACTATAAATTTTATAAAACTTCTCATTTTCATTCAAAACATCCTTATACTCCCATGACCAATGTATTTATGGTGAAGCCATAATGAAGTGAATAACACGAAAAACATTCTAAAATGTTTTTCTACCAATGTTTTCTTTTCAATCTAAAACTATCTAAATGATTTAGTTTTACTACAAAAGTCTTGTTTTTGATGTGGTATTACTAATAAATATTGAAATTTTGCAAATATATTACTATGAATAACGTAGTATTACTACAACCTTGAATATTATTAAATGTAAATATGTTGAGAATGTTTTATACGTTTTACACGTGTGTTACACGTTTTAAACGTGTTTCACATGTCTTTAACATGTTTTACTCCTTTTACGTGTTTGTTAATTTTTTTATAAAAAGTATTGATAATTTCTTAGTAATACCTAATAAACCTAGTATTACCAATTTTATCTTTTAGTCATAGTAACACCTTATATTACTAGTTTTCCAAACCTGTTGCAACACAATCATACAACTTCAAAATAATAAACTTCCAAGGTTTCACATCAACAAAACATATGTTTAAACAGATCATCCTACATAAGTTTAGAAAGCCGAATATTTTTAAGCATTTTTAACCCAATAGTCTTCTAAGCATTGGTTTTAGGCTTCTTCTTTCCCCCCTTCAATCTCATCGGTGTCTATCTCAGAATAAGGAGAGGTAAGCCACTGTTATAGTGCACGTGTCCTTTTTACCGGTGGTGGCGTTGTCCACTTCTGTGGATTAGCAGCCTTTCTCGTTCTACTTGTGCTAGGCGGCCAATCACATGGTGGTGTAAGTACTTGTCTCCTCGTAGCCATTTCCTTAGTCCTACCACGTGGTGTTGTAGGACTTGTAGGAGTTCCCTTGGTCTGATTCACAACAGAAGCATGAGGAGTTCCATTGGTTCCATATATCTGATCCACAACAGGAGCAGGTGGAGTTCCATCGGTTCCATCTGTCTGATCCACAACAGGAGCAGGTGAAGTTCCATCGGTTCCATCCGTCTGATCCACAACATGAGCTTTTAAAAACGGAAAAAATCCATCATACCTCTTGAAAATGGTAAGAGTCCACCCTGCTTTCTCTTCCTCTGTATATTTCCTACAATGTTCCTCCTCAGACTCTTTCACAGCTTCTTTCTCTAGTTTCTCAGCGTCTTCAGGTTCTTCTCCAACCTGAGCCTCATTGATCTCTGCCTCTTCTTGAACCTCTTTCTCTTTAACTTCTTCTTCAACATCTTCATTTTCTTCTTCAAGAGCCTCTTTTTTACTCTCTCCCAGGTTCCAGGTTCTTTTTCATCATCCTCTTCTTCATTCTCTTCCGCATTTTTTCGTCCATCATCAGCTTCATTTATGTAAGAACTCCAATCATAATCAAAATCCATACCCTGGTTCTCAAAACCCTCGCTGTTGAATGTCTCCTTCTTCAGTTTCTTTGATATCCTCATGACCTTCTTTTTCATCAGAACTTGGCTTTTTTCAATAGCATCAAGCTTCGTCTCCATTATCTCCTGCTTCTTAGCCTTCTTTCTTAAAAAGTATTGGCAATTTTCAATGGCCTCTAGCCTCTTCTTCAAACCCTTCATCTTCTTAGCCTTCTCTTTCAAAACACGTTGGCTCTTTTCAATCCCATCAAGCCGCTTGTCCATTGTTTCCATCTCCACACTCACTTCATTTAAGGAATCTATCAACCTCTCTTCAAATCCTTCCAAAATGTCCTCCAACCCACGATTAAAGGAGGACGTTTCTTCATTCACTTTCTCTTTGTCTTTCTTCTCAGGGAATTCTCTTGCAGCCACATCTAACTCATAGAGCTCTTTCCACCAGATTGGCTTCTCCTTTATAGTAAGCCATGTGTTCCACATGTCACTTACTCCATTTTCCTTATCATACTCGGGATCCTCGTCCACTATTCGCGCCATGAGAGGAGCTTCATCCACTGTAGGAAGCAGATAACTATTAATTTCCTGGAAAAAAACCGAAAAAATATCAGCCACAAAACGGTATTCCAGTCACTTAAAAGATTTATAATTATGTACCTGAGTATTTCCAAGAGCATCGTACAAATTCTCAAGTGGATAACCCTTCATACTGTTACTTATAAACCTCTGCTTGCACATCCTCGGACAGGAACTTTGACAGCCATATACGTTTTCTCAAAATTTAGTATTCAGAGCTGGAATAGACTCAAATATCAGGACCTACATAAAGATTTTGTCAAAAATCAATCATACAACAAATAAAATTTAACTTAAACCATAAAAGTTACCTCTAAAGGAACTATGAATCCGGAAAAATTGACATTCTTTTTTGCTTTCCCCTTGAGATGCTTCATCACATGATTAATCGAACGAATAACATCTTCAAATGTCAATCGACCCCATGGAAAAGTTTCACAAGCATCCAAATCATTGACAACTCTTAGTATGAAACAGTCCATGGGTCTATTATACTTTCCATTCCCTCGGATAATCGTGCCTAGGAAGAAGAGCACCGCCATCTTGAGTCGATCCCCACACGACCTCATACTCAACAGCTTCGCTTCCACATATTTCATAGTTATCTCGCGATGTGAGTTGAAGTGCCTATCAACAAACTCAAAACTTCCTAATTTCTCATTATTAGCCGGGTATTCATGGCATTCCAATCCGGAAATGAGTGCATGCTCTCTGATACAATACCAGATGGGCACTCCATTAACCGCAAACCAAGACATGTTCTCTCCTTCATCTAAGGGAAAAGTCCGCATCAGAAGTATCCACATACCCCAGGAGCGTCAAGTTTGATTCATCCGACATGTTAAAAATGCCTAAACTGAGGGTGGTTTTCAAACCAGGGCAACTCGTCCATAAGATTCTTGATGACGCCCACTGTCTTGCTCACATAGCATCTGCTTTGTATCTTACACGTCTTGGTGAACTCAGTGTTCTTGAAGTATAGCTCAGAAGGTAGCAGTGGTTGGCATTCCTGCAAGCCACACAAAACCAAAATAATTTTTTAAGTCCTACTAATACCAATCAATCCAGTGATACAATTATGTCCTACTAGAACTAGTCAAACCAGTAATCCAATTATGTTCTACTAGCACTACTCATACCAGTAATACACGAGCAGTCATACTTTAATGTACCACTTTATTCAACGAAAACTAATACACAAGCAATGACACTTGATTCAAGTCAAACTAATACACAACAATGACACTTAATTTAACTAAAACTAATACACACACAAGCAGTGAAATTTTACTCAACTAAAACTAAAAGAATATTATACCTTAGAGGGTTCACACAAATCATCACTAGTGTTCCCGTCTGGTAGCTCTTTCACATGTTATTCTACAACAGGAGCAACAGGTTTTCGAGCTCTCCCTCTTGTAGACTTCCCACTTTTCTTTTTACTCGTTTTTTTCCTCCACCCTTACCTGCCATTATCTCGTTCCTCTGAACATCCAAAACAACACAACAACACACATTTAGGCACAACACATAATTGTTACTTTGCCTAATCTGAAAACCATTCATTCACTCAATAAATCACCAACTCCCTTTCTGTTTACATTTATCCTAACATTCAAAGAGTCAATCACCATTTATCCAAGAAAGAACCCACAAAAATCGTAATTTTTCGGTTATTGTTCTAATTTATACTAAATCTACAATTTTAACTTGTTTTCCCCAATTTCAAACCACAATCTCGCTTTCTAAGACACTATCTTATTTTCGTCTACAACTTACAATTTTTCCCAATTTTTATGTAACCTAAATACAAAATAAAATGAAATCAAGGTCAAGAAATCACTTACCAACATGAAGGATGTCGATTCAAAAGATGGTGTCTCGATTAGAATAGAGGAAGAAGAAAAAACGATGAGTTTGTCGATCTAGGGTTTATGTCGCCTTTTCTGTCGTAGGCGGAGAACACAAGAGAAAAAAGAGAAAAAGAGAAGTAAAGAGTACTTGAAAATTGAGAAAAGAGTGGAGTCCCCGAAAAGAGTCTAAACGCAAAGTTTAGGTTTAGGAACTGGGTTATACCCGTATGTGTTTGGGTGGTGGGGTTTGAGTGGCTGGATTGTGTAATTATCTGATTTTATTAAGGTTATAGATGTATTTATCACGTTTTTGTATTTTATAATAATTAAAAAATAATATTTTTTTTAGTGGGAGAATTCAGAATTTTTCACGAGTCATAGGGGCATATCGAGTTAAACTCCGATTCTTTGTATTAATGATATGCAATGTATTTAAACTAAATTAGACATGTTCGAAATTTACCATTTGGGTCTAAGTTTTGTAATCACTCACTATTATCTTGTTGAAGTCAAGTTTGAAACTTCTTGTACTCTAGCTTATTTTTGCCTTGATGCCGTTAAATTTGAATAACTGCCTCATGGGAAGCTCTGCAGTCACGTCAGACGACTCCACCACAACTGTCATGAATATTAACAGAAACTTTGTAAGATTGACGCTCTTAAACCCAACTAACTTTTGCAACTAATTGCAAACTCCCCTACCGCAACTAACTTTTCCAAATCAAAAGAAACTTAAACACGATCTCCCATTCCCATTTTCCTACAAAACAAACCCAAAAAAATAAAAAATCTAGTTCTTATAAAGTCACTCTGTCTGAAAGACTATCAATCGCTACTGCGAGAGTTTGCGCTACAGCAATAGCCTTTGTTCTTTAACCTCCAGGAGCTACCATAAACCCTTGATTGTGCCACCTCCTTAATTTGACCTTGTTGTAAGATCTAGTGTTACTCTGAGTATGACAACACAGAGTTCTGAATGCTTCAATAAGAAAGGCTTCTGGTCACCGGCATTGCCTTCTCGTCCAACATAATAATATCGGCCGGGTTTCTTATCAGTGAAAACAACAAATGAGTTAGCTATTACACTAAGACATTGATGTAGTCAAAAACTCCGTACCTAAAAGAAAAAAAAAATCATATATAAATATCTTTATGTATGCTAGCAGTCACCAACAATATACACAAACTTTTCCAAAAGTTACAGTGATCTTCTGTTTGGGTAGGTAACGTGTGAGCGAGAGAATAAAAAATATGAGTCTCATCTGAAGCTTGAGGAAGATATATATAGACATATACGCAGCTACGCATAACAGAGAAACCGAAGGATCTCCATTCAATAGCACGTAGTAGGAATAATTTGTTTAAGAGCCATTATTGAGGTCAGTTACTCCGTGAGTAAAGTCGGGGGTCGGGGGAGGGGACGATGGTATGCCGTTCTGATTATCTCCACCTTAATATGGAGCATCAATTAGGGTTTCTAGGATGGGCTTATTTTTTAAGTGGAAAATTTGGGCCAAACGGTATTATTAATTGAAGGAAATTTGGTAGCTACAAATCATCATTTATACTTTATTTGTATAACACACGGTCCATCATAAGTTTAAGGGAGGACATGTGCCATTATTTGCCTTGTATGGAGAAAAAAACAACTTTATTTATTAAGATTTTTGAAGAAAATACATTAATTTTCTTGTAATTTTCACTACCTCATTTAATATATATATATATAACTGTGTTATAAATGCTATGAACACCTTTATAAAAATCATTTTAAGTTAAATAGGTCTAAATGATATTTGATAGTTATCCCTTATATATTAATTGAGAAACATTTTTAAAAAAATAACCTTAAATATGTAATATATTCACAAAAATGCCATTTTTGCTTAGGTGTCGTCACCATAGACTCTCTCACAACACTTAACTAACAAGACATCTATTACTAGACTATTTACAAAGAATGCCACTGGTCATACCAATTATTAATAATAATCATACGTATGATCCCTATGGTATAACGATTATGTAGCATTTTAATTATGATTATAGTCATCTGTCTGTCCAAGACTTAACAATGCGTCTATTTTTGAATAACAAACCATGATTCATCGATGTGTATAAGGCTCCATTTTACTCAATGTTCGGAAAGTTATCTGCAAAACACACTCCATATATCATATATGTTCATGAATTTAACATACGTTAAGAGATGTAATGTTCTTTGAATTTTATTTTAAAATTCTGGAATTCTACGATCCCATATGAACATTACAATCGGCAAAACTCATTCATTCATGTAGCATTTTAATCATGTACATTTTAAGGTTGTGTATGTATGTTGTCTGCAAACGAGAAGTGTTGAGGTATCTGCAAAACTCATTCAATCATGTAGCATTTTAAGGTTGTGTATGTATTGTGTCTTTAGCATTTTTTAGTTACTGTTTGAATATGAATTTGTGAAAACAGTAAGAGGAGTTATTTTACCCTATATGCTCTTAGTATGTTTAATTCTAAGAACACAAATTTCAATATAAGTTGGAATGGTTACGATATGGCTTGAACACAACGATTTAGAATTAATACGGTTCACCTTTATTAACGAACCGATTAAAAAATTCCCAGTTAGTATGAATTTTAAATTGACCGTAATCAATATTTAAATCTGAGGTATTGTTTACGAAACGTGATTTGCAAAGAAAATTTGATATCATTTTATCAAAAAAAAGAAACTTCTAATAAATTTGATATATTTTTTACTTAAGATGATGATAATGTTTAACTATTACGTGTTTCCTAAATTATATCTTACCTTCGTTAAGATGTATATTTCTATAAAATACCTTAATTCTTGCTCAATAATTTATTTCATAATTAATTTGTACATTTTTGGTAATACTAATATACCGCTTACCATGTTTATGTAGGGTGACGTGAATTTAGGATGAAAAATCTCAGAGAAATGAAAATGGAGAATATTCGTGGATTTAAATCAGCCAAGAAGGTAAAGGAATATTTCATAAATAAAAATATTCAATAATTAATCATGAGTTTTGTCTCCTCAACCTCTTTATTTCATGGTTATTGTCTTTTTATTATTACTCTTTTTTGTAAAATGTTATTACTCTCATTACCACTAAATTTTATATAGTACAATTACTTATAGGTTAATTAAAATCAAGTGCGTTGACCAATATAAATTATATTGAATACTAATCTCTCTGTTTCACAAAGACAATTACTTCAACTACTTATATGTAACAAATATATTGTTTTCTGAAAATTTTAATTTTTAATCAATAATAGTTTAATAAAATTAATATTTTTTGAAGTTTAGAATATTTTTATAGATTACACAAAAAATATATTTTTGTGAAACAATTTTATTAAAAATATATATTTTAATGAAACATAGAAAATATTATTTAGTCCGTGCAAGGCACGGATCTCTACCTAGTACATTAAGTAATCTAAAAAGAAAAGCCAAAACATTTATGAGAACAAAATTGACATACTTCACTTGAAATATAAAAATTTGACTAAAATCCATATATAAATAAAGAAAAATTATCTTTTCATAATTTTTGTACAAAAACCTAAACACAAATTACGAGCTCTTAAAGATTTTTAATGTTTTATTTGTTTTATATTTTTACTTGTCTTTACGCCGATTTATTTTTCTCTAGTCGTCGAGCTTGTTTTACATAATCATAATCTCTAAATTCTATAATTGATTTTGCTTTATCTTGATAAACAACATCAAAGTTCAACAATTTTTAAGAATATTACGTTGTACGCTGACCATCAACACAATGGATGATGTGCCACTTTCAGTCCACTGTATACGCTCTGGAAATGATAAGGTAACTTATACCAGTCTCCATTCAATTGATGTTGTCTATCAAAACAATGTCTTCTCAAATCCTCACCGGTCCATCAACCATCTAGACGAAACTAAGTCGGGATTCCATAAAAACAGTTGAAGAAATATATTAAGTAATGGTCCAAAGGGAACAAGTCTATCAACGAAGATCACAAAGATCACAATCACATTGTCGACCAAATTAGAGGATGTGATTCATATTCGACTCTCATAAGTAAATGAAAAGGTAGTTAATCAAGAAGTAAAATAAAAACCAATATCTTTAAGCCATCCTCTTTTTCGATCTCAACAACAACAATAATTAGATTACTAGGTGATATAATCTGCGTCCTGCAGGGGTAAAAATTTTATAAATACATTTAGTTTTTCACTTTCTAATCAAATTAATTTTTTTAATGAATATGTATAGATTTAGGTAAAAATATCTGAATCCGGAAAACCGAACCAAAATGATTCAAAAAGTATTGAACACATATATAAACAAATGTGGGAACGAATCACTAATGTTTGTGTCGAGTAGAACCATTTCAATAATTACACCTCTTTGCGCCAAATACTATATTCCGAGCCTTTTTATTTTGACCTTCATTTTCCACAGACAAATGGTTTCAGATCAGAAACTAAATTAAAAACGCCATTTGGGAAGAGCTTAAGTGAGGAGAAGAAGAGTATAATGTCTGATGCTGTTGTGAGATGATGTAATACCCTAGGTTGTCCACTTATTATATAGGTGGACATATGGTAGTAAATTTCATATATCTAATATATTTAAATACAAATAAGAAAAATCCTAAAACTTATCACTTATTTACAAGAGAATACCATTAAAAACTTAACTAATCCTAACTATTAGTATTAATTTTTATTTTGTCATTTAAAATAATCATAAAACATTACATAATGGTTTTCTATTTGTGTTACAGTTAATGAAATCGGAAAATAACTATATTAACATAAAAATTACCAAAATCAATTTAATTGTATATATATATTAGAGATTGATATCCATATTTGAACTAACATATATAATCCAATCAAAATTCTTAGATTATTCTTAAAATTAATATTTTAACTAATTCAAAAAGTAGTTTCCATATTTCTCTCTTAGAGTCTTAACAACTAATAGGATTTATTAGTATATATATGCAATCAATTTTGATGTATTTAAAAACGGAATATTATATTATACTTACAAGAAATTGTGACAACCCATCCTACAGATCTAGGTTCACAACTTTGCAGAGCACCTACCATAACTCCTCATCTGTAAGCCTTAAGCTATCCCCATGAAGGTTAGTGGTGCGCTTGGCGTTTTTCAAACCCAAGACCTCACCCTTTAACAACTCTTCCACATGACAAGTTGTTACCAATTGACCTATAGAAGAGTTGATAAAGGGTCAGGTCTTGGGTTCGAGGAATGTCAAACGCACCAACAACCTATATGGGGAGTCTATGAGGGCTCATATGTGAGGTGTTAGGATCGGTGCCCTGCAAGGCTATGAGCATGAGTCTCCGGGACGGGCTGTCACAATATCCAACTTCCACCTCATATGATTCTAGCTTACCATGTTTGGATAAATGGCAAATTTTTCAAGATTCTGATCAAACAAGGATGAATCAAGATGTAAGAAACTTTGAAGAAACATAAATCAATTGAGAATCACTACGAAGTTGAATAATCTCATAAGAGTTATGATGAAAAATGTATCTCACTTTCAACTCATGTGATTCGAGCTTACCATGTTTACAAAAAAGTCAAGCTCTTCAAGATTCTAATCAAAGCAGAATTAATCAATATGTATGAAGTTTTATTTTAAAATATAAATTAGTGAAGAATCACCACGAAATTGAATAATCTCATATGAGTTATGATAAAGAAGGTATCCTATTTTCAACTCATGTGATTCCAATTTACCTTGTTTGTACAAATGACAAGTTCTACAAGACTCTAATCAAAACATAATGAATCAAGATATAATAAGATTGATTTGGAAACATAAATCAATGGAGAAACACCACGAAGTTCAATAAACCTCAGAAGAGTCAAGATAAAGAAGGTATCCCAATTTCAACTCATGTGATTCCAGATTGAATCAAGATGTAAGAAGCTTTATTTAGAAACATAAATCAGTGAAGAATCACCACAAAGTTCTATAATTCTCATATGAGTTATGATAAATTTTCAACTCATGTGATTCTAACTTACCGTGTTTCTACAAATGACAATTTCTTCAAGATTCTAATCAAACCAGGATGAAACAAGAAGTAAGAAGCTTTATTTAGAAACATATATCAGTGGAAAATCACCAAAAAATTAGATAAATCTCATAGGAGTTATGAAGAAGAATGTATCACATTTCAACTCATGTGATTCTAGCTTACCTTTTTTTTTGTAAAAATGGCAAGCTCTTCAAGATTATAATCAAACTAGGATGAATCAAGATGTAAGAAGATTAATTTGGAAATATAAACCAGTGAAGAATTACCACAAAGTTGAATATATCTCATAAAAATTATGATGAAGAAAGTATCCCAATTTTAACTCACGTGATTCCCGATTACCATATTATGATAAATGACAAGTTCTTGAATATTTTAATCAAATAGATTGAATCAAAATGTAAAAAGCTTTATTTCAAAACATAAATCAGTGGAAAATCATCACAAAGATGAGTAAAAAGTAAAAAGCTTGATTTGGAAACATTGATCAGTGGATAATCACGAGGAAGTTGAATAAATCTTAGAGGAGTTATGATGAAGAAGGTATCCCACTTCTCAACTGATGTGATTCCAGCTTATATTATTTGGACTAATGACAAGTTTTTCAAGATTCTAATCAAACCAGGATGAACCAAGATGCAAAAATCTTTATTTGGAAATATAGACAGTGGAGAATCATCCCCTAGTTAATTATCCTGTTTAGAAAAATGATAAGTTCTTCAATATTCTAGTCAAACAACAATGAATCAAAATGTAAGGATATTTATTTGAAAATAAAAATCAGTGAAGAATCAACACAAAGTTGAATAATTCACATCAGACTTATGATGAAGAAGGCATCCCACTTCCAACTTATGTGATTCCATCTTACATTTTTCGGAAAAAGTACAAGTTCTTTAAGATTCTAATAAAACCAGGAGGAATCAAGATGATAGAATCTTGATTTGGAAATATAAATCAGTGAAGAATCACCATGAAGTTGAATAAGTCTCATACGAATTATGATGAAGAAAGTATCCCATTTTCAACTCATGTGATTCCAACTTACCTTGTTCTTACAAATGACAAGCTCTTTAAGATTCTAATCAAACTAGGATTAATAAAGATGTATGAATCTTGATTTGAAAAAATATATCAGTGGAGAATAATGAAGAAGTTGAATAAATATCATAAGAGTTACAACGAAAAAGGTATCCCACTTCAAACTCATGTGATTCCAGCTTACCATGTTGGGGAAAAATTGAAAGTTCTTCAAGATTCTAATAAAGCTACGATGAATCAAGATGTAGAAAGCTTGATTTGGAAACATTAATCCATTGAGCATCACCACGAAGTTGAATAAATGTCATAGGACTTATGATGAAGAAGGTATTCCACTGTTAGCTCGTGTGATTCCAGCTTTCCTTGTTTGGAAAAATGGTAAGTTCTTCAAGATTCTAATCAAACTGGGATAAATCAAGATATAAGAAGCTTTATCTGGTAACATAAATCAGTGCAGAATCACCACAAAGTTGAGTAATCTCATAAAAGTTATGATGAAGAAGGTATCTCACTTTCAACTCATACGATTCGAGCTTACCATGTTTAGATAAAAGGCAAGTTCTTCAAGATTCTAATCAAACCAGGATTAATCAAGATGTAAGAAGCTTGATTTGGAAACATAAATTAGCAAAGAATCACCACTAAGTTAAATAAATATCAGAGGAGTTATGATGAACAAGGTATCTCATTTTCAACTCATGTCATTCCAGGTTACCTTGTTGTTTAAATGGCAAGTTCATCAAGATTATAATCAAAGCAGAATAAATTCTGATGTACTAAGCTTGATTTGGATACATAAATCAGTGGAGAATCACAACGAAGTTTTAAAAAATATCATAGGACTTATGATGAAGAAGTTATCCCACTTCAAATAACTGTGATTCTTGCTTACCATGTTTGAACAAATGACAAGTTCTTCAAGATTCTAATCAGACCAGGATGAACCAAGATGTAAGAAGCTTGATGTGGAAACATAAATCAGTGGAGAATCACCATGAAGCTGAATACATCTCATAAGATTTATGTTGAATAAGGTATCCCATTTTTCAACTCATGTGATTCTAGATTTCCTTATTTGGACAAATGGCAAGTTCTTCAAAATTCTAATCAAAGAATAAATAAAGAATTAATAACCTTGATTTGGAAACATAAATAAGTAGAGAATCACCATGACGTTTAATAAATATCATCGGAATTATGAAGAAGAAGTTATCCCACTTCCAACTAATGTGATTATAGCTTACCATGTTTAGACAAATGGCAATTTCTTCAAGATTCTAATCAAACCAGGATGAATCAAGATGTAAAAAGCTTTATTTGGAAATATAGATAAGTGGAGAATCACCCTCAAGTTGAATAAATGTCATAAGAATTATGATGAAGAAGGTATCACACTTTCAACTAAAATGATTCCAGCTTACCCTATTTAAAATAACGACAAGTTCTTCAATATTTTAGTCAAACAAGGATGAATCAAGATGTAAGAATCTTTATTTGGAAATATAAATAAGTGAAGAATCACCACGAAGTTAAATACATCTCATTGGAGTTATGATGAAAAAGGTATCCCACTTCCAACACATGTGATTCAATATTACCCTGTTTAGACAAATGACAAGTTCTTTAAGATTATAATCAAACCAGGATGAATCAAGATGTAAGAATCTTGATTTGTAAATATAAATCAGTGAAGAATCACCATGAAGAAGGTATCCAATTTTCAAATCATGTGATTCCAACTTACCTTGTTTGTAAAAATGACAAGCTCTTCATGATTCTTATCAAACTAGGATGAATAAAGATATAAGAAATCTTGATTTGGAAAAATATATCCGTGGAGAACCATTAAGAAGTTGAACAAATATAATAGGAGTTACAATGAAAAAGGTATCCCACTTGAAACTCATGTGATTCTAGCTTACCATGTTTAGAAAAATGGCACATTTTTCAAGATTCTAATAAACCAACGATGAATCAAGATGTAGGAAGCTTTATTTGGAAATATAAGTTTGTGGAGAACCACAACGAAGTTGAATAAATATAATAGGATTTATGATGAAGAATGTATCCTACTGTCAACTCAAGTTATTCAAGATTCTAATTAAACTGGGATGAATCAAGATGTAAGAACCTTTATTTGGAAAAACAAATCAGTGAAGAATCACCATGAAGTTAAGTAATCTCATAAGAGTTACGATGAAGAAGTTAATTCACTTTTAACTCATCTGATTCGAGCTTACCTTGTTTAGATAAAAGGCAAGTTCTTCCAGATTCTAATCAATTCAGGACGAATCAAGATGAAAGATGCTTGATTAGGAAATATAAATCAGGGAAAAAACACCACGAAGTTATATAAATCTTATAGGAGTTATGATGAAGAAGGTATCCCATTTTCAACTCATCTGATTCTAACATACCTTGTTTGTGCAATTGTCAAGCTCTTCAAGATTCTAATCAAACTAGGATGAATCAAGATCTAAGAAATCTTGATTTAAAAAAATATATCAGTGGAGAATCACCAAGAAGTTGAATGAATATAATAGGAGTTACAATGAAAAATGTATTTCACTTCAAACTCATGTGATTCCAGTTTACGATATTTTGAAAAATGGCAAATTGTTCAAGATTCTAATAAAACCATGATGAATTAAGATGTAGGAAGCTTGATTTGGAAACATTAATCTGTGGAGAATCACAACTAAGTTGAATAAATATCATATGACTTATGATGAAGAAGGTAACCCACTGTCAACATATGTGATGCCAGCTTTCTATGTTTGGACGAATGGCAAGTTGTTTAATATTCTAATCAAACCGAGATGAATCAAGATGTATGAAGCTTTATCTGGAAACATGAATCAGTGGAGAATCATTACGAAGTTGAGTAATTTCATAAGAATTATGATGAAGAAGGTAACTCACTTTCAACTCATCTGATTCAAGCTTACCATGTTTAGACATAAGGCAAGTTCTTCAAGATTTTAATCAAATCGGGATGAATCAAGATGTAAAGAACTTGATTTGGAAACATAAATCAGTGAAAAATCACCACGAAATTGAATAAATCTCATAGGAGTTATGATAAATCCCATTTTCAACTCATGTGTTTCCATGTTACCTTATTTTTACAAATGGATAGTTCATCAAGATTCTAATCAAACCAGAATAAATCAAGATGTAATTAGCTCGATTTTGGAAAAAATCAGTGGAGAAGCACCGAGGAGTTTAAAAAAATAACATAGGACTTATGATGAAGAAGTTATCTCAATTCAAAATCATGTGATTCTAGCTTACTATGCTTGGAAAAATGGCAAATTCTTCAATATTCTAATCAGACGATGATGAATCAAAATGTAAGAAGCTTGATTTGGAAACATAAATCTTTATAGAATCACCACAAAGTTGAATAAATCTCATAAGAGTTATGATGAAGAAGGTTTCCCAGTTTCAACTCATGTGATTCCAGCTTTCCATATTTGGACAAATAACTAGTTCTTCAAAATTTTAATCAAACCAGAATGAATAAAGAATTAATAAGCTTTATTTGGAAATATCAATCAGTGGATAATCACCATGAAGTTGAATAAATATCATAGGACTTATGAAGAAGAAGTTATCCCACTTCCAACTCATGTGATTCTAACTTACCATGTTTGGACGAATGGAAAGTTCTTCAGGATTTTAATCAAACCAGGATGAATCATGATGTAAGAAACTTGATTTGGAAACATAAACCAGTGGAGAATCACCACGAACTTGAATAAATCTCGTAGGAGTTATGATGAAGAAGGTAACCCATTTTCAACTCATGTAATTGAAGCTTACCTTGTTTGTACAAATGGCAAATTCTTCAAGATTCTAATCAAACTGGGATAAATCAAGATATAAGAAGCTTTATCTGGAAACATAAATCAGTGCAGAATCACCACAAAGTTGAGTAATCTCATAAAAGTTATGATGAAGAAGGTATCTCACTTTCAACTCATGTGATTCCAGCTTACCATGTTTTGATAAATAATAAATTATTCAAGATTCTTATCCAACTAGGTGAATCAAGATTTAAGAAGCTTGATTTGAAAATATAAATCAGTGAAAAATCACCACGGAGTAGAATAAATCTCATAGGAGGTATGATGAGGAAGGTATCCAAATTTCAGCTCATGTGATTCCGGCTTCCTTTGTTTGTACAAATGACAAGTTCTTCAAGATTCTAATGAGACCATATTGAATAATATGTAAGAAGATTTATTTGGAAAAATAATTCAGTGGAAAATCACCACGAAGTTGAATCTGGTTACCTTGTTGTATAAATAGCAAGTTCATCAAGATTCTAATCAAACCAGAATAAATTTTATGTAATAAGCTTGATTTGGATACATTAATCAGTGGAGAATCACCACGAAATTTTAAAAATATCATATGACTTATGATGAAGAAGTTATCCCCCTTCCAACTCATGTGATTCTTGCTTACCATGTTTGGACAAGTGGCAAGTTATTTAAGATTCTAATCAGATCAGGATTAACCAATATGTAAGAAGCTTGATGTGGAAACATAAATAAGTGGAGAATCACCATGAAGTTGAATACATCTCATAACAATTATGATGAATAAGGTATCCCATTTTCCACTCATGTGATTCCAGATTTTAATATTTGGACAAATGACAAGTTCTTCAAATTCTAATCAAACCAAAATGAATAAAGAATTAATAAATTTGATTTGGAAACATAAATAAGTGGATAATCACCATGACATTGAATAAATATCATAAGAATTATGAAGAAGAAGTTAACCCACTTCCAACTAATGTGATTCTAGCTTACCATGTTTGGACAAATGACAAGTTTTTCAAGATTCTAATCAAACTAAGATGAAGAAAGATGTCAAAAGCTTTATTTGGTAATATAGATAAGTGGAGAATCACCCCCAAATTGAACAAATGTCATAAGAGTTATGATGAAGAATGTATCACACTTTCAACTCAAGTGATTCCAGCTTATCCTATTTAGAATACTGACATGTTCTTCAATATTTTAGTCAAACAAGGATGAATCAAAATGTAAGAATCTTTATTTGAAAATATAAATAAGTGCAGAATCACCACAAAGTTAAATACATCTCATCGGAGTTATGATTAAAAATGTATCCCACTTTCAACTCATATGATTTCATCTTATTGTGTTTAGACAAATGACAAGTTATTTAAGTTCTAATCAAACAAGGATGAATCAAGATGTAAGAATCTTGATTTGGAAATATAAATTATTGAAGAATCAACACAAAGTTGAATAAATATCATAGAAGTTATGACGAAGAAAGTATCCCATTTTCAACTCATGTGATTCTAACTTACCTTGTTTGTACAAATGGCAAGCTCTTCATGATTCTAATAAAACTAAGATGAATTAAGATGAAAGAAATCTAGATTTGGGAAAATATATTAGTGGAGAACCATTAAGAAATTGAATAAATATAATAGGAGTTACAATGAAAAAGGTATCCCACTTCAAACTCATGTGATTCAGCTTACCATGTTTGGACAAATGGCAAATTCTTCAAGATTCTAATAAAACCACGATGAATCAAGATGTAGGAAGCTTGATTTGGAAACATTATTCTGTGGAGAACCACAACGAAGTTGAATATATATCATAGGACTTATGAAGAATAAGATATCCCACTGTCAACTCATTTGATTCCAACTTTCCTTGTTTGTTCAAATGGCAAGTTCTTAAAGATTCTAATCAAGATGTAAGAAACTTTATCTAGAAACATAAATCAGTGGAGAATGACAAGAAGTTAAGTAATCTCATTAGAGTTATGATGAAGAAGGTAATTCACTTTCAACAAATCTGATTCGAGCTTACCATGTTTAGACAAAAGGCAAGTTCTTCAATATTCTAATCAAATCAGGATGAATCAAGATGTAAGATGCTTGATTAGGAAACATAAATCAGTGCAAAACCACGACGAAGTTGAATAAATTTCATAGGAGTTATGATGAAGAAGGTATCTCATTTTCAACTCATGTGATTCCAACATACATTGTTTGTGCAAATGTCAAGCTCTTCAAGATTCTTATCAAACTAGGATGAATCAAGATGTAAGAAATCTTGATTTGGAAAAATATACCAGTGGAGAACCATCAAGAAGTTGAATAAATATAATAGGAGTTACAATGAAAAAGGTATCCCACTTCAAACTCATGTGATTCCAGCTTACCATGTTTGGACAAATGGCAAATTCTTCAAGATTCTAATAAAATCACGATGAATCAAGATGTAGGAAGCTTGATTTGGAAACATTAATATGTGGAGAACCACAACGAAGTTGAATAAATATCATAGGACTTATGATGAATAAGATATCCCACTGTCAACTCATGTGATTCCAGCTTTCCGTATTTGGATAAATGGGAAGTTTCTTCAAGATTCTAATTAAAACCGGATGAATCAAGAAGTAAGAAGCTTTATCTGGAAACATAAATCAGTGGAGAATCACTAGGAAGTTAACTAATTTACTTTCAACTCATCTGATTCGAGCTTATCCTGTTTTGACAAAATGGAAGTTCTTCAAAATCATTTCAGGATGAATCAAGATGTACGATGCTTGATTAGGATACAAAAATCAGTGCAAAACCAACGCGAATTTGAATAAATCTCATAAGAGTTATGATGAAGAAGGTATCCCATTTTCAACTTATGTGATTTCAAAATACCTTGTTTGTGCAAAATGTCAAGCTCTTCAAGATTCTAATAAAACTAGGATGAATCAAGATGTAAGAAATCTTGATTTGAAAAATATTTTAGTGGAGAATCATCAAGAAGTTGAATAAATATAATAGGAGTTACAATGAAAAAGGTATTTCACTTCAAACTCATGTGATTCCAGTTTACGATATTTCGACAAATGGCAAATTCTTCAAGATTCTAATAAAACCACGATGAATCAAGATGTAGGAAGCTTGATTTGGAAACATTAATCTGTGGAGAATCACAACTAAGTTGAATAAATATCTTAAGTTTTATGATGAAGATGGTAACCCACTGTCAACATATGTCATTCCAGCTTTCCATTTTTGGACAAATGGTAAGTACTTCAATATTCTAATCAAATCGGGATGAATCAAGATGTAAGAATCTTTATCTGGAAACATAAATCAGTGGAAAATCATCACGAAGTTGAGTAATCTCATAAGAAATATGATGAAGAAGGTAACTCACTTTCAACTCTTCTGATTCAAGCTTACCATGTTTAGAGAAAATGCAAGTTCTTCAATATTCTAATCAAACAAGCTTAATCACCACGAATGTTAATAAATCTCAGAGGAGTTATGATGAAGAAGGTATCCCATTTTTAACTCATGTCTTTCCATGTTACTTTATTTTTACAAATGGCAAGTTCATCAAGATTCTAATCAAACCAGAATAAATCAAGATGTAATTAGCTCGATTTGGAAAAATCAGTGGAGAATCACCTGGAGAATCACCATGAAGTTTAAAAAATAACATAGGACTTATGATGAAGAAGTTATCCCAATTCAAACTCATGTGATTCTAGCTTACCATGCTTTGGTTAATGGCAAGTTCTTCAATATTTTAATAAGACCATGATGAATCAAGATTTAAGAAGCTTGAATTGAAAATATAAATCTGTGGAGAATTACCACAAAGTTGAAAAAAATCTCATAACAGTTATGAGGAAGAATGTATCCCAATTTTAACTCATGTGATTCCAGATTTCCATATTTGGACAAATAACAAGTTCTTCAAAATTCTAATCTAACGAGAATGAATCAAGAATTAATAAGCTTTATTTGGAAACATAAATCAGTGGAGAATCACCATGAATTTGAATAAATATCATAGGAATTATGAAGAAGAAGTTATCCTACTTCCATCCATCAGCTTACACGCTCGAAAAACCTTTCTTCTCTCACGCCCGATTCTCAATAACAGTTATTAGCAAACGGTCCTTGAACCCACTGTTTTTTCATTACCACCTGGTTTTACCGTTTCTGGCAAAAAGTCAACCTTATTTTTCCCATCTTTCAAATTTTATACCCTAAAAGGGTGGAAACCAGAGGATAATAGTACGCTACTGCTCTTTTCCCGCCGGGTTCTTCCCCCGACCCGGGTCGGAGGGACCGCTGTAGCCTCCACTTAGCCGGTAAGCTCCTCAGCATGGAAGATTTGCTACTCACCGTCCTCTTGTTGAAGAATCTACTTTCTTGCTGATGTTCGTGACACCTTAAGTTACTCTTCTTTCATTTCGGGTTGATATAACCGCCACTCATCCATCTTAGGCTCTCAACAACCCCTTTGGTGCCCCTCTTTCCTTAAGAAATGGATCGCCGCCTCTCAAGAACGGCAAAGGAGAAATGGATAGCAGACCCATCCCCTCCAAAGAAACGTCCACCTCTTCGAATCCCGGCCAGTGACAATACGGCTCTCATTGCTGCTAACAAATTAACTCTCATTGGAAGAGTAACAAATCCTGCCCTACAACGTACCAGTGCAGTAGTTGACTTATTACCTCTAGTATGGAACCTAGAGGGCTGCGTGGAAGGGCGTGCTCTTGGATATGACAAGTTCCAGATCCGATTCCTCTCGGAAGAAAATTTGACTAGAGTCCTTGATAAAGGACCTTACCACTATAAGAGATGGTTGCTGCTGCTACAGAGATGGGAGCCAGTAGTATCTGAGTCTTTCCTCTCAAAAATTTCCTTCTAGGTTAAAATTCATGGCATCCCGTTACATTTCTGGACAGAGGAAGCTATAACAGCTAATGGTGAAGATCTAGGTCATGTAACTTCAAAGGATACTAATGACGCCTTGGTGCAGATTGAGCTGAACGGCCTGGAGCCATTAGTGATGACCATGGAGATCCAGCTTCCTACTGAAGAAATTACTACAGTTGAGTTTGAGTATAAGAAGATTGAGAAACACTGCTTTACGTGCTTTTCACTATTCCACAAGGACGTTAACTGTCCTTCTAGGTGCAGAAGGGATCTTCCAGTGAAGGACATGAAACTAGGAATCACACATCATATTGCTCTTAATCACATTGAAGCAGAAAAGAAACGCCATGATGAAAGAAGGGGGTATATCAGAAACTCTCAATCTTTGGCGGTAAACCGAGAAGATAGAGAGGACTTCAAAACACGTCCCTCCAATTACTCTGAAAATAGAGCTCCCCATAATGTAACTCGAGTTACCCAATCCTCATCCTTTCATAGGACTGAAACACTGGCGGGATCCCACCGACAATCCTCTCTCATTGACGGGACCAGAAGGGGAGGAGAAGTGGACTCCAGAGGGCTGAGTAGTGGGCCGGTAATCCATGAAAAGGAGACAGAAAGAGAGCGCCCCCCGTTGCTCACACCAAGAACTGCAGGCTCACAGTCCTCACACACCCCATCTCCTCGACCGGTTCGAGAAAGGCTGGATTTTCCTTTGGGACAAGGATCTGGAGGAGGCACCCCCAAATCAAACTCCAGAGAAAGACACTCTGTTCTGAATCGTATCTCGGAGCCAGACCTAAGAGATGATCTGAACACAAGAATATCCCCAAGCTTGGACTCAGGAAAAATCCAAGAGTTGGAAATTCTGTATGATGATGGTGTTGATACCACTCAAATCCCTGACCCGAGTATCGGGGTTGTGAACAGTGCTGAGTGTCTACCTGTTCACTAGATAATAGGCAGCAGCGAGACTTCTCATCCAGGACACGCTAGAGCCCAAACAAATGTATCAGTAACTACTAAATCATCAGGCAAACGCAGAATCACAAAGGCAACAGAAAAGAAGAGAATTGCAAGAAGCCCACTTCAAGGTCTCAAGCTTAGAAAGGCCAATATGGATAGATCAGCGAATCCTCCAAGAAAGAAACTCTGCATTGATAAGGATGCTAACTTACCTTGTCATAAGGCTGGTCCTAGAACCAATACTCCCAGTGCAACAGGGGATCTCCCACCACGGGGAAGGAAATGAGCGTCGGATTTCCAGCCTCCCCTCCTCCTCTTCCTTAGCCGTCTTGAGCTGGAATTGTCAGGGATTGGGAAACATCTTGACAATTCAACGTCTGCGAGAGATACACAAGAGTATTAATCCAGACATAATGTTTATCATGGAAACTAAGAACGATGATGAGTTTGTGAAGTTAAAGACAAGTAGGATGCAATATTCCAACTATTTCTGAGTTCCCCCGGTGGGGGCAAGTGGAGGGCTGTCACTCCTATGGAAGGAGGGTATAGAGCTCATGGTGCTGGAAGAAAGGCAAAACCTTATAGACGCTAAAATTCTGTATAAAGGGGTTACCTCCTTTATATCTTTTGTTTATGGAGCTCTAGAGACGGGCAATAGAGCCGCCTTCTGGGATAAGATGACAGCAGTTGGTCTGGGACGAGAAGATCCATGGTTGCTGACCGGTGACTTTAACGATATTTTAGACAACTCTGAGAAGGTAGGAGGTCCGGCCAGGTGGGAAGGTTCCTTTACGAATTTTCGATCCTTCGTGGCCTAGAATGGATTATAGGATGTGAAGCACTCAGGCAACCATCTCTCGTGGAGAGGAACAAGGTACACCCACTTCATCCGGTCAAGACTGGACCGCTCTTTAGCTAACTGCTCGTGGAGTGAAGCTTTCCCTATGGGAAGGTGCAGATACATGCGTTTTGAAGGGTCGGATCACCGGCCTCTTGTAACTTTCTTTAATTCAAACAAGGCAAGGAAAGGAGGCCTTTTTCAGATTCAACAGAGCCCTTACCGAAATAGAGGAGGTTACAAAAGTGGTGGAATCTGCCTGGAACCATTTCCCCCTAGACTCCGTTATATCAAAGCTTAACTCGTGCCGCTGCAGTATCATCCTATGGGCTAAAGAACAGAATACTAGAAACAATTTGGTAATTGCTCAACTCCAAACGGAGTTGGAGAAGGCCTTATCCGGTGATGTCCAAGACCAAAGCCTCATTGACTCAGTCACTGCTAGGCTAAGAGAGGCATATAAAGAAGAGGAGAAGTATTGGTTGCAGCGAAGTCGTATCCAATGGCTAAAGAGTGGCGATAGAAACACTGGTTTCTTTCATGCCATTACCCGACAGAGACGGATAACCAACTCGTTCTCTGTACTAGAGGATAGTGATGGTAAGGAGGTGTTTGAGGAGGAGCAGATGGAGGAAGTGATCACAAAGTACTTTGCAGACTTATTCAATTCTATCCAGGGAGGAGACTTCTCAGCGGTGTCCACCATTCTCAGCTGGAAGATAACAAATGAGATGAACGAGCACCTAACATTGATACCAAGTGATTCAGAAATAAAGGAGGCTGTTCTTTCTATTAACGGTGGCAAGGCCCCGGGCCCGGACGGTTCTCATAAAATTTTATCAGTCGTACTTGGCACATCATTAGCGATGATGTTGTCAAGGATATCCGCCAGTTCTTTATCTCCGGGTATCTGCATCCACAACAGAATGAAACCCATATTCGACTGATCCCAAAGGGGACAAGTCCACGCTCGGTTGCGGACTACAGACCTATAGCGCTATGCAACACCAACTACAAGATCATAGCTAAGATTCTCTCTCGACGTCTTAAGCTGATTCTACCTAAAATTATATCCAGATCACAATCGGCTTTTGTGACCGGAAGAGCCATAGGGGACAACGTACTCATCACCCACGAAACACTCCACTTCCTCCGCACTTCTGAGGCAAAAAGTACTGCTCAATGGCTGTCAAGACCGATATGAGTAAAGCTTATGACCGTATGGAGTGGGGTTTTATCCGAGATGTTCTGACATAGCTGGGGTTTGACAACCACTGGATCTCGTGGGTAATGTGTTGTATTCAGACAGTCTCTTACTCGTTCTTGGTGAATGCTTCACTGCAAGGACAGGTACAACCATCACGTGGTATACGTCAAGGCGATCCCCTATCGCCTTATGTGTTCATTCTCTGTACCAAAGTGTTATCAGCTCTATGCGAGAAGGCGCAGATAAACGGATCCCTCCCGGGGATCAAAGTAGCACGAAGCAGTCCTCCGGTGAATCATTTACTGTTTGCTGATGATACCATGATTATTTGCAAATCAAGCTCTAAATGTCTTGCTGCGTTGCTGAGCATCCTTCAAACGTACGAAGGTCTATCGGGTCAAAAGATTAACTTCTCCAAGTCTGCGATTACGTTCTCAGCGAAGACACCACAAGAAGTCAAAACTCGAGTGAAACTAACTCTATCCATAGAGGCAGAAGGAGGTTTAGGGAAATATTTGGGACTCCCAGAGCTGTTTGGCAGGAAAAAGAGGGATATTTTTGCATCTATCACTGAGCGAATTAAACAAAAAGTGAGGAGTTGGACGACGAGGTTCTTATCGGGAGCTGGGAAACAGGTGCTACTCAAAGCGGTCCTGGCGGCCATGCCGGGAGAGCTATGTCCTGTTTCAAAATCCCATTATCTTTATGTAAGCAGATACAATCCCTATTAACCCGCTTCTGGTGGGATGCGAATCCGGAAAAATGAAAGATGTGTTGGGTAGCGTGGTCTACTCTAACACAACCGAAGTATGCAGGCGGTCTCGGTTTCAGAGATATTGAGACCTTCAATGATGCTCTGTTGGCTAAGATTGGCTGGCGGCTATTATCGGAGCCTCAATCCCTCGTGGCCCGAGTGCTACTTGGAAAATACGCTAAGAACTCTACGTTCATGGAGAGCTCTTGTCCTGATACTGCATCTCATGGTTGGCGAAGCATATTGGCAGGGAGGGAGATACTTAAAAAAGGATTGGGATGGACGATTGGTAATGGAGTGAATATTTGGGTGTGGCAAGACCCTTGGTTTTCTTGCGAGACCCCCTTAACTCCGATCGGCCCCCCAAACCTACATGCCTCCACCCTGAGGGTTAGCTATCTCCTTTTCCCGATTACAAACTCTTGGGAGGTACAGAAGATTCGCCTCTATTTACCTCACTATGAGGGTAGTATTCGCAAGCTGATTACAAGTTCTGCCCCATTAGAGGACAAACTCGCTTGGCTCCTGGAAAAATCTGGAGTGTACTCCACTTGTTCTGGCAATGGAGTAGGAAGGAGAGGGACTGGATCATGTCAAGGGGAGCAAGCTTTCAAATGGCTGAAGTGCATCTGAAACGTTAAAACCACTCCAAAAATCAAGGATTTTCTTTGGAAGTTGGTGAAGAGAGCAGTGCCGGCAAGCTCTAATTTAGCGGCCCGAGGACTCACACCTTTCCCTTGCAAGTCATGTGGAGGATTGGAAGATGATGACCATGTTTTTTGGAGCTGCACAGTGGTGGAGAAAGTGTGGGAGTTAGCTCCATTAGTGGAAAAACCGGTCCGATAGTCTTCTTGGATGCAGTCCCTGGTTGCAGCGTCTAACAATTTGATAAACCTGCCACCAACAGGGATCTCAGCTCCATCATGGCCTTGGGTGCTATGGCATCTCTGGAAAGCCCGCAACAAGCGATGTTTTGATAACCAAACATACTCCAGTATGGAGATACTAACAAAAGCCATCTCGGATGCTAGCGAATGGCAAGAAGCACATATCAGGCTCCCACACAGAGACCTTATCACTATTTCTCAGGCTCCTTGCACCCCTTGAACCTAACTACATGTCATGCAACGTGGATGCTGCGTGGGATGCCTCGTCCAACTCATGCGGGATAGGAGGAGTATTCTCAGGACCACCCAATGTTGCGTTACTCCCTCGACTATGTGACACCCGAGACTTTGTTTCATCAGCTCTAATGGCGGAAGCCCTTGATGTTCGTTTGGCGGTTATGACCGCGGCTTTCTCAGACATCAAATGCCTAGCAATTTTGTCGGATTCCCTCACCCTTATCAAGTTATTGAAAGGCAGAGAGTCTACACTAGCATTGTTCGGTATTGTGTTTGATATCTATCACTTTAGCTCCTATTTTAATTTTTTATCCTTTAATTATGTCCCTCGTATGTACAATAGCGAAGCAGACACTGTGGCAAAGTCTGCTCTTGCGGCAAAACTCACCTCCTCCAACTGTGGAGTGATGGATTTTTAATTATTTGAATAAAGGAGTGTTTGACCAAAAAAAAAGTTATCCCACTTCCAACTCATGTAATGCTAACTTACCATGTTTGGACGAATGGCAAGTTCTTCAGGATTCTAATCAAACCAGGATGAATCATGATGTAAGAAGCTTGATTTAGAAACATAAACCTGTGGAGAATCACCAGGAAGTTGAATAACTCTCAAATAAGTCATGATGAAGAAGGTATCCCAATTTCAAATCACGTGATTCCACATTACCATATCTGGACAAATCAAAGTTTTTTAAGATTGTAATCAAACCATATTGAATCAAGATGTAAGATGCTTTATTTGAAAACAAAAATCAGTAGAAAATGACCATGAAGTTCAATAAATTCATAGGAGTTATGATGAAGAAAGTATCCCATTTTCAACTAATGTGATTCTAACTTGTTGTGTTTGTTCAAATGACAAGTTATTTAAGATTCTAATTAAACCAGGATAAATCAAGATGTAAGAAGCTTGATTTGGAAACATAGATCAATGGGGAATCCCCACAAAGTTAGATAAATCTCATAGGAGTTATGATGAAGAAGTGATGTCGCTCAAATTACCCTAAGGAGTGATTCTTACTCTCTCAAATAAGAGGTCGAGTTGTAGTACTTAGGGATCGAATCCACAGGGAGCGTGGGCATACAATAAACTCAATCAATCGCGATTAAGCTAGGCTAATTGATATGCAATAAATAATGTAAAGCATATCGAACAAGGTAGTTGTTCTAAAGAGATTGATTGATTGAAAGATGGTTTGCTAGATCTAGGATTTTAGGAAAGTGAATTATAATGCATATGATGCATGGAATTATTAATATGCGAGAACATTAATTAACTAGTTTGACCCCCTCTTGCACCAATTCTCGTATGCGAACAAACGAGTGTACAGTTGATAGACGGCTAAGGCTGAGTGTCAATCAACGCTAATTAGACAGGTATGAGAACATCATCTTGATGTTATTACAAGGTATTAAGTTGGTTGAAGTTAAACATCATATACCTGTTACTCAAAGAAAGGTTTGAAAGAATTATTAATAGACTATACTAGGTCGACATGTAACTTGATGTTGGTTTATTACAATTGACACGCAAAGAATAAAGAAGTACTTTCCTTGGACCACATGACCTAGTTTACAAGTAACTGTTTTTGCATCATCTCCTTTTCTCTCCAAATCTTCACACAAGCATCCTCTAATCCTCCTTAGCCGTATTCCACATTTCAACATTCAGGACCTTAAGACATGGAAGGTGATTAGAGAAGGAAACAGAAAAGATGGTTTATACCATCTCCAAAAGACTAAGCCCTCTTCCCCTTCTTTTTCTACTCCTTTATGCATGAGCAGTACTAATTTATGTGATAGCATTACTTGGAATGCTAGATTAGGACATCCACACTATCGTGCATTAGAACTCATGTTGCCTGATATATCATTTAGCCACCTGGATTGTGAAGCATGCATTCTAGGAAAGCATTGCAAATCTGTGTTTCCAACATCAGTAACCATCTATGAGAAATGCTTTGACTTAGTTCATTCTGATGTTTGGACTGCTCCATATGTGTCTAGGGATAATCACAAGTATTTTGTCACTTTTATAGATGAGAAATCAAAGTATACTTTGTTAACATTGCTGCCTTCTAAGGATCGTGTGTTAGATGCATTTATGAACTTTCAATCTTATGTCACTAACCACTTTAAGGTCAATGTGAAGGTACTGAGATCAGAAAATGGAGGAGAGTATACAATTCATGCATTCAAGAACCACTTGGCAAAACATGGCATAATCCACCAAACAAGCTGTCCCTATACACCTCAGCAGAATGGTGTGGCTGAAAGAAAGAATAGACATCTCATGGAGGTTGCTCGATCAATGATGTTCCATGCCAATGTTCCTAAGAGATTCTGGAGTGATGCTGTGGTGATAGCATGCTACCTTTATTAATCGGATCCCAACTAAGGTGCTGAAAGATATCTCTCCTTATGAAATGTTGAACCAAACCAGACCATCCATTCATCACCTAAGAGTGTTTGGATGTGTCTGCTTTGTGTTGATACCAGGAGAGCAAAGGAACAAGCTAGAAGCAAAGTGTATGAAGTGTATGTTCATAGGCTACTCTTCTACGCAGAAAGGATACAAGTGCTACAATCCTGAAACAAGAAGAGTGATTGTATCTTAAAGTTTGCTACCAAAAGCTTTCCTTGGACTGGGCCTTCTTCATGCTCTTCCTCAGTTTCTTCTTGGTCCGGTTTGGTGCTTTCATCTTCTGAAACATACTCACAGTCTTCTAGAAGAATCATGATCCTCTTGTTGCTACACTCATTAGCATAGTGACCTCGCCCTTGGCACTTGAAACAGTTGACATCCCGAGCTCTGGAACTAGAAGCCTCTGCCTTGCCTTTGCCTTTGTCAAGGATACTACTCGGTTTGGTTTCTTCCCTCGGGTAGGGCTTGTTTTCTTTCTGATAAGGCCTAGACTCCTTAGGATAGGTTGACTTCTCTTCCTTAGGGTTGTGTAACCAGTTGGATCCAAAGCTGGTTCGTGAATGTCCCTTCCTCTTAAGCTGTTGTTCCACAAGAATAGCCTTGTGTAACATCTCTTCTAACTCCACAAAATGCTGCATCTCTACATTGTCTTGTATCTCACGGTTTAGACCACACGGAAACCTTGACATGGTATCTTCTCTATCTTCTGATATACTAGCCCTCAGCATGAGTAACTCCATTTCCTGGTAATATTCTTATACTGATCTTGAGCCTTGAGTGAGTTTTCTGAGCCTATGATGAAGATCCCTGTGATAGTGACTTGGGACAAATCTTTTGCGCATGATAGACTTCATCTCTGGCCATTTTTCAACTGGTTCCTCTCCATTCCTTCGTCTGTTGGTAACATACTGATCCCACCAGCATAGAGCATAGTCGTAGAACTCAGTAGCAGCTATCTGGATCTTCTTTTGATTTGTGTACTGCTTACACTGAAAGATCAGCTCAATCTTCTTCTCCCATTCAAGATAGGCATCCGGATCAGCTTTCCCATGGAAGGGAGGTATCTTGATCTTTAAACCAGCAAGTTCATCTCTCTGGTTTGTCTTTCCTTCTTGTCCACGTCTCTGCCTCCTTTGGATTTGTCTTGATGAGGAACTGATGTGCTCGTAGTAGTTATCAGTTTCTTCAGAGCCAACATGCTCTTGTCGAGTTGGGTTGCGTCCCTCTTCTCTTCTGGTCTCACGACTGTGACCTTGACCAGTAGCTCGCCTTACTTCCTCTCTGAACTCTTTACAGAGCTCAGTGAGATTTGTCTTCATCATCTCAGTCATTGTTGCTAGCATGGATTGGTTCAGTCGAGCAATCATGGCTTCCATGAGCAACTTGTTCTTCCATTGATGACTACACCAATGAAACACAATAACAAGTAAGTAGTTCAAGGTGATTCACGAGAAGAAACAAAGAAAAATTCAACACAAAAAAATTACTTGCTCGGCAAGGTATACTTATGCGGCTAGGTTAAGCGAAAAAAGACTAGGGCTTTCGCCTAAATCCAAAAAAGGAAAGTGCAAAATCTCGGCTAAAACACTTAAACAATTTCAAGCAGCCATAAGACAAACCTAGTTCTACTTTTGTTCAAGATGATAGAGAAGTATTACGGCTGAAACAAAAAGATTTTAAGAGAAACGAGACTTCCCTAACCAAAGCAGCTCTGATACCACATGACACACTCCTACTATGCTTCTTTGGTTGCTGGGAAGATAGATCCTTGCAAGAACGAATCAGAGACTCAAGTTCTTCAAGGCTGTGGATTGAATGGTGACACAAGAGGGATGAGAGATCTCTTGATACTCCTAGATGACTAGTTCGAATATGACCCACCGAGATAGACACCCTTAGGGCTCTGAATATTACACACCAGAAGAACACTCGGCAACTTAGAGAGAGAGAGCCGTAAAGAAGAACAAAAGACTTTGATATTAGATTGCTTGAGTTCTAAAGGGTTTGCGGAAACCCTTAAATAAAGAAACCAAAGAACATGCTCTAGGGTTTCGACAAGTATAACATAAAACTATAGTCTTAAAATAACATAAGGTAAAATAGTAGTCTTGGGCCGAGATATGGCCTAGGTGATTTGTAAGACAAGTCGTGGCCTCATTAAAAACCTTCCTCCGGAAAACCTCGTGGGACAAAACCAAAAGCAAGGAAAAGAGAACACACCAAATGTCTTGCCTAAACACTAGCTCAGCTTGATGTAAAGATAGCTTGAATGGTGATCAAGATATCTCGGACCATCAAACCTTGTCCAAGACTTTCTTCTTGTTGTGGATGTGAAGTGAGTAATCCTACAACAGTCTCCTTGAGTTTCTTGGCTCTGGAACGGGTCATGGGACCTTCTGGAATGGTCAAAGCATCATCCCCAGGCTGCTAGTGCATTGTGGCATTAGGTGGCTCATCTAAGATCTCTTTACCCTCTTTGGTAAGCTGGTCCATGATCACATCACCAGAGCTCACATCTCGGAGGGTTCAAATGGCGCTGGCTCAAGCATAACAACCGATAGTGATAAGAGGGAGGCAAGTGAAGGAAAGTCCCTTGTTGCCTACACGGGAAGCACCAGCAGGAACAATGATCAAGACTACATAAGGAGGTCTGACATTGAAGCTCTCATATAAATGCTTAAGGAGAACGGTAACACCTTTGGTAACCTTAATGGGTATTCTCTTGGTGCTTCAATAATTGCTAGTAAGCTAGGAAATGTAAATGAGCTTAGTACTGATAGAACCGGTAGGACAATAGGGAATGAAATGAACCGCCAAAGTCTTGATTGTTCTAGTCCTGAAGTTACTTGTCACATTGCTAATAGCTCATCTAAACCATTGATAGTAGACTCAGGATCTTCCCATCACATGATATGTGACACCAATCTGATCAAAGACATTGAACCAGCTAATGGTCATGTCATGATTGCTAATGGTGATAAGATTCCTATTAGAGGAGTGGGAAATCTAAAATTGTTTAGTAAGAACTCAAGAGCTTTCTATATGCCTGAGTTCACTTCAAACTTGTTATCGGTTAAGAAGTGCAGTAATGATTTGAATTGTAAGGTTATATTCAGTCCTAACGATATTGAGTTTCAAGATATTGAGAGCCAAAAGATGATTGGAAAAGGAGTTACCAAGGGCGAGTTATATATGCTTGAAGAGGTTGATCCTGTTTCTGATTTTAGTTGTTCCTTTACTACTGTTTCTTCTGCTTCAAATAAGAATGCTTTGTGGCATGCTAGACAAGGACATCCTCATGTTAGAGCTTTGAACTTGATGTTACTAGGTGTTGTTTTCGAAAATAATGAGTGAAGCTTGCATTTTAGGCAAGCATTGTAAGACTGTCTTTCCAAGATCATCTACTGTTTATGAGAAGTGCTTTGATTTAATTCATTCTGATGTTTGGACTGCTCCTTGCATATCTAGGGATAATCATAAGTACTTTGTAGCATTTATTGATGAAAAATCTAAATACAAATGGTTAACACTCATTCCATCAAAACATAGGGTCCTTGATGCATTTAAGAACTTTCAATCCTATGTGACTAACCATTATCATGCTAAGTTTAAAATTTTTAGATCAGATAATGGAGGAGAGTACACAAGTCATGCATTCAAGGATTACTTAGCTCGACATGGGATCCTTCACCAGACCAGTTGCCCTTACACTCCTCAGGAAAACGGAGTTGCTGAGAGGAAGAATCACCATATCATGGAAGTAGCAAGGTCCTTAATGTTTCAAGCCAATGTTCCCAAAAGATTTTGGAGTGATGATGTGGCTACAGCTTGTTATCTCATCAACCGCACACCTACAAAGGTATTGCATGATCAAGCTCCCTTTGAAGTTCTAAACAAGTACATACCATCCATGGACTATCTACGGGTCTTCGGATGCTTGTGCTATGTTCTGATTCCAGGAGAGATGATGAACAAGTTAGAAGCCAAGAGTACAAAGGCAATGTTTATAGGCTACTCCACAACTCAGAAGGGTTACAAGTGTTATGACCCGGTGGCAAGAAGAGTACTGGTGTCTAGGGATGTGAAGTTCATAGAAGAAAGAGGATACTATGAGGAGAAGAATCAAGACGAGTTGAAGGACCTTACCTCAGATAAGGCAGCAACTCTAAGGATTATCATGGAAGGTTTTGGCATTGGAGTGACCAAGAACCCGGGTGGAAATGGTCCAGCAGGAACAAATGAAGCAAAACAGTCTCCCCACCTTGGTCATGAGGGGGGGGGAACACTGAAGATCAAGAAGGTGGATGCTCTGACAGCAGTGGAGAGTTTGATTCAGGTCAAGAGGAGTTTGATTCTCCAGAAGAAGATAGAAGTTTCGGATCTCATGATCAAGGTGGTGATACTCAAGAAGGTCAGAGAAGTACTGCACATCAAGATGAGGAAGAACCTGAATAAAGGAAAATAGAACAGCAGCAACAGTTGAGGAGAAGTTCTAGGATAAGAAGACCACCATATGATTGGGTTAACACTAGGGTATGCTATAATTCCCAAGCGGTTTCACACCCATCTCAGGTGGTCTGCTCGTTTACTCATTATCCAGAAGTGCATTGTTCCTTTATGGTCAGTCTGGACGAGAGCTATATACCAAGATCCTATGAGGAAGCTGTTAAAGACAAGGAATGGAAGGATTCAGTTGGTGCTGAGGCAAGTGCGATGATCAAGAATGACACCTGGTATGAAAGTGAGTTGCCAAAAGGGAAGAAGGCAGTGACCAGTAGATGGATCTTTACCATCAAATACTTGGCGAATGGAAAGATTGATAGAAGGAAAACCAGGTTGGTTGCAAGAGGCTTTACTCAAACCTATGGAGAAGATTATGTGGATATCTTTGCACCAGTTGCAAAGCTTCACACTATTAGAATCATATTGTCTCTTGCGGTTAACCTTGAGTGGGGTCTGTGGCAAACGGATGTGAAGAACGCCTTCCTTCAAGGAGAACTTGAAGATGAGGTCTATATGCATCCTCCACCAGGTTTGGAACACTTACTGAAGAAGGGAAATGTTCTTTGGCTCAAGAAGGCAATCTATGGTCTCAAATAATCTCCTAGAGCCTGGTACAACAAGTTGAGCATTACTCTCAATGGCAAAGGGTTCAAGAAATCTGAACTGGATCATACCTTGTTCAATCTCTCGACCACATCAGGTATAGTTGTCCTTCTTGTGTATGTTGATGATATCATCATCACAGGAAGTGACAAGGAAGGTATTCAATCCAGTAAATACTTCCTTAAATCTGTGTTTGAAATTAAAGACTTGGGAGAGATGAAATACTTCCTTGGTATTGATATATGTAGATCCAAGGAAGGTTTGTTTCTTGAGAGTTTTAGAGATTCAGAGGGAGATTAGTTGAAGAACCTGAAGAACATGTTGAAGAACAAGAGAGAGACTTGATGAGAGAGAGAGGGACGAGAGAATAGGAGAATAAACTCTTTTCTTGCTTGATTTGTTTTCTGGAACGATACATAAATAGGGGAGAGAGGTTCCTACGGTTCCTAGGAAAACTATTAGACAAATAAAACAATAAAAATGGGAGAGTGAGTCCAAAGGTGAGAGTGAGTCCAAATGGTCCCCAACTGTCCAGGAACAGGCGAGCCAGTCTTGAGAGTGACAGGTCCTAATGGGTCCAAGGCTGGTCTCCTTATCCTCACATGTGATTTAAGCTCCTATTCAAATTCAAATTGCCTTAGGCAAGTTAAGTGCTAACTTTCGGACTCCCTCTTGCTTCACACTCCCCTTTTCTTGTCTTACACGTCAAGCTTGAGTCCTAGGTTGTACGAACAACCTTGCTTCCCAAGTCAACTTAAATTTGACCTTTTCCTCACTTATTCTTGCTTCATTTCAACACTCCCCCTCAAGCTTGACCATAGGGACTGGTAAAGCTTGGAAACCATGAAGCATTCCCTCATTAAAACCTTTAGCTTAGAAAAACCACTTGGGAGAAAACTAAGCCAAGGAAAAAGAGTAGAACACCTCATGGTTAAGAGGATCAGTGAGATGGCATGTCCATGAGTCCAAGCTTTGGATGAATGAACTCACAGGCCTTAGAACTTGCTGCTTTGGTGAAGATATCTGCCAACTGATCTTCACTTCGAGTGTAGCAAGGCAAGATAATTTGCTGCTCCACAGCTTGTCTGACCTTGTGACAATCAACTTCAATGTGCTTGGTCCTCTCATGGAATACACTGTTTGATGCTATGTGAATTGCTGCCTGGTTGTCGCAGTGCATGGTGATGGGAGTTGTAGTCTCTATTCCCAAGTCTCTTAACAAGTTCCTGATCCAAATGAGCTCACTAGTAAGCTTCCTCATTGCTCTATATTCTGGTTCAGCACTTGAACATGACACTATCTTCTGCTTCTTGCTCTTCCAGGTGACTAAGTTTCCTCCAATGAAGGTACAATAGCCTGTTGTAGACCTCCTGTCTACCTTATCACCAGCCCAATCTGCATCACAATATCCCACAATCTCTGTGTTCTTGTTACATCCCAACCATACTCCCTGTCCTGGTTCCTCCCTTAGGTATCTCAAGATCCTCTCCACCATGTCCTAGGGATGCACCTTTGGGGTTTGCATATATTGACTGACTTGATAAACAGCAAAGCACACGTCTGGTCTGGTGATGGTAAGATAGATGAGCTTTCCAACCATTCTCCTATATTTCTTGACATCTTCATATGACTTGTCTTCAATCTCCCCCTCACGCAAGACCTTATAACCATCCTCTAATGGGGTTTTGGCTACTCTTCCACCTAAATCACCTGCCTTACTCAACAAATCAAGTGTGTACTTCCTTTGGGATATAAACAGCCCCTCTTTAGATCGGCATATCTCAATCCCTAGGAAGTACTTTAACTCACCCAAGTCTTTATTATCAAATGATGATTTAAGAAATGCAGTAGTTAAGAGAATACCTTCCTTGTCACTTCCTGTGATGATGATATCATCCACATATACTAGGATCACTACAATTCCTTGTGGACTGGTGAGTGTGAAGAGTGTGTGATCAGCTTCAGATTTCACAAATCCTCTTCCATTGAGTGTGTTGCTGAGCTTGTGATACCAAGCCCTTGGTGATTGTTTCAACCCATAGATAGCTTTCTTCAGTCTAAGGACATTTCCAGTCTTGACTAGATGCTCTAAGCTAGGAGGTGGTCTCATGTAAACTTCATCTTCCAGCTCTCTTTGTAAGAACGCATTCTTCACATCCATCTGCCATAAATCCCACTCCAAGTTGACAGCTAAAGATATAAGGATTCTTATGGTGTGAAGCTTAGCTACTGGTGCAAAAGTGTCCAGGCAGTCTTCTCCATATGTCTGAGTAAACCCCCTTGCCACACGTCTTGTCTTTCGCCTTCAACAGTACCATCAACATTGTATTTGATAGTGAAGATCCACATGCTTGTCACTGCCTTCTTCCCTTTTGGAAGCTCCACTTCATACCAAGTGTCATTTACAATCATGGCATTGGTTTCATTTCCAACTGAGTCTCTCCACTCTTTGTGTTCCATAGCTTCTTCACATGACCTTGGGATGTACTCCTGGTCCAGTTCTCCAATGAAAACTACATGTTCCTGAGGGTACTGAGCTAGAGAGCATGCAGCTCCCGTAGGATGTGCTACTGCTTGAGAGTTGAAGTAGACCCTTGTATTGACCCAATTGGAAGGAGGATTTCTGATCTTGTTGCTCCTTCTTAATGGCTAAGGGTGTGTGTTTTCTTCAATTGGTGTTTCCTCATCATCTGTAGACTGACCTCCACTCACCACTGACTCTTCTCGTGGCTCATCTTGATCATGAGACACTGAGCTTCCTTGTTGTTGCTCAGTTTGTCTCCCCTTCAGGATCAAGGTGAGTAACCTCAACAGATTCAGTATCCGGTTCTTCAGTTACTCCATTTGGTGGAAGGTGGGTTTCTTGTCTTATATCTGGCTCAGTTACAACCCTCTCTTCTGGTATGTTGTTGCCAAAACTTTCCATAACCCTCTTCTGAGGCTGAGTGGGACAGGTTCTTCACCTCATCCCAAATATTCTCATCATAGTAGCCTCTGGATTCAACAAACTTCACATCTCTAGAGATGAGAACCCTCCTGGTTTCTGGTGAATAACATTTGTATCCCTTCTGGTGAGGTGAGTAACAATTTAACATGGCTCTAGTACTTCTTGGTTCTAGTTTGTTCCTTTGTTCTCCTGGATTCAAGACAAATCACAAACAACCAAATACCCGAAGGTGATCTATAGAATGTCTATGTTTGTTTAGTACCTCATGAGGAGACTGATCTTGGAGAACCTTGGTAGGTATCTTGTTGATCAAGTAACAAGCTGTCATCACAGCATCTCCCCAAAACCTCTTAGGAAAATTTGTATGAAACATCATGCTCCTGGCCACCTCCATAAGATGCATGTTCTTTCTCTCAGCCACACCATTTTGTTGTGGTGTGTATGGGCAGCTGGTTTGATGGATCACCCCATGCTTGGCTAAGTGTTGCTTGAAGGCGTTGCGGGTAAACTCTCCTCCCTTATTCGATCTAAAAATCTTTATCTTGGCATTGAAATGGTTAGAGACATAGGTTTGAAAGTTTATGAAAACATCTAACACCCTATCTTTTGATTGAAGCAAGGTTATCCAAGTGTACTTAGATTCTTCATCTATAAATGTCCCAAAGTATTTATGATGCTCTCTAGAAACACAAGGGTAAGTCCACACATCAGAATGGATTAAATCAAAGCAATGTTCATAGATTGTACTAGATTTAGGAAACACAGTCTTGCAATGTTTTCCTAAGATATAAGCTTCACAATCACTTTGGAATGAAATACTAGGCAACATGATGTTCAAAGCACGAGAATGGGGGTGTCCTAATCTAGCATGCCACATTACATATTTAGGGAAATTAGAAGCAGAGTTGAAAGCATAAGATAAATCAGATGCAAGCTTTATGTCCTCAAGCAAGTACAAGTCTCCCTTGGTTACACCTTTGCCCAACAACCTACTAGTTTCAATATCTTGAAAGTAGACATCATTAGAAGTGAAGGTAACATTGCAATTTAAATTATTGGTTGCCCTTTTAACATATATCAAGTTGGAAGTGAAACTAGGCATGTAAAAGGCTTTGGATTCTTTATCAAATAACCTAAGATCACCTATTCCTTTAATTGGAACTTTTTCACCATTAGCAATCATCACATTTCCTAAGGCAGGGACAATGTTACTAATCAAATTCAGATCATTAATCATATGATGACTAGCTCCAGAGTCTATTACTAGTGATTTTGTCACTTTTAAGCCAATTGTAGCATTAAGAGATATACCACTAGTTGAGGAATGTAAAGAGGTAACAAAGATGTTACCAGAGTTCTCCTTGAGGGCCTTGATAAGGGCATCAAGGTCGGACCTCCTAATTGTTTCATCCTGGGTAGTCTTCAATGTTGAACTGGTTCTGGTCGCCAAGGCTTTCCCTTCACCATTAGCATTTGAGTTCATGGAGGAGCGCATAGTCCCTGGAGTTGATTTCTCACCCAAGTCCTAGAGAAATGAGCTCTTGCATCATTGTAAGGAGTCTTGAACTTCTGTTGCTTAAGGTGAGGATGAAGAATCCAGCACTTGTCTTTTCCATGGCCCTTCTTCTTGCAATGGTCACAAACCCATATCTTCTTGTCTTCATGCTTGTAGGTACCTTTGTTTGCAACACCTTCAGCTTGGTTAGCTAACAGAAGTTACCCTTTGCCTCCAAAGAGTCCAACTGAGCCTTGCTCTATCTGGATTTGAGCACACACCTCTTCTAAAGAAGGAAGCTTCTCTGCCCTTAGCATGTGTTTGATCAAGTCATTGTAGCCTGGGTTTAGGGTAAGCAGCAAGGCAAAGACCTTGTCTTGCTCTCGCCTATCATTCATGACAGTAGCATCCACAATAGATGGTCTCAGCATCTCCAACTCAGCCCACAATGCTCTGAACTTGCCATAGTGTTTGTTGAAGTCCATGCTTTCCTGGTGGAGTGAGTAGATAGCTTTCTTGACTTCAAAGACTCGACTTAAGTTTGAAATGTTGCCATACACTTTTTGTAGTGTATCCCACAACTCCTTTGAGCTCTCACAGTATGAATAAGCTGCCATAATAGATGGTTCCAGGCTGTTCTGAATGATAGACAAAACCATGAGGTCCTCCTGGCCCCATTTACCATCTACAGCAACCACCATCTCATTACCATCTTTGTCTTGGATGATTTTTGTTGGAGCTTCTCCACTGGAAACATGTTCCCATAAGCCCTTTCCTCCAAGAGCTGTCTTGGCCAACCTTGACCACAGCAGATAGTTTACCTCAGTTAGGGTCACTGGTATAACCACTAGTTTAGCATTCTCCATCTTGAAGAGCTTTTGTGCAGTGGATAAAAGGATGAACCAGAAATTTTCGATATGAAACAAGGCTTTCCAGAAGGAATAACCAGAGATTCAAAATGAAGCAGAGTAGGAACTTAGAGAGAATGGAAAAAAACAGAGGGTATTCAACAATAAAGCAGAGTAAGAGCAGATAGAAACTGAAGAAACAAAGAGGATTTTCGAACTGAAGAAAGTTAGGGATTGAAAAAGGATGAAGAAACAAAGTAAACATAGTAGATTTGCAGAAGGATTTAAAATAATGAAAGAGAATAAGGTCTCAAGAGCTTTATTGCTCTGATACCATGAGATTTTTAGAGATTCAGAGGGACATTAGTTGAAGAACTTGAAGAACATGTTGAAGAACAAGAGAGAGACTTGATGAGAGAGAGAGGGACGAGAGAATATGAGAATAAACTATTTTCTTGCTTGATTTGTTTTCTGGAACAATACATAAATAGGGAGAGAGGTTCCAAGGGTTCCTAGGAAAACTATTAAACAAATAAAACAATAAACAATTGGGAGAGTGAGTCCAAAGGTGAGAGTGAGTCCAAATGGTCCCCAACTGTCCAGGAACAGGCGAGCCAGTCTTGAGAGTGACAGGTCCTAATGGGTCCAAGGCTGGTCTCCTTATCCTCACATGTGATTTAAGCTCCTATTCAACTTCAAATTGCCTTAGGCAAGTTAAGTGGTAACTTTCGGACTCCCTCTTGTTTCACACTCTCCTTTTCTTGTCTTACACGTCAAGCTTGAGTCCTAGGTTGTACGGAAAACCTTGCTTCCAAAGTCAACTTAAATTCGACCTTCTCCTCACTTATTCTTGCTTCATCTCAACATTTATGTCCCAAAGAAAGTATACACTTGATCTCTTGAAAGATGCAGGGAAACATGGAGGGAAGACATCCAATATGCCACAAGAGGATGGGTACAAAGTTCCTCGTGAGGGGGAAAATGAAGATAGCCGGCCATTCCGTGATCCTAAGCTTTATAGAAAGCTTGTTGGTAAGTTGATCTATCTTACCATTACCCGACCTGATATCTGTTTTGCTGTGAACAAGGTGAGCCAACACATGCAAGTTCCAAAGGAACATCATTGGCACATGGTTGAGAGGATCCTGATGTATCTAAACGGATCACCAAACCTTGGAGTATGGATGGGGTGCAATAGGAGCACCGAAGTGGTGGGCTATTGTGATGCGGATTGGGCAGGAGATAGGATGGACAGGAAGTCGACCATTAGATATTGCACCTTCATAGGTGGGAACCTAGTTACCTGGAAGAGCAAGAAGCAGAAGGTGGTCTCTTGTTCCAGTGCAGAAGCTGAGTATAGGGCAATGTTGAAGCTTACAAACGAGCTGGTGTGGATCAAAGGCATTCTGAAGCATGTGGAAATCGATCAGTCTACACCAATGACTATGCATTGTGATAACCAAGCCACAATCCATATAGCTTCCAACTCAGTATTCCATGAAAGAACCAAGCATATTGAGGTTGATTGCCACAAGGTGAGGCAAATGATTGAATTAGGAGTGATCTTGCCATGCTATACAAGGAGTGAGGATCAGTTGGCAGATGAGTTTACAAAGGCAGCTAAACAGAAGACAATGGAGTCCATCCATGTGAGGTTGGGACTCATTGATCTAACCCAACTTAGCTAATCCCCTGCTATGGGGTCATTACTCTTTTTCCCTCATCAGGGTTTTATCCCAAAAGGGTTTTACTTGGTGAGGTTATTAATGAGGAAGACCTCATAGCCTTCCAAGCTTGGCTTGTTCCATATAGTCAAGCTTGAGGGGGAGTGTTAAGTTGTGGTATCTATCTTGGGGTTGATTAGAAAGAAGAGAGGAGAAGGGTTTGGGTCGACCTTTTCCGTAAAGGCCGTACATGCCGTACAAGGCTGTACATGCCGTACAAGGCCGTACAGGCCGTACAAGGTTGACCAAAAGCATCTCGACCAAGTTTTACCATTGGGTAAAACCAAAGCCACCCGACTGCCTTACTTGGGAGGTAACCTTATCCACCCGTTGGAAAGGAAGAAGAGAGCCGCCTTGACAGGCTGGCAAGAGCTGGAAGGATCAGCATCTTGTAAAAGATGCTGATGCCATTTACTTGGCCATGAAGCCTCGGTTTAAATAAGGCGCTCCCCTTCTTTTGATCTCAACCACATCCTTTTTTCTCTTGCTTTACGAAAACCCTTGTATCCCTCTCTATATATTGTAACCCCGAGTGGATGAATAAAGTATATTGTTTTCTCTAGTTTTCGAGTCTCAAGATGTTGTTCATAGTCTCTCATAATCTCTTTTCTCGTTAAGTCTAAATCAAATCTATTTCTTTCTAAATCTGTTCTTAGTCTCTTTCTGGTTACATTTCTACTAAGATATCAAAACCTATTATTCCTAGGTTGTTCTTGACCATTTCTCTTCATTTCTCTTCATCTCTTTACATCTTCAAGGTTTAAAGAGAAGCTAGCTTGTTTCTACTTGTTTCTCTTTGTCCAGTGTTCCAAAATTTTAAAAATCTCTACTCAGTTCACTCTATTACCCACTGGATAATAGCAAGTCGAAATGGAGCAACAGAAGAAAATGATCATATCAGTCACTTTGAAGGGTTTAAACTACCTACTATGGTCGAGATTGACCAAAACTGCCCTTGGTGGAAGAGGTCTATGGGAGCATATCACTTCAGGAGAAGCCCGAAGACAAATCACACAAGGAGAAGATGGCAGAGAAGTTGTAGTGACAAATGAAGGCAAATGGACTCAATAGGATTTCTTGGTGCTGTCTGCCTTGCAAAGTTCTCTAGATGGTCCCATTATGGAAGCCTACTCCTACTGTGAAACAGCAAAGGAGTTGTGGGACACCTTGAAAAAGGTTTATGGAAACACTTCAAACCTCATCAGAGTCTTTGAAGTGAAGAAGGCAATCAACAACTTGCACCAGGAGGATATGGACTTTACCAAGCACTTTGGGAAGTTTGGAGCTTTGTGGGCTGAGCTGGAGGTGCCAAGGCCAAGCACCACGGATCCTATTGTTCTCAATGCAAGGCATGAGGAAGACAAGGTATTTGGGTTGCTACTCACCCTTAACTCCTCTTTCAATGATGTCATTAAACACATACTGACAGCTAAGGATCTACCAAGTCTGGATGATGTGTGTGCTCAACTACAAAAGGAGCAAGGATCTGATGGGTTGTTTGATGGGAAAGGAGAGCTGTCCATGGCTAGTAAGGCTGAAAAGATAGAGGTTATCTCAGCCAACAAGTTCTTCTAGAAACCAGGGGTGGGAGCTGACAAGCGCATGACTTGTGAACATTGCAAGAGGCAAGGTCATTCCAAGAACAAATGCTAGATTCTTCATCCTCATCTCAGACCACCCAAGTTCAACCAGGCAAGGGCACATGAAGCAAGAGCACATGAGCTGAGCATTGTCCCTATGCGCATGGGAGAAGATGGGAGAGCCATGGTCTCAACAACACACACAGTTGGGTCAACCTCTCAGGCCACTTGTTAACTCTCCAATGATGATGCCTTCATCCGCAAGTTAGACATTGAGGCCCTTATAAAGGCACTCAATGCAAACGTTGGTAACAATTGTATTAATGCTCTCACCTCTATTCACAATGCAAATCAAACTACTACGCCCTTGATAATTGAATCAGGAGCATCTCACCATATGATTAGGGATGTTAAGCTCATTAGTGATATCAAACCGGCTCTAGGAAGTATAGTGATTGCAAATGGTGATAGAATACCTATTGAAGGGATATGGAATCTTAAATTGTTTGATAAGGAGTGTCAAGCATTTTACATGCCAACTTTCACATCTAATCTCTTATCTGTTAAAAGAGCGACCAATGATCGTAATTGCAAAGTTATTTTTAGTCCTGATGATGTGTGCTTTCAGGATATTAAGACCAGCAAGATGCTGGGAAAAGGTGTGAGGAAAAGAGAACTTTTTTACTTGAAGACACCAAGCTTAGATCAGATTTCTTTGTGCTTTTAATTCCGCTTCTGTTTTACCTATTGATGTTCTATGGCATGCTAGATTAGGTCACCCCATGCTCATGCATTAGAACTAATGTTACCTAATCTATCTTTTAAAAATGAAAATTGTGAGGCTTGTATTCTTGGTAAACATTGCAAATCTGTTTTTCCTAAATCCATGACTATCTATGAAAACTACTTTGATTTGGTTCACTCTGATGTGTGGACAGAACCTTGTGCTTCTAGGGAGAACCATAAATATTTTGTTACTTTCATAGATGAAAAATCTAAACATACTTGGCTCACTTTGATTCAAAGTAAAGATAGGGTGTTAGAAGCTTTCATTAACTTTCTAACCTATGTATCTAACCATTTCAACTCTAAGATCAAATTTTTTAGGTCTGATAATGGTGGAGAGTACACAGGTCATGCCTTCAAACATCATCTAGAAAATCATGGCATTATACATCAGACAAGCTGCCCATATACACCACAACAAAATGGAGTTGCTGAAAGGAAGAATCGCCAACTCTATTTAAAGCATTTCTGGCCATGTATTTTGAATTATGTTTGACTGCTTTCTCTTTTGTTTGAATTCCTTGTAAACCCTAATGTATTGTCATTTCTCTATTTAAACCATGTAATGTCGAGTTAAATAGTAAGTAGAATAGGGGGTTTCCCCTTTCCTCTTCACAAACTCTTAGTCTCTCTCTCTAGTCTCCCTAAATCTCTAAATCTCTGGTTTTTTCTCTCTCTCATCAGTCTCACTCTCATTTCGACCTAGAGAAGCTCTCATCTTCCCATTGGGGTTTCTCTCACACATACAACCAGAACCTGAGCTTAAAGCTTCCGCAATCCTCATACTCTTTCTCATCACAAAACCAAACCTTGAAGACACATCCATCCTAGATCTGTTTTGGAAGAAGAAGAAGTCTAGATCTTTGGTTTGTTCTCCTTTTATACCAGCCGATCCTGTCTGTACCAGATGAAGAAACCTTGTTGAAAGCAAAGGTGGATGGAGAGGCGTCATGAACCTTACCCAGAACCACCTTGTCCAAAGGTTTATGTTTATCTGGGTTCAAAAGAAGACTATCCAGAAGGGCGAGCTGTTAGTATGAAGAAAGGAGGGGCCTTTTGAGTTGGATATACAAGAAGGTGATCCTAGACTGAAAGAGAAAGAGGTGGGTGACGATCCATACTCTCAGATCCAACAAAGTCCAGACCTTTAAGCCATTGGAGGTTCAAGGAATCAATCCGGTTCCTTGGTTGTAAGCTATTACTGTCCCTTCTTGATATTGAGTGTGATAATGACTGGTTGTGTGTTGTGTTGAGTTGAATATCCTGAGGATATGTTTAAGACTGCTAAATGAACTGAAAATGATTTAGAATCTGTCCCAGGATGCTTAAAGAGACTTGCTTGGTGTTTGACAATATGCTTAACCTGATTCTAGTGAAGCTTGTTAAGGAGTTAGTAGTATGTCTAAACCTGCTTGCTTTCATGAAATGAAATCGCCTAAGGTTGTTGCATTGAGACTGATGTTGTTTGGTGATAATGATGCTTAATCCCAGCTCTAAATGAATGTGTGTTTGATGTTGATTAAAGGTATCCAAACCGGTTGCATTCATGAGTTAGAGACTGATTAAGGTTAATGCATATTATCATCCTTGTTGCTGTCTTAAATTGATGCATCTATATTCATGTCAGATGCAGATTAAGGAGCTTGAAAATTCCTAAGTAGCTCATCTTGAATCTGAAATGATCTTGCGTGTGCTTAGAGAGGTTGCTTGCAAAGATTAGAACTTGATAATTGTCTAGTTTAATATGTTGTAAAGCTTGTGACATTGGTGATCAAACTTAATGATTAGTCAAGGTTTGATCCCAATGCTTGTGTCTTATCCTGCTTGGAGTTTAAGTGATGTTTCAGGAAGGTTTCCAGTCCATCATCAATCCAGGTTCAAGTGGAAGGTAGTGCCCATTGTTGGAGAAATGGAGAGTGGTCGCTGGTGTGTGTGGGTGGACACACAAGTCGAGGTCATAACCTAAGTCTTGAGGAGACTGGTGACCTTAAGGCACTGGTACTGAAAGGAAAGGGTTGATCAGTGGTTGTATGTGCAGTCCTTGGGATGTTGCACTCCTGATCTTAAAACTCAAAACGGCTCACTTAAAGCTTGGACCTAGACTCAATCCAAGCTTGAGGAGGGGAGTTAAGTGAGCTACCTGAATATCCTAAGTACAGTGACCTATGTTCCTCCTTACCATTGCAAGCAAACTGAAGAAGGAGCCAACCGGGTCTAGGCAGTGGCATGCCTATTCAAGAGATTGTTCAGAGCAGTCTTGGCTGTGTATGAAGAAGGCTACTCTATCAATGCGGCTTCTAGAGTGAGGTGGTTGAAGAGATAGGTGATGGATCAACCAGCAGTCCATAAAGTTGGCGAGTGATGAAGGAAGGTTGCAAAGGTTTGTTCAGTCCGGATCATGAAGCTTCAAACCGTCCAAGCTTGTTCCTTTAAAAGGTCTCAAGCTTGAGAGGGAGTGTTGAAGAGCTTCAGTGATCCGAGATGAGTTCAGAAAGTGAGGGATTCAAGTGGCGTGTAAAGAGTAGCCACTCCTCACCATTTAGACAAGGGAGTAAACCTGAACTTATCTTTATATACATTCAGGATCGGTTTATCTCTTGAGGACCGATACACTTGTGGAATGATGTATTAGGTACTGGTTACTCTATCAAGGAAGATCTGGTGAGTCCGAGCACTTGAACTTATCAGGAGGATATGTGAAAGGGGGAGATACCAAGATCAAGCTGATTTGAAAAGTACCAAGGCTTGAGCCTTACTGAAGATGATCAAGGTCGTTTCCTAGCTTCTCTAAGATGGCTCTGTAGTCAGTTGAGAGGGGTAGACCCAAACCGGGTCTATGAAGAGGTCAAGAGAAGGTTCATGAGTGCGCAAGAGATGTAGATCATTGCTGCACCAGTTAGGACATGATCCATAATTCTTTGTGTCCACCACGCTGGTTTAGACACAAAGAACTCAATGGCCAATCCATAGGCCTTGAAAGAGCTTACTCCTTTCCTTATCAAGGTTTTATCCCTAAGGAGGGTTTTCTTTGATAAGGTTTTTAATGAGGAGTGACTTCAGGGTTCCAATCTTGACTTAGGATCTATAGAGTCAAGCTTGAGGGGGAGTCTTAAACCTGAAGTGATAATCTGATTACTAAAGGTTATGAGCAAATAAAGGACCAAACCTTTGTGGAAATTCTGTCAAGAACTAAGGAGGATCCAGAAGGAAATGCTGAGCTTGAAAGAGGTTTAGGAAGGGTTTACAATGAAGGAAGAAGGCTTGGGTGAAGTTTGGAGTTAATTGGATGAGGTGCAAAGTTCGGGTCGTCCGTACCTTACGGACGTACGGACTTTACTGCCTGTACAAACGGGCGAGACCCGAAACTTCACTTTTCGAACATTTGAACATAAGTTGGGTCTGTGCAAAAATAGGATGAAATGTGTACGGCCAGACCTAATCCGTACACATCCATGGATGCACCTTGATGCACAAGGCAAGAAGGGCCCTAGAAAGAAGAAAGGAAGAAGAAAGGAAGAAGAGAGGACCCGAAAGCATCTTGGAAAGCATATGTCGAGATGCTCTTGTTGCTTACCATATGGATAAGATGCTGAAGGGATATACCAGTCAAAGATGCTGATCAAGAATGGATAAGGCGAGATGCTCTTGCCTAAGGATAAGGTTTAGGCTGGAAAGGAAGAGTTGAACCTGGATGAGATTTTGAGAGAATAAGAGAAGATGATGCGAGATCGAGAGACAAAGAGTGAGAGATTAGATAAGAGATTACTCGATGTTCATGATGAAAACGAGAGAGAGAAGAGAGAAACTCGGAAAAGAGAAAGAGTATTGCTCGATTCATTAATCTGAGAGGATTTTATACTTATATCAAAGCTTTACAACGGATACAAAGGGAATGGTAATAAGAGAATAGACGTGGCTGGTCTGAGGGGAGTGGCGCGCCTGGTTTGACCTTGTGGCTGTGGGAGCGAGATGCTTTTGGCATCTTGACCAGATACCTTCACCTTTCCAGCTCTGGACAGGCTGTCTTAGTCAAGTTTATCTCCTTATACGCGAGCCTCTTTCTTACCGAGTAACCATACAGGTTAACCTTCTTCCTTTTACCCAACCAGTTTACCTTGCCTTCTCTCTGCCTTGATGCCCAAGTATCCGCCATGGATGTACGGATTTTGAGTTGTACGGACAAGGCCCATCTGTACAACTTAACCCGAATTTTGCACAAGTTTAAAGTGGTTTGGGTCGAGTGGTCCGTACGGTCGGCCGTACAGTCCGTACGGTCCGTACACTCGCCCTAACTTTACAGCAAATTCCCTTTGATCCCGAACTTCATTCTAGGCCTCTTAATCCTCCTCTCTTTATTTCCTCAGATCAACACTCTCCCTCAAGCTTGACCATATGGAACAAGTCAAGCTAGGAATGCTATGAGATCTCCCTCAATAAAAACCTCACAAAAGAGAAAACCCTTTTTTTGGGAAAAAACCCCTTGATGAGGGAAAAAAAGTGGAGACCCCATAACGAGGGGTTTAGTTGTCTGTAAGGTCCATGAGTCCTAATCTGGTGTGAATAGACTCATTGACCTTTTGCCTTGCTGCCTTGGTAAAGACATCCGCCAAATGATCCTCACTTCTTGTATAGCATGGCAAGATCTCTCCAAGACCAATCATCTGCCTTATTTTGTGGCAGTCCACCTCAATGTGCTTGGTCCTCTCATGAAACACTGAGTTTGTTGCTCTGGATAGCCGCCTGGTTGTCACAATGCATAGCCATTGGTGTGGCTTGCTCAACTCCTAGATGCTTTAGTATCCCTTTAATCCACACCAATTCATTTGTCAGCTTCAGCATGGCTCTATACTCAGCCTCCGCACTCGAACAAGAGGCCACCTTTTGCTTCTTGCTTTTCCAAGTGACCAGGTTTCCTCCAATGAATGTGCAATGCCCAATCTGCATCACAGTATCCCACTACTTCAGTGCTCTCATTACACCCCATCCATACTCCTTGGCCTGGTGATCCGTTGAGGTAACTTACGATCCGTTCCACCATTCTCCAGTGATGTTCCCTTGGCTCTTGCATGTGCTGGCTCACCTGGTTCACAGCAAAACAGATATCAGGATGGGTAATGGTCAAGTATATTAACTAACCATCCATCCTCCTATAGAGTTTAGGATCTTCAAGGTATTGGCTGTTCCCAATCCCCCCTCTCGTGGTACTTTGTACCCATCCTCCAATGGCATTCAAGATCTTTTGATATTGTAGATGAATAAGTAAGAAGAATGAGACTAAGAACAGATTATAGAACAAAGAGACTCGATTTAGATTAAGAACAAAGAAAAATTAAGAGACTATCAAGAACATGTTTGAAGACTCAAAATATTAGAGAGAACTGTATGCTTTATTCATCCACTCGGGGTTACAATATATAGAGAGGGATACAAGGGTTTTCGTAAAGCAAGAGAAGAAAAGATGTGGCTGAGATCAAGAGAAGAGGCGCGCCTAATTCAAACCGAGGATTCCTGGCCAAGTAAATGGCATCAGCATCTTTGACAAGATGCTGATCCTTCTAGCTCTTGCCAGCCTGTCCACGCGGCTCTCTTCTTCCTTTCCAACGGGTTGATAAGGTTACCTCCCAAGTAAAGCAGTCGGGTGACTTTGGTTTTACTCGAATGGTAAAACTTGGTCGAGATGCTTTTGGTCGACCTTGTACGGCCTGTACGGCCTTGTACGGCTTGTACGGCCTTGTACGGACAAGGTCGACCCAAACCCTTCTCCTCTCTTCTTTCTAATCAACCCCAAGATAGATACCACAACTTAACACTCCCCCTCAAGCTTGACCATATGGAACAAGTGAAGCTTGGAAGGCTTTGAGGTCTTCCTCATTAAAAACCTCACCAAGGAAAACCCTTTTGGGATAAAACCCGGATGAGGGAAAAAGAGTAAAGACCCCATAGCAGGGGATTAGCTAAGTTGGGTTAGATCAATGAGTCCCAACCTCACATGGATGGACTCCATTGTCTTCTGTCTAGCTGCCTTTGTAAACACATCCGCCAACTGATCCTCACTCCTTGTATAGCATGGCAAGATCACTCCTAATCCAATCATTTGCCTCACCTTGTGGCAATCAACCTCAATATGCTTGGTTCTTTGATGGAATACTGAGTTGGAAGCTATATGAATTGCGGCTTTGTTATCACAATGCATAGTCATTGGTGTAGACTGATCGATCTCCACATGCTTCAGAATGCCCTTGATCCACACCAGCTCGTTTGTAAGTTTCAGCATTGCCCTAAACTCAGCTTCTGCACTGGAACAAGACACCACCTTCTGGTTCTTGCTCTTCCAGGTAACTAGGTTCCCACCTATGAAGGTGCAATATCCAGTGGTCGACTTCCTGTCCATCCATATCTCCTGCCCAATCCGCATAACAATAGCCCACCACTTCGGTGCTCCTATTGCACCCCATCCATACTCCAAGGTTTGGTGATCCGTTTAGATACATCAGGATCCTCTCAACCATGTTCCAATGATGTTCCTTTGGAATTTGCATGTGTTGGCTCACCTGGTTCACAGCAAAACAGATATCAGGTCGGGTAATGGTAAGATAGATCAACTTACCAACAAGCTTTCTATAAAGCTTAGGATCATGGAATGGTCGACTATCTTCAATCTCCCCCTCACGAGGAACTTTGTACCCATCCTCTAGTGGCATCTTGGCTGTCTTCCCTCCATGTTTCCCTGCATCTTTCAAGAGATCAAGTGTATACTTTCTTTGGGACAGAAACAAACCTTCCTTGGATTTACATATCTCAATACCAAGGAAGTATTTCATCTCTCCCAAGTCTTTAATTTCAAACACAGATCTAAGGAAGTCTTTAGTGGATTGAATACCTGCCTGTCACTTCCTAAGATGATGATATCATCAACATACACAAGAAGGACAACTACCTGATGTGGTCGAGAGAGTGAACAAGGTATGATCCAGTTCAGATTTCTTGAACCCTTTGCCATTTAGAGTAGTGCTCAACTTGTTGTACCAGGCTCTTGGAGATTGTTCGAGACCATAGATTGCTTTCTTGAGCCGAAGAACATTTCCCTTCTTCACTAAGTGTTCCAGACCTGGAGGAGGATGCATATAGACCTCATCTTCAAGTTCTCCTTGAAGGAAGGCGTTCTTCACATCCGTTTGCCACAGACCCCACTCAAGGTTAACCGCAAGAGACAATATGATTCTAATAGTGTGAAGCTTTGCAACTGGTGCAAAGATATCCACATAATCTTCTCCATAGGTTTGAGTAAAGCCTCTTGCAACCAACCTGGTTTTCCTTCTATCAATCTTTCCATTCGCCAAGTATTTGATGGTAAAGATCCATCTACTGGTTACTGCCTTCTTCCCTTTTGGCAACTCACTTTCATACCAGGTGTCATTCTTGATCATCGCATTCGCCTCAGCACCAACTGAATCCTTCCATTCCTTGTCTTTAACAGCTTCCTCATAGGATCTTGGTATATAGCTCTCGTCCAGACTGACCATAAAGGAACAATGCTCTTCTGGATAATGAGTAAATGAGCAGACCACTTGAGATGGGTGTGCAACCGCTTGGGCATTATAGTATACCCTAGTGTGAACCCAATCAGATGGTGGTCTTCTTATCCTTGAGCTTCTCCGCAACTGTTGCTGCTGTTCTTCTCCCCCTTCTTCAGGTTCTTCCTCCTCTCGATGCTCAGTACTTCTCTGACCTTCTTGAGTATCACCACCTTGATCATGAGACCCGGAGCTTCTATCTTCTTCTGGAGAATCAAACTCTTCTTGTCCTGAATCAAACTCTTCACTACTGCCCGAGTTCCCACCTTCCTAATATTCAGTGTTTCCCCCCTCATGACCAAGGTGGGGAGACTGGTTTGTTTCATTTTTCCCTGCTGGACCACTTCCATTCGGGTTCTTGGTCACTCCAATGCCAAGACCTTCCAAGATGATCCTTAGAGTTGCTGCCTTATCTGAGGTAAGGTCCTTCAACTCTTCTTGATTATTTTCCTCATAATACCCCCTTTCTTCTATGAACTTGACATCCCTAGAAACCAGAACTCTTCTTGCCACCAGATCATAACACTTATATCCCTTTTGAGTTGTGGAGTAGCCTATAAACATTGCTTTTGTACTCTTGGCTTCCAACTTGTCTCTCAGCTCTCCTGGAATCAGCACATAACACAAGCACCCAAAGACCCGCAGGTAGTCCACTGATGGCTTGTACTTGTTTAAGACTTCAAAGGGAGCTTGATCTTGTAATACCTTTGTGGCTGTGCAGTTGATCAGGCAACAAGCTGTAGTCACAGCATCACTCCAAAACCTCTTGGGAACATTGGCTTGAAACATTAAGGACCTTGCTAGTTCCATGAGATGGCGATTCTTCCTCTCAGCAACTCCATTTTGCTGAGGAGTATAAGGGCAACTAGTCTGGTGAAGAATCCCATGTTGAGCTAAGTGATCTTTGAACGCATGACTGGTATACTCCCCTCCATTATCTGATCTAAAGATTTTAAACTTAGCATGATAATGGTTAGTCACATAAGCTTGAAAGTTCTTAAATGCATCAAGGACCCTATCTTTTGATGGAATAAGTGTTAACCAGGTGTATTTGGATTTTTCATCAATGAATGTTACAAAGTACTTATGATTATCCCTAGATATGCAAGGTGCAGTCCACACATCCGAATGAATCAAATCAAAGCAATTTTCATAAACATTAGATGATCATGGAAAACAGTCTTACAATGCTTGCCTAAAATGCAAGCTTCACACTCATTATTTTCAAAAACAACACCTGGAAACATCAAGTTCAAAGCTCTAACATGGGGATGTCCTAGTCTAGCATGCCACAAAGAATTCTTATTTAAAACAGAAGAAGCAGAAGTAAAAGAACAACTAAAATGAGAAACAAGATCAAGCTCTTCAAGCATATATAACTCGCCCTTGGTAACTCCTTTTCCAATCACCTTTTGGCTCTCAATATCCTGAAACTCAACATTTATAGGACTGAATATAACCTTGCAATCCAAATCATTAGTGCACTTCTTAACAAATAACAAGTTTGAAGTGAAATCAGGCATATAGAAAGCTCTTAAGTTCTTACTAAACAATTTTAGATTTGCTATTCCTCTAATAGGAATCTTATCACCATTAGCAATCATGACATGACCATTGGCCGGTTCAATGTCTTTGATCAAACTGGTGTCACTTATCATGTGATGAGAAGCACCTGAGTCTACTATCAATGGTTTAGTTGAGCTACTAGCAATGTGACAAGAAATCTTAGGACTAGAACGAGCAAGGTTTAGACGGTTCACATCATTCTCTATTGTCCTACCAGTTCTAAACATCCTATCCTCATTCACATTTCTATTTTGCTAGCAATCATTGAAGCACCAAGAGAATACCCATTAAGGTTACCAAAGGTATTACCATTCTCCTTGAGCATTTTGATGAGAGCTTCAATGTCAGACCTCCTTATGTAGTCTTGATCATTGCTCCGGCTGGTGTTTCCTGTGTAGGCAACCAGGGACTTTCCTTCACTCGTTTCCTTCTTATCACCATCGGTTGTCTTGCTTGAGCCCGCACCATTTGAGCCCTCCAAGATGTGATCTCTAGCATCCCTCTCCTTAATGAACTTGGCCGTCTTGAGATGTGGGTGGAGGATCCAGCATTGACTTTTCTTGTGGCCATGCTTCTTGCAGTGATCACAGTTACCATTGAACCTCCTGTCTTTATACTTGTTTTAAGCCGCCTTGTTTGCCATTGGAGCTTCAGCTTGATCAGTTTTGCGCAGCTTGGTTAGCTAGAGTGAGCTCCCCCTTGCCCCCAAACAACCCAATAGACCCTTGTTCCTTTTGGATCTGAGCACACACATCTTCTAGAGTTGGAAACTTCTCAGCTCTCAAGATATGCTTGATGAGGCTGTTGTAGGCTGGGTTTAATGTGAGGAGGAGTCCAAAGACCTTGTCTTGCTCACGCCTCTCATTCAACTCATCAGCATCAACCGTGCTAGGTCTTAGCATCTCAAGCTCAGACCAGAGAGCCCGGAACCTCCCAAGATGCTTAGTGAACTCCATATCCTCTTGTATCAACCCATTGATTGCTCTCTTCACCTCAAACATCCTGCTTAGGTTTGAGATTGACACACTCCTAGGATACTTCTTTGGTTGCTGGGAGGATAGATCCTTGCAAGAACGAATCAGAGACTCAAGTTCTTCAAGGGTGTGGATTGAATGGTGACACAAGAGGGATGAGAGATCTCTTGATACTCCTAGATGACTAGTTCGAATATGACCCACCGAGATAGACACCCTTAGGGCTCTGAATATTACACACCAGAAGAACACTCGGCAACTTAGAGAGAGAGAGCCGTAAAGAAGAACAAAAGACTTTGATATTAGATTGCTTGAGTTCTAAAGGGTTTGCGGAAACCCTTAAATAAAGAAACCAAAGAACATGCTCTAGGGTTTCGACAAGTATAACATAAAACTATAGTCTTAAAATAACATAAGGTAAAATAGTAGTCTTGGGCCGAGATATGGCCTAGGTGATTTGTAAGACAAGTCGTGGCCTCATTAAAAACCTTCCTCCGGAAAACCTCGTGGGACAAAACCAAAAGCAAGGAAAAGAGAACACACCAAATGTCTTGCCTAAACACTAGCTCAGCTTGATGTAAAGATAGCTTGAATGGTGATCAAGATATCTCGGACCATCAAACCTTGTCCAAGACTTTCTTCTTGTTGTGGATGTGAAGTGAGTAATCCTACAACAGTCTCCTTGAGTTTCTTGGCTCTGGAACGGGTCATGGGACCTTCTGGAATGGTCAAAGCATCATCACCAGGCTGCTAGTGCATTGTGGCATTAGGTGGCTCATCTAAGATCTCTTTACCCTCTTTGGTAAGATGGTCCATGATCACATCATCCCCTCCCTCTTGAAAAGGATTTGTCCTCAAATCTGGTTCATCATCAACAAAAGGAACCAAGTCAGTAACATTGAAGCTATTAGACACATCATACTTACCTTGGAGATCAAGTTTATAGGCATTGTCATTGATCTTGTGGATGATCTCGAACGGTCGATCAATTCTTGGCATCAGCTTGGACTTCCTCTCGTTGGGGAACCTCTCTTTCCTTAGGTGACGCCAAACTTTGTCACCACTTCAAAGAGCTGCACACGCCTTCCCCTGTTGGCTTGCTTCTCATTGTACTTGGTTTTCCTGTTCAATGTTTTGTCTAGCCTTCTCGTGGATTTGCTGGACCATCTCAGCTTTCTTCTTACCGTCCAGACTAACTCTTTCACACTCAGGTAAGGGCATTAGATCCAAAGGAGAGGTGGGATTGAACCCATAAAAAATTTCAAAAGGAGAATACTTAGAAGCAGAATGCATGGCATGATTATATGCAAATTCACAGTTAGGTAAGTAGTCTTCCCAAGTTTTCAAGTTCTTTTTGATGCATGCACGCAGGAGGGTTCCTAGAGTCCTATTAACTACCTCAGTTTGCCCATCAGTTTTGGATGGCATGTAGTAGAGAACAACAACTCAGTGCCTAGCTTAGACCAAAGAGTCTTCCAAAAGTAACTAAGAAACTTAGTATCCCGATCAGAAACTATAGTCCTAGGCATGCCATGTAAACGAACAACCTCTTTAAAGAACAAGTTAGCAACATGCAATGCATCATCATTCTTATGACAAGCTATGAAATGTGACATCTTAGAGAACCTATCAACAACAACAAATATAGAGTCCTTTCCGGTTCTAGTCCTAGGCAATCCAACAATGAAATCCATAGATAGGTCATTCCAAGGATCTTGTGGGATTGGTAAAGGAGCGTACAAACCATGAGACTGGACTTGAGACTTAGAATGCTTGCAAGTAGCACACCTTCCACAGATTCTCTCAACATCTCTTTTCATGTGTGGCCAATAGAAGTGATTCTGCAAAACTTTAAGAGTCTTGGCAATCCCAAAATGTCCCATTAGACTGCCCCCATGGGATTCCCTAACAAATAAATCTCGTAGAGAACAATTAGGAACACACAATCTGTTATCATAGAACAAGAATCCATCTTGCCTAAAGTAGTGTCCTGCAGGAAATTTCTCACAAGACACATAAGCTTCTTTAAAGTCAAGGTCAGTCTCATACATGTCTTTAACCTGCTCAAAACCTAGTAGCTTAGCATCAAGAGTGGTCAAGAGAACATACATACGAGATAGTGCATCAGAAACTATGTTCTCCTTACCTTGTTTGTATTTGATCATGTATGGAATGTCTCAATGAACTCAACCCACCTTGCGTGTTTCTTAATAAGCTTACTCTGCCCTTTGAGGTACTTTAGGGACTCATGGTCTGTGTGGATGGCAAACTCCTTAGGCCACAAGTAATGTTGCCATGTTTGCAAGGCCATCACCAAGGCATAGAGTTCTTTGTCATAGGTAGCATAGTTGAGAGTGGCTCCTCCGAGCTTCTCACTGAAGTAGGCGATAGGTTTCCTATCCTGCATCAATACAGCACCAATTCCAATCCATGAGGCATCATATTCAATCTCAAAAGTTTTAGTAAAGTCAGAAAGCATTAAGAGAGGTGATTGAGTAAGCTTCTCTTTAAGGGTTTTGAATGCGGCTTCTTGTGCTTCTCCCCATTTGAATCCTACATCTTTCTTGATTACTTCAGTCAATGGAGCTGCAATGGTGCTAAAGTCCTTCAAAAAGCGCCTGTAAAAACCCGCAAGCCCATGGAAACTTCTCACTTCTCCTACTGTGGTTGGGCTTGGCCAGTCCATGATGGTTTTGACCTTCTCCTCGTCCACCTTAACCCTATCTGCACTCACAACAAAGCCTAGAAAGACCAAGTTATGTGTGCAAAAAGTACATTTCTTCAAGTTGGCAAAGAGTTTCTCATTTCTTAACACATTAAGAACATCCCTAAGATGTTCTATATGATCCCCAAGGTTCTTGCTATATACTAAGATGTCATCAAAGTACACAACAACAAAGATGCCTATGAATGATCTAAGAACATGATTCATCAATCTCATGAATGTACTAGGTGCATTTGTCAATCCGAATGGCATAACTAAGTACTCATACAAACCATGCTTAGTCTTAAATGCAGTTTTCCATTCATCTCCTTCTTTCATCCTAATCTGATGATAGCCACTTTTCAAATCTATCTTAGAGAAGATGCAAGAACCATGTAATTCATCAAGCATATCATCTAATCTAGGTATATGATGGCGATACTTCACTGTGATATTGTTGTTTTCTCTACAATCAACACACATGCGCCAAGTACCATCCTTCTTAGGCAAAAGGAGCACTGGTACAGAACATGTACTCAAGCTCTCTCGGATATGGCCCTTCTACATAAGTTCCTCTACTTGCCTTTGCAATTCTTTTGTCTCAGCTGGATTGGTTCGGTACGCTGGCCGGTTTGGAAGAGTAGATCCTGGAACAAAGTCTATATGATGCTCAATCCCACGCAAGGGAGGTAATCCAATGGGGTTGTCCTCTGGAAATACATCTTGAAACTCCGGCAAAATAGAAACCATTTCACTCGGATACACCGGTGTAGGTTCTGTTAAGTTCAAAAGGTTTTCTTTAAAAAAATGTAAGATAGCTGGTTGTTTAAAGTAGAGAGTTCTTTTGATATCACCCATGTTTGCATAGAAGTTTTGTTGTTTAGTTCCAGCCGGTTTGAGATCAATCTTCTTCTTCTTTTGGAGCTGAATCTGATCATGCTGAACTTCCTTAGGTGTCAATGGAACCAGGACAGTCTTGCGGCCCTTGAACTCAAATGAATGCTTGTTGGTGAAACCATCATGTATGACTCGGCGATCAGATTACCAAGCCTTCCAAGAAGTATGTGACCAGCTTCCATAGGTAAGACATCACACAAGACCTCATCTTCATATATTCCTATGGGTAAGGGGATTAGAACTTGATTAGAGACCCTCATGGTGCCTTCTTTATTAAGTTATTGTAGCTGGTAAGGTTTTGGGTGCTTCTGAACCTTCAAACCCAACTTCTTCACCATTGTCTCACTAGCAGCATTCACACAACTACCTCCATCAACTATAAGGCAGCAAACCTTTCCTTGGACCAAGCACCTTGTATAGAACATGTTCTCACATTGCTCTAGCTCTTCGGTCTTTGTTTTCAAGCTTAGGAGTCTTCTTGCTACCAAAAGCTTTCCTTGGACAGGGCCTTCTTCATGGTCTTCCTCAGTTTCTTCTTGGTCAGGTTCGGTGCTTTCATCTTCTGAAACATACTCACCATCTTCTAGAAGAATCATGATCCTCATGTTGCTACACTCATTAGCATAGTGACCTCGCCCTTGGCACTTGAAACACTTGACATCCCGAGCTCTGGAACTAGAAGCCTCTGCCTTGCCTTTGCCTTTGTCAAGGATACTACTCGGTTTGGTTTCTTCCCTCGGGTAGGGCTTGTTTTCTTTCTGATAAGTCCTAGACTCCTTAGGATAGGTTGACTTCTCTTCCTTAGGGTTGTGTAACCGGTTGGATCCAAAGCTGGTTCATGAATGTCCCTTCCTCTTAAGCTGTTGTTCCACAAGAATAGCCTTGTGTAACATCTCTTCTAACTCCACAAAATGCTGCATCTCTACATTGTCTTGTATCTCACGGTTTAGACCACACAGAAACCTTGACATTGTAGCTTCTCTATTTTCTGATATACTAGCTCTCAGCATGAGTAACTCCATCTCCTGGTAATATTATTCTACTGATCTTGTGCCTTGAGTGAGTTTTCTGAGCCTATGATGAAGATCCTTGTGATAGTGACTTGGGACAAATCTTTTGCGTATGATAGACTTCATCTCTGGCCATGTTTCAACTGGTTCCTCTCCATTCCTTCTTCTGTTGGTAACATACTGATCCCACCAGCTTAGAGCATAGTCGTAGAACTCAGTAGCAGCTATCTGGATCTTTTTTTGATTTGTGTACTGCTTACACTGAAAGACCAGCTCAATCTTTTTCTCCCATTCAAGATAGGCATCCGGTTCAGCTTTCCCATGGAAGTGAGGTATCTTGATCTTTAAACCAGCAAGTTCATCTCTCTGGTTTGTCCTTCCTTCTTGTCCACGTCACTGCCTCCTTTGGATTTGTCTTGATGAGGAACTGATGTGCTTGTAGTAGTTATCAGTTTCTTCAGAGCCAGCATGCTCTTGTCGAGTTGGGTTGCGTCCCTCTTCTCTTCTGGTCTCATGACTGTGACCTTGACCAGTAGCTCGCCTTACTTCCTCTCTGAACTCTTTACGGAGCTCATTGAGATTGGTCTTCATCATCTCAGTCATTGTTGCTAGCATGGATTGGTTCAGTTGAGCAGTCATGGCTTCCATGAGCAACTTGTTCTTCCGGACCAACTCGGCTTCTTCTTCCGTTTCTGTTCCCATTGATGCCTACACTAATGAAACACAAGAACAAGTAAGTAGTTCAAGGTGATTCACGAGAAGAAACAAAGAAAAATTCAACACAAAAAATTACTTGTTCGACAAGGTATACTTATGTGGCTAGGTTAAGCGAAAAAACTAGGGCTTTCGCCTAAATCCAAAAAAGGAAAGTGCAAAATCTCGGCTAAAACACTTAAACAATTTCGAGCAGCCCTAAGACAAACCTATTTATACTTTTGTTAAAGATGATAGAGAAGTATTACCTCTGAAACAAAAAGATTTTAAGAGAAACGAGACTTCCCTAACCAAAGCAGCTCTGATACCACATGATACCCTCCTAGGATGCTTCTTTGGTTGCTGGGAGGATAGATCCTTGAAAGAACGAATCAGAGACTCAAGTTCTTCAAGGCTGTGGATTGAATGGTGACACAAGAGGGATGAGAGATCTCTTGATACTCCTAGATTTTTAGATTTTCAGAGTATTAGGTCGTGTGTGTGATGAACAAGATGAACAATCTCCTTTGGGGCAAGAGAGAACTCGAAATAATGAGAGAGAAGGATCTGGTTCACTTAGTGTTTACTCGAACCAGAAACAGAGATTAGGAGAGACTTAGAGAGATTTGAGAGATTAAGAAAGGGAGAGACTAAAGGGATTCTGGAACAAGAACACTAAGCTTTATGAAGTGGAGAGGGGAAATCCCCCTTACTCCCTTAAGGATTACATTTTGACCAGAGAGACATTATATAGAGAGAGATGGATACATTAGGGTTTACAAAATAATCAACAAAGCATGTGGAGTCAAAGGGAAGAGGCTCCTCGGTTTGAAATTGTGTGGACAGAGCTCTCCACACATTTTGGGACAGCCTGGAACCAGAGAAGCTCGCCTAAGGGAAGCTTGGCTGAGAATGAGCAAGCAAGGTCACTGAACCTATCCAGAGATCTGTCTAGGTTCATGCCCCTTCCTTTGGTGAGTGGATAACCTTTTGGATAAGGTTCTTCCTTTCTAGAAAGTGGTTTGCTCTTCCTTTTGGCAGATGGTATATTCTCGGCATCTTTCTACACGCCTAAGCCTCCCTTGGATCCCAAGTCTTTGCTTCTCCACTCTAAACCTTCTTGAAGCTTGTTTTACAAGTCTTGTACTTTCTTAGGGTTGTACGGCCATAGAGGATCAACCTGGTCCGTACACATTGTGCCCTAAGTTTGCACAAGACCTAAAACCTCTTTTATGCTCAAATGGACGAGTATATATATGATTTGGGTCGAGTCTGGTTCGTACGGATCCATATGGTCAGTACAGTCCGTACGGCCATACGGCCATCCGTAAAACTCACCCAAATCTCGATTATATGATCTCTTCTCCTCACCGAAGCTTCCCAAGGTCCTTCTTGATCTTCCTCATCCTTGCACACTCATAAGCTTCCCACAGTCTTCTCCATTCTTGTTAGACAGGTTCTCTTCACACAACTATCTCCTTTGCTCCATCTCATCTCTCATAAGATCATTTGTCTCTCTTCAAGTTAACATAGATGACTAGTTTGGATATGACACACCGAGATAGACACCCTTAGAGCTCTGGATATTACACACCAGAAGAACACTCGACAACTTAGAGAGAGAGCCGTCAAGAAGAACAAAAGAGTTTGATATTAGATTGCTTGAGTTCTAAAGGGTTTGCGGAAACCCTTAAATAAAGAAACCAAAGAAAATGCTCTAGGGTTTCGAAAAGTATAACATAAAACTATAGTCTTAAAATAACATAAGGTAAAATAATAGTCTTGGGCCGAGGTAGGGCCTAGGTGATTTGTAAGACAATTCGTGGCCTCATTAAAAACCTTCCTCCGGAAAACCTCGTGGGACAAAACCAAAAGCAAGGAAAAGAGAACACACCAAATGTCTTGCCTAAACACTAGCTCAGCTTGATGTAAAGATAGCTTGAATGGTGATCAAGATATCTCGGACCATCAAACCTTGTCCAAGACTTTGTTCTTATTGTGGATGTGAAGTGAGTAATCCTACAATAGTCTCCTTGAGTTTCTTGGCTCTGGAACGGGTCATGGGACCTTCTGGAATGGTCAAAGCATCATCACCAGGCTGCTGGTGCATTGTGGCATTAGGTGGCTCATCTAAGATCTCTATACCCTCTTTGGTAAGCTGGTCCATGATCACATCAGAGATGTTCCCATACACTTTCTTCAAGGTATCCCATAGATCATTTACAGTTTCACAGTAGCTATAATCTTTCATGATAGATGTCTCTAGAGATCCTTGAACAAGTGTACCATCATGTCTTCTTGCTGCCATTTCTCCACTTCACTTGTGGCATCCGCAGCTTCCCCTTCTTGAGTAATGAATTTAGGAGCCTCACCGGATGTGATATGACCCCATAGACCCTTACTTCCCACGGCAGTCTTCACTAGACGAGACCACAATAGATAGTTACTCCCCTTGAGAGTAACCGCAACCTTCATGCTAAAACTCTCCATATTCAACCAGCTTGACTTCAAAATCTTGGAAACAGTTAGATCTAGAACTCAGAACACAGATGAACCCAGAAACACAAGGAAAGGTTGAGTCTTTGAAGGTATGAACGAAAGACTCAAGCATTTGCAACACACAAGTATCAAACTTCAGTCTTCTACCTGGATCTACACGAAACCACCTTAGATCTTCAAAAAGTTTCAACCTTGATCTTCATCGACTTGAAGAACACAAACCCTGATGATGATGAACCTGGCTCTCATACCAAAAGATCTTTTGATATTGTAGATGAATAAGTAAGAAGAATGAGACTAAGAACAGATTATAGAACAAAGAGACTCGATTTAGATTAAGAACAAAGAAAAATTAAGAGACTATCAAGAACATGTTTGAAGACTCAAAATATTAGAGAGAACTGTATGCTTTATTCATCCACTCGGGGTTACAATATATAGAGAGGGATACAAGGGTTTTCGTAAAGCAAGAGAAGAAAAGATGTGGCTGAGATCAAGAGAAGAGGCGCGCCTAATTCAAACTGAGGCTTCCTGGCCAAGTAACTGGCATCAGCATCTTTGACAAGATGCTGATCCTTCCAGCTCTTGCCAGCCTGTCCACGCGGCTCTCTTCTTCCTTTCCAACGATTGGATAAGGTTACCTCCTAAGTAAACCAGTCGGTGACTTTGGTTTTACTCAAATGGTAAAACTTGGTCGAGATGCTTTTGGTCGACCTTGTACGGCGTGTACGGCCTGTACGGCCTTGTACGGCCTGTACGGCCTTGTACGGACAAGGTCGACCCAAACTATTCTCCTCTCTTCTTTCTAATCAACCCCAAGATAGATACCACAACTTAACAGCATTTGCTATGTCTTCCCACCAAGTTTACCTGCATCTTTCAAAAGATCAAGAGTGTATTTCCTTTGGGACATGAACAAGCCTTCCTTGGACCTACATATCTGAATCCCAAGCAAGTATTTTATCTCCCCTAAGTCTTTGATTTCAAACACAGATTTTAGATAGTCTTTTGTATCTTGTATACCTTCTTTGTCACTTCCGGTTATGATGGTATCATCAACATAAACTAGAAGGACAATAATACCTGAGTTTGTGTTGAGAGTGAAGAGAGTGTGATCTAACTCAGACTTCCTGAAGCCTCGCCCATTCAAAGTAGTGCTTAGCTTGTTGTACCAAGCTCTTGGTGACTGCTTTAGGCCATATATAGCTTTCTTCAACCTTAGCACACTCCCTGGTTTCAGAAGACCCTCAAGACCTAGTGGTGGCTTCATGTAGACCTCATCTTCAAGTTCTCCTTGTAGAAACGCATTCTTGACATCCATTTGCCAAAGATCCCATTTCAGATTGGTTGCCATTGATAGAATAATCCGAATGGTATGGAGTTTAGCAACTGGAGCAAAAGTGTCAAGATAGTCTTCTCCATATGTTTGAGTGAAGCCTCTAGCCACCAGTCTTGTCTTCCTTCTATCAATCTTCCCATTCGGCAAGAACTTGATGGTGAATATTCACATACTGGCCACTGCTTTCTTCCCTTTAGGGAGCTCACTTTCATACCATGTCTCGTTCTTGATCATGGCATTAGCTTCATCAGCCACTGAGGCTCTCCATTTTTCATCTCTCATAGCTTCTTCATATGTTCGTGGCACTTGGCTTTCATCCAGACAAGTTATGAAGGCACAATGCTCTTTTGGGAACTTGGCAAACGAGCATACCACCTGACTTGGATGTGCTACTGCTTGGGCATTGTAGTACACCCGAGTGTTGACCCAGTTGGATGGATCTCTTCTCACCCTTATACTCCTACTTAGTGGTGGTGCTTCTTCCATTGGTGGTTCCTCATGAACTTCTTCCCCAGGTCCATTGTTGTTTTCTTCACTTCCCTCTTCACTTGCTGCTTCACCTTGATCATGATCTCCTGAGTGATCCTCATCTTGACCTTCGGCCTCATGTCCATTTCCCCCATCATGATCATGGTGAGTTTGATCTTCAGCTTCATGAGTGTTTGGCCCTTCTTGCATCCTCTGATCTTGGGTTGTATTGATCCCAAGACCCTTAAGAATCATCCGAAGACTAGCTGCCTTATCAGAGGTGTGGGATAGATCCTTCAAATCATCCCAACTTTTCTCTTCATAGTACCCTCTTGACTCCACAAACTTCACATCCCTAGACATTAGAATTCGCCTTGTCTTTGGATCAAAGCACTTGCACCCCTTCTGTGTTGTAGAATATCCAATGAAAATTGCCCTTGTGCTCTTTGGTTCTAGTTTGTTCCTCATCTCTCCGGGAACCAGAACAAAGCAAAGACACCCAAAGACCCTTAGATGACTTAAGACCGGCTTCTCCTTGTTTAGAACTTCAAATGGAGCCTTGTCATCTAGAACTCTGGTAGGTGTTCTGTTGATCAAATAGCAAGCAGTCATAACAGCATCACTCCAAAACCTTTTGGGGACATTGGACTGGAACATGATCGACCGAGCCACCTCCATAAGATGCCTATTCTTCCTTTCAGCCACTCCATTTTGTGCGGAGTGTAAGGGAAGCTTGTTTGGTGAAGGATCCCATGTTGAGCTAGATGTTACTTGAATACCAAGCCTGTGTACTCACCACAATTATCAGACCTGAAAATCTTAATCTTGGCATGGTAATGGTTAGTCACATAAGCCTGAAAATTTCTAAATGCATTAAACACTCTATCCTTAGTTTGAATGAGAGTTATCCAGGTGTATTTCGATTTTTCATCAATGAATGTTACAAAATAATTGTAGTTTTCCCTAGATAAACAAGGAGCAATCCACACATCTGAATGCACAAGATCAAAACACTTTTCATAAAGAGTAGTAGATTTTGGAAAAACTGCCTTACAATGTTTACCCAAGATACTTGCTTCACATTCATTATTCTTATACATGACACCTGGTAACATTAAATTTTTTATAACATGAGGGTGACCTACTCTAGCATGCCACAATGCATCATTATTCAACACAGAAGTAGAACTAAACGAGTATTTAAAATCAGAACTAGGGGCAGTGTCTTCAAGCTTGTTAAGATCTCCTTTAGTTACTCCCTTTCCGATCAACTTATGGCTCTCAATATCCTGAAACTTCACATCATTAGGGCCGAATATGACATTACAATGCAAATCAGTGGTACATCTTTTAACAGACAACATAATAGATGTGAATTCAGGCATATAAAAAGCTTTAGACTCCTTATCAAATAGGTTCAACTTGTCGATTCCTCTTATTGATATTCTATCACCATTGGCAATCATTACATGACCATGAGAAGGTTCTATGTCCTTTATCAAATTATCATCACTAATCATATGGTGAGAGGCTCCTGAATCAACAACAAGAGGTTTACTAGTGTTATAAGCATGATAGGAGCTAGGCGATTTATGTTCTAAATGATCATGGTTCTTAAGCAACCTAGATGCAGCAATATGAGAGTCATTTCCAGCTTTCAAGTGATCAGGGATACTAGACAAGTTATAAGCAGCATAGGAGTACCATAGAGGGTTACCAGATACATTATCATTCTCCGTGAGAGCTTTTATGAGGGCATCAATGTCTGACCTCCTGATCAGTTCATGATCCATGCTCTTCAAGGGAGTGTGTTGAGATGTCAAGACCTTTCCTTCCCCTTCACGAGTGGTGGAACCAGGTCCGGATGAACCACCAGCTTCACTTGCTTTGGTTGAAAGGTGGGCTATTGCATCACGATCCTTCATGAACTTTGCCGGCTTGAGATGGGGATGGAGAATCCAACACTGGCTCCTTTTATGACCCGGATTCTTGCAGTGGTCACAGTTGCCTCCAAACCTCTTTTCCTCACCACCTCTTCTTTCATCAGGCCTGTACATAGCTTTGTTAGCTTGAACGGCCTCAGCTTGGTTGGCCAGGGACAGCTTCCCCTTACCACCAAACAACCCCAAGGACCCTTCCTCCTTCTGGATCTGAGCACATACTTCCTCCAAAGTTGGGAGCTTTGGGGACCTCAGTATGTGTTTGGTTAGATCATTGAAGGCAGGATTCAAAGTGAACATTAACCCGAACACCTGATCTTGTTCACGTCTCTCCATGAGTGTGTCTTGATCAGTTGTGTTGGGTTTAAGCATCTCCAGTTCGGACCACAAGGCCCTGAACTTACCCAAGTGTTTGGTGAACTCAACATCTTCTTGAACAAGAGTGTTTATGGCTCTTTTGAGCTCAAACACCCGGCTCAGATTAGAAGTGTTACCATAGATCTTCTGGAGTGTCTCCCACAGGTCATTTGGTGTCTCGCAGTAGCTGTATGCCTCCAGTATGGGTGGATCTAGAGACCCTTGGATCATGGTGAGGACCATCATGTCGTCTTGAGTCCACTTCTGTTGATCAGCTACAACAAGCTCCCTTGTACCTTCTTCTTCACTAGCAAGTGGTTTTGGAGCTCCATCCAAGATGTGACTCGACAAACCCTTGCTCCCAACTGCAGTCTTCACTAACCGAGACCACAACAAGTAGTTTCCATCACCTTTAAGAGTAAAGGGAACGGTTATTGTCATCTTTCTTCCTTCCATCTTCTAAATGATCTTCAAGAACCCAGAAAGATTGAACCTTTGAACTCGAAATGAAGCTGAAGAATAACAGATCTAAACACCTGGATATGAGGAACCTGGCTCTGATACCACGAGATTTTGAGAGAATAAGAGTAGATGATGCGAGATTGAGATAAAAAGAGTGAAAAGAGTGAGAGATTAGATAAGAGATTCATCTATGTTCATGATGAACACGAGAGAGAGAAGAGAGAAACTCGGAAAAGAGAAAGATTACTGCTCGATTCATTAATTTGAGAGGAGTTTACACTTATATAGAAGCTTTACAACGGATGCAAAGGGAATGGTAATAAGAGAAGAGACGTGGCTGGTCTAAGGGGAGTGGCGCTTGGTTTGAACTTGTGGCTGTGGGAGCGAGATGCTTTGGCATCTTGACCAGATACCTTCACCTTTCCAGCTCTGGACAGGCTGTCTTGGTCAAGCTTATCTCCTTATCCGCAAGCCTCTTTCTTACCGAGTAACCATCCAGGTTAACCTTCTTCCTTTTACCCAACCAGTTTACCTTGCCTTCTCTCTGCCTTGATGCCCAAGTACCCGCGATGGATGTACGGACCTTGAGTTGTACGGACAAGGCCCATCCGTACAACTTAACCCGGATTTTGCACAAGACCAAAATATATTTTGGTCGAGTTTAAAGTGGTTTGGGTCGAGTGGTCTGTACGGTCGGTCGTACAGTCCGTACACTCGCCCTAACTTTGCACCATCCTCCCTTTATCCCAAACTTCATTCTAAGCCTCTTAATCCTCCTCTCTTTATTTCCTCAGATCAACACTGGACTGATCTATGGGCGGGTTCATGAGCTTTGGTGTCTCATTCCTAGCCAAGTTAACTTCTTGGACGACCAGCAAGTGACAGTGTAATACCCCTGATCTAGGGTATCAAGTCCACATAAGTCAACGGACGTAGACCAAGCCGTCCAAGTATGAAGAGCTTTAAGAAGACTTAAATAGAGGTTCGGTCGAAACAACTGGAAGAATGGTTGAGTAAACTTGAAGAATGGTCGAGACTCTAGCTGGAATGGACGATATGGATGATGGCGATATTTTGAAAATATATGAATTAGGAGTAGCTTTGCTTAGAAAAATCAAGGAAGTAATATTAGGACATCTGGTCGTGACAAAATCAAGATGGTCCAGGAGGAATCTAGAGTTGGACGAAGATCTAGACTTTTTTGTCGAATCGGGAGCGGTCGAGCCGATTATCAATTTTCAAGCAATGAAATGGTATGGAAGCTTCTTGGAATGGGTTTTCCTACTCATATACATTCAGATGAAGATTTTAGGAGTTGGTGACGTGGCCAAGAAGTGGTGACCAAGGATGACATGGTGATGACGTGACGCACACTGATTGGTAGCGATTGATGATGTGGCGATGTACACATGGCGATTTCTCATTGGCCGGGAAGTAAAATTGGCGACCAAGCTAGTGATCTTCTAGAAGGTGAAGACTTTCCTTGCAAGGGTAGAATACTTGGTGAGCAAGCTAAAGAAAGATCTAGAATGGGAAGCTTGCAAGTTAAGTTTTGTGAGTGGGACACATGTCCACAAAACTTCATGCAAAGTGTCCACATGTCCCACCCAACCTCAGCCCCCATTCTCTATAAATACCGCACCCCTCTCCCTCATTTTTACCATCCCAAAACCGTGAGTAAACCTTAGAGAGAGAGAGAGAGTGGTGATTTTAGTGAGAGACACCAAAGTTTTTAAAGTTTTCGATTTGTTTTTAGCTTAGCATTTTTTGGAGGTTCTAGGTAGTCCTTTAGGAGCGATTCAGGTGAGGTCCCTGGATACTTTTCTTGTGTTCATTTATACAGGTTTGGAGGTTAAGACCATGGGTCTTTAGTGAAGACCTGGGGCATATACTAATAGTTTTATGCAGGGCCCCAAATGAGTGTATGTTGTTAACATGCGCGTCTTGATTGTTGTTTGTTCTGTAGTTTAGATTTAGTTTATTAGTTTATATATTATTGATTGTTGAACCACAAGAGGTTGAGTGATACTCTCTCTTGTGGGTGTGTGTTGCTTGCTTGTTTGTTTAGTTGTTTGTAGTTTAGTCTAGATGCTTGTAGTAGTTGTTTGTGAGGTTTGAGCTTAGCTCCCTCTTGTTTGTTTGTTTGTTATGTTGCGTCTAGATTAGGTTGTTTGTTTTTATTGTTTGTGCCTGGTCTAGACTAAGCATGGCATGTTGGTTAGAGGTTGAGCTCCCTCATGCGTGTTGTATTTGTGTCTTGGTCAAGACTAGCGGATGGGGCCATCTCGGGGTTAGATTGGGAGAACCCCAATTCTCCGGTGATGTGCTTGAGACCATGGAGTTATATTAGGAGAAGCCCAATTATCCAGTGGTGGAGTGACCTACCTTCCATGGCTCGTCACCGTCAAGTGGGTCGCACCCATGGACGAGCACTGCATGACGATGCGGCCCGGGTTAGATTGGGAGAAGCCAATTCCCGAAGATGATGTTTCTCGACCACGTGACTCTTTTGTTTGTGGTTGAGAGTGTTCAGAATGGAGTGGAGTAGGGCTCCGTGTGTTTAGGGATCCCGGGGATGTTTGTAGCATTTGGGGTCCGTCCTTTGTGGTGTACTCTAGTATTTTTATTTTCTTTGTTTGTTGAGTCTAGGATCGAGTCTAGATTGCTTGTTTGTAGTTAGGTCTTAGTGGGAAGACTAACACCCTTTGCTTGTTTATTTATTGCTTGTTTTTTGATTGCTTGTTTGCTTGCTTGATTGATTGTTTGTTTGTTTGTTTAAGCATGGTCTGGGGAGGGTTAGTTGTTTTAGGATCTCACTGAGTAATTTAGATTACTCATCCCCTCTTCTACCATGCAGGTTACCTGTAGGTGGGAAGCTTAAGAGCGCGGAATGCAAGGCAACCAGTGTAGTTTGGTGGCATAAGCATAAGCAAGGATTAGTTTTTGAATGTATTTTGACTCTTTCATTTCTTTTATTTTATTTTGGCCCTTTGGCCCAAGCGCTCAAACTCTGATATTTTTGTAAACGCTTTCCATCTACTATTAATAAAATGAATGTTTATATTCGTTGTTGTTGTGTAAATGATATAGACCTTGTCCGGGTCGACACAACTCGTCGACTGTGGTACGGGTTGCAAAGCCTTAGGTCGTGGTCAGCGAGGACATAGCGAACCGGGACGGGTTGGTCGAAGGTCTTGATTCGTTCTTGGTCTTTGGTCGACCTGACTCGGCAAGCTATACTTGTGGCATTCCCAGCCGTTCCGGGTTAGTCAGGCCTAGGACGGTTCGGGGGTGTTACAGGCAGGCTTCCCAAGCATGTGAGGAATCTCAGCCACCCAATTCAAAAAAGGCTCCCTTCTTCCCTTGAATTCACATGCTTGTTGAATTCCTTGTAAACGCTAATGTATTGTCATTTCTCTATTTAAACCATGTAATGTCGAGTTGAATAGTAAGTAGAATAGGGGGTTTCCCCTTTCCTCTTCACAAACTCTTAGTCTCTCTCTCTAGTCTCCATAAATCTCTAAATTTCTGGTTCTCTCTCTCTCTCATCAGTCTCACTCTTATTTCGACCTAGACAAGCTCTCATCTTCCCATTGGGGTTTCTCTCACACATACAACCAGAACCTCTGAAAACTTTCATCCAGAAGGGTTATGGTTTCAAGGGATGTGAAGTTTGTGGAATCAAAAGGGTACTATGCTGAGAAGAGTTGGGAAAGCCTTAGAGACCTCTCACATGGACCCTCTGATAAGGCAAACAATATGCGCATCATTATGGAGAGCCTAGGTATCACTCAACCTCAGACAAGTGAGGAACCAAGGAGATCACCTACTTCCCTAGTAACTGAAAGAACTGGAGAAGAAGCTGCACCAGTAGACCATCCTGATCCTGAGGGGGACACTGAACCTGAATCACAACAACAAAGGGAAGATGATTCAGCAGGAATACATGATCAAGATGGACTACATGAATCTGAACCTGACCAGTCTAGTGAAGATCAAGATCAGGTAGAGCATGTAGAGACAGGGGTTGAAGAGAAACAGATTCAACCACTAAGGAGAAGTACCATGATAAGGAAATATCCATCCCATTGGATCAACACCAGAGTATACTTCAACAACAAGGCAGTAGCACATCCCATACAAGCAACCTGCTCAATGGCATACTATCCTCAAGAGCACCAAGCCTTCATCAGTAACCTGGATCAAGAGTACATTCCAACGTCTTATGAAGAGGTGTTGATATGAAGCAATAAAGAACAAGGAGAATGGATGGTTTCTTATTAATCATGTTTGGAGTTGCCTTGAGAAGTAAGGTTGTCCGTACAACCTAAAAAATACCTTCTGGTGCAAGCTATCCATCTGCCTTGTTCAAAGAGACCTAAGATACTCAAGGAGACTTATTTAAATGGTTTCATATCGGCAGAAGAGGCAGAGATCCGTTGGAGAAGGTTTGAATCAGAGATCACATGTTTGGTTAAGGCTTAGGACCTGTCATTTTCAGTCTGAACCTACTAGACCTCTCTCCTCTTTGTTTATTCTTTTCCTTGGTGACTTGTGCCCACTTGTGCCCATTGTTTGTATTTAAATACTCTGTATTAGTTTTCTGAATAAGGCAAGGGAAATACAAAATCAATTCTGGTTCCCTAAACGCTCTCTCTCTCTCTCTCACACTCGAAATTCTCCTCTCTCCCTTGATGTTCTTCATGTTCTTGAGCAGAACTCCTCTAATCTTGACTTAATCTCTCTTTAATTATCATAAACTCACATGGTATCAGAGCATTAAAGCTCTTAAGACCGATTCTCTCCATTCTCACTTAGTTCTTATGCAATATACTCTGTTCCTTCTTGTTCTTCCAGTTCCTTCGTCACTCCATTTCGAAATTCTACTATGTTTTCCAGTTCCTAATCTGGTTCTTTAAATAACTCATGTTTTCCTCCATTCTCCTTCACTTTCTTCTCTGTTCTATTTCAAAAATCTTGTTACTTCTTGCTGGATCTTGTTTCAGTTCGCAAATCTTGATTCACCCTTTTATCCACTGGACAAAAGCACTTCAAGATGGAGAATGCTAAACTAGTGGCAATACTAGTGACTCTAACTGGGGTAAACTATCTGCTGTGGTCAAGGTTGGCCAAGAAAGCTCTTGGAGTAAGGGGCTTATGGGAACATGTTTCCAGTGGAGAAGCTCCAACAAAAAACATCCAAGATAAAGATGGTGGGGAGATGGTGGTTGCTGTCGACAACAAATGGGGTCAGGAGGACCTCATGGATCTGTCAATCACTTAAAACAGCCTGGAACCATCTATAATGGCAGCTTACTCATACTGTGAGAGCTCAAAAGAGTTGTGGGATACACTACAAAAGGTGTATGGCAACATTTCAAATCTAAGTGGAGTTTTTGAAGTCAAGAGGGCTATCAACTCACTGCACCAAAAAGCATGGACTTCAACCAACACTTTGGCAAGTTCAGAGCATTGTGGGCTGAGTTGGAAATGCTGAGACCACCTACTGTGGATGCTACTGTCCTGAATGATAGGCGATAGCAAGACAAGGTATTTTCCCTGTTGCTGACCCTAAATCCAGGCTTTAATGATCTGATCAAACACATGTTATGAGCAGAGAAGCTGTAATACCCCTGACCTAGGGTACCAAGTCAACGAAAGTCAACGGTCGTGGAACAAGCCAACCAAGTGCTGAAAAGCTTTATGGAAACTTGAATAGAGGTTCAGTCGAAGCAACTGGAGGAGTGGTTGAGCAGAAATCAGTTTTGGACGAGAAGACATAGCCGTAACCTCGAATTGGGCAAGACCAAGGATGGTGAAAATTCAAAGTTTGCCAATCAAGTAAGTCTTCATTCCAGTCATATTTATGGGTTAAAATAAGACTTATAGTCGAGACCAAATGGAATTTGGTCGAGCCAAAATGGAGATGGTCCATAGGAAGGTCATTTTTGCCGATATGGTCGAAATGAACTAGCTAAGAGCTTGGGAAGCCAAAAAAAGTTATGGAAGCTTGGTAAAGGAGTTCAAAGGAGTATTTCAAGCAATTCCTCAACTTTTGGAAATGGTCAAATCAGAGGTTAAAAGTCAACAAAAGTCAAAGGAGAGAGAATGATCCCATTGGTCCACATAAGCGATCCGGCCAACCAATAGGAGCATGCCACGTGGAAGAGACCAAAAACCATCAAACCTGGACATGATAGGGAATAAATCAAGGAGTTTTATGGTGGAGAAGGAAGTGCCAAAAGATGTTTTAAGAGCTTGGAGACATCAAGATACCTTTTGTCCCCATAATGGGCTACAAAATGGTAATGGAGGTTTGTGCCAAGGAATGGGCCTAATTCCTTGAAACCACGACATCTAAGGTTTTTATAAGACCCAATAGGAGTATTGGATTGGACTTGAGCTTAAGGAAAAGAGGTTAGGAGTTTGAAGACCCAAGAGGGGCATTTGGGCTTATTTTTGCCGAATTTTGGAGGAAGGAGTTTCGTGGTGGAAACATGTCAGGCACGAAAACTACCATGCAGTGGTTCATCAGCATCAGCAAGTTGTCTATGAGAGCTAGGGAGACAAGCTTTAGGACTAGAGTTAGTATGTGTTAAGCTTAAAGGCCATTTAGGAGTCAAATCATGGTGTGGTGGAAACTAACCTTGGAGAGCAAGTTTCGAGCTGAGATTTCGTGCACTTAATGGGGTCTGGATAGTGAAAATTCTTCTAAAAGATGGGACGTAAAGGAGCTGATTCAAGACATTTGTCCTCATGCATGGATTTGGAGCTTAAACTGGTAACAAGTGTTTAACCAAGTGTTATGTGTTCACACCCACTACACTGGCTATAAATAGGACCCTTTGGTTGTGTTTAAGAGCTCAGAACTCCCCCAAAGCTTTCTCTCTCAGTCGTTCTTGTAGTTCTTTCTTGAGAGAGAAAGTACCCAAAACCGAGAAAAAACCGTGAGTGTTGGGAGGTTAGTGTAAACCCTTCTTATCCGTGTGTAACCCTTAGTCTAGGAATCCTTGGAGCTTGCTAGGAGGGGTGGTAAGCTTTAGTTGTTTAGTTTGGGTTCCTTTCCTTTCTTTTAAACCCTTACCCGTTACCCTAAACCGTGTAGTTTAACCTTAGGTTTAGAGTTTTTCTTTTGGAAGCCGTCTTGCCGTGTGAAGTGTGAGGTGGGTTCCTTGCGGATTCCCTTGTGGGTCTCCGTGTGTTTGTGTGTTGTGTTCTAACTTTGTTTTGCAGGTGGAACACCTTAGCCGTGTGGTTCATCAACCGGAACCACAATGCGGTTAGTTTGTGTGTGTATGGGGAGTTGGTAAACCCCATACTTGAGTGTTTACTTTCTTTACTGTTTTATCTTGTTTAGGTTGTTAGATTGCTTGTGTGTTAGGTTGTTAGTTTATTGCATGCTTTGTTTGTGTAGTGAAGTTAGCCGCATGTAGATTTGAGTTTCACTCTCTCATGTAGGTTTTAGTTTAGTTTATTTCTTGCATGCATAGTTAGTTTAGGTTAGGTGCATATGGTTAGGGTAACCGCATGTAGATTTGAGTGTCACTCTCTCATGTTGGTCCATATGCTTAGGTTTAGTTGTAGCATGCATAGTTCGGTGCATATGGTTAGGTTTAGCCGCATATAGATTTGAGTTTAACTCTCTTATGTTGGTCCCTATGCACTTGTTTATGACTTGCATTGCTTTGTAGTTTAGTTTGGGGTTTGCATAGAGATTTGAGTTTCACTCTCTCTTATGCCGGGTAGAGTCTAGGGAGTCTTTTTATTTGTTTTTCTTTGTGCCTTGGCATGTTCTGTGTTCCAGGTACTATGGCATGGAGGTCTGAGGCGAGAGCTCCCTCATGCTGGTCGGATGTACCTGAATCAGAACATGAAGCCATTCCGTGTTGTACGTTCCACATATGGGATTCTCCGGATGTGCTTGCGGCCAGTCTGTGTTGTACGTCCCATGAAGTGGGATTCACCAGATTCGTGCTTGTTATGCAGCCATCTTGTGTTGTACGTCCCATAGGGTGGAATTCTCCGGAATGTGCTTGTAACCGTCCTGTGTTGTACGTCCCATGATGTGGGATTCACCAGGATGTGTTGCGTTTGGCCATCCCGTGATGGATGTTCCTCGCGTTGGAACTCTTCGGTGATGTGCGACCGGCCATGGAGCTAGATTGGATGTTCCCAATTCTCCATGGTGGAGTGACCTTCCTCCATGACTCGTCACCGTGAAGTGGGTCGCTCCCATGGACGAGTGCTGCATGACGATGCGGCCCGGTGGTAGTCCCTCACGTTGGGATTCCCGGAGATGATGTTTCTCGACCACGTGACTTTGTGTTTGTGGTCGGGAGTGTTCATAATGGAGTGGTTAGGGCTCTGTGTTAGGGATCCCGGGGATGTGCGGCTGTTGCCCGTCCTTTGGTGTACTCGAGTCTTTTTTTGTAGATCCTTTATTTTTATTTGTTTTCTTTGAGTCTTAGGATCGAGTCAAGAGTGTCTAAAGTCTCGGGGGCGAGACTTGGGTAGATTAGGTTTAGATTAGGTTTAGATTAGGTTTAGATTAGGTTTAGTTTAGTTTAGTTGCATTGCATTTAGGGTAGTAGCATGTTTATTTTCTTGCATTGCATTGTTTGTTTTATTGTTTATTGCTTGCTTGTTTGTAAGCATGGGCTGGGGAGGGTAGTTGTTGTTAGGGAACTCACTGAGTAATCTTGATTACTCATCCCCTCTTCTACTATGCAGGTAACCTTAGGACTGGGGCGTTTGCGGGGTGCGGAGGACGAGGCCAGGCGTAGATTTCCGGTGTTGTTTGCAAGACCAAGATGTTTCTGTTTTCACTCGCTTTGTTTTTCATGGGTACCCGTTTGACTCGTTTGTTTTCAGTTGTTTTTATTTGGTTTTGTTGTTTTTATTTTAGTCTTTGCTCTGAGGACTTTGGTCGAGTTCCCGACTTTGTAAAATAAATAAAAATGTATGTTTTATTAAAATCCCCGTTGGAACGCTGATATTTAGTTTTGTCCGAACTTTCACAACTCTCGACCAAGGTACGGGTTGGCAAGCCTTAGGCCGAGGTCGAGAGGGGCGGTGTCGTGGTCGGACTGGTCGGGACTTGGATGTGTTCTAAGCCCTGGTCGGACTGACTGCGGTGCTGCCAAAACTGTGGCGCTCCCGGGTCGTCCCAAGGGGTTAGTCCGACCTGTGGTACGGTTCGGGGGTGTTACAGATGGTGGTATCAGAGCATGGTTGAGATACCGTGCTTTCGTTTGCGGGTTTTCAATGTTTTATCGAGTCAAAAGGAGTCGCAAACAACATCACTAGGGAACTGGCACGTCCTCTGCTTAGGGTTAGGATTAGGTAAATTAGGTTAGTCACTGGGATTTTAGGACCTTACCCTTTTTCTTGTGTTGCAGTATCAGGTGTTGGTGGTCGACAGGGTGGAGGTAGGCCAATGATGAGGAATGTGGTACGGTTGAGGAGAAATGGGCCGACGTATGGAACAACAGGGTACGACGGGTCGAGTGAGTCAAGTTCGTCCAGCAGCTCCAGTGAGTCAGAGTCTGATTCCAACTTCGAGGATGAAGATGTGGTCGAGAGCACCGAGAGTTCACACATGACTGGATCGTCTGAGTTTGAGGAAGCCGAGGTATTGGAAGAGATTTAAGAAGAATCCGATCATTTGGAAAGCATGAACTTCTTCCAAGGTATGGAGTTTGTTATGCAAGCACAATCCGACTCTCACGACTATCAGTATGGTTATGGCAATGAGTTATGGGAGGATATGGAGATCAGTTCGTCTGACATGGAAATCATCAAGCAACCACCACCAGAAGTTATTGAGATCTCATCGGACAGCACTGTGGCAGTCAATATCGTCGACATCAGTTCAAGGGAGACTAGTCCATGGATTCCAATGCCGACTTGGAATTCATCATTCTCATTTGGAGGATCTCTTGATTTCAGCATGGAAGGTATTCCACAAGCCTCTGATCCATACTATGAATTTCACTACTCGCCATCGCCATCCGAGTCGCTATCAATCAACCAAGGAGCCGGACAAGATGAAGTGTACATGGAAGTTCAACCAGAAGCCAGAAGAGAAGTTCGGATGATGAGAGCTAATGAAGACGCAACTCAGCAAGCTATGCCAGCTTATACCTCGAGCCATGCCTCAGCACCGGAAGTTTGTGTTATGTGTGGAAGGAACGATCACAATGGCCAAGAGTGTAGAAGGATTAGGAGTCAACCGGATCTAGGACGCTACGTAGTTTGTACCTTGTGCTCAGGGAGTGGACACTTTGCAGTGGATTGCCCAAGGACCAACGTCATCAGAGCCGTACCCATCTTCGTCATTCCTCCGACCAACCCTGCTCGATCAGCCTCATCTGCAACAGGCGTACCAAACCTTAGTAAGCCTTAACCTTTTAGGATAAAACCCTTTCGTCAAAGCTCTTTGGGAGCTCAGGTAGTGGGTGCTAAATCTTTCTCTTTGTGTGTTTTAGTTTTGCTTGTTTTGCTTGTTGTGTAGTTGTTTAGTTGTTTGGGTAGTTAGTTAGTTTAGGTTGTAGTTCTCGCTAGGTTGTTGGTAGTTAGGTTAGGTTAGAGAACCCTTAGGTTACTAAACCCTTGTTAACCCTTGTTAGCCTTTAGCCGTAAACCCTTGAGTTCATGAGAAAACCAACCCTTGTTTATAGCCATGTGTATGTGTGAGTAAGTGTGGTGTTGAGAGGATATGAACCATAACCTGGTCACTTGGGAAGATCTGATTAAGCATGAAGATTAAGAACAACAGCATCAGTGGTGAAGATCAGCAAGTTCAGAGTCGTCTTTGGTAGAGCTCAGTTGTGTGTCGAGTTGTCAGCAACCGCAGGAGTCAGTTAGGCCAATTGGTATTAGTTAGAAGTACTGCAAGTGGTGGTAGTAGTTGAAGTAAGAAGTTTGGAGATTTCAGTAAAGTGAAGAAAGGTGGTAACCTGAAACGATGTTTGGTGTTTCAAGAAGGAGTATCTGAGAAGTGATCGTAAGATGTCAAGAAAAGATCAAGAAGGGTGAAGCTAGAAAAGAGTCCAAGAAAGTATTCAAGCTAAGAAGGAAGAGATGGTGTGGCAAAGTTAGGAGGTGTAGTCCAAAAGAAAACTTTGGTATAGTACTTTTGGTAGAGGCCGAGTTGTTTCCAAGGAGGGGAGACACCAAATGAAGATTATGGAGTCAAGGTAAGGATCAGCTAGGAGCACCAGCAAAGCTAGATCGGAAGCAAGAGGAAAAGAAGGCTAAGTCAAAGCAAGAAGAGTTGAAGTTTAAGGTGGAAGTAAGTGGTAGAATCGAAGCAAGTGGAGGTACCATAATCCAAGTAGTGGTAGCAAGATCTAGATGGTGGAAGAAGTTTTGCATTGCTTGGTAGCATCCAAGTACGTAGAGGAAGCCGAAGCAAGGAGTAGTTGGTGGTATCAACAGAAGTAGACCAAGGAGAGTATCAAAAGAAGCCGGTTGGAGCAGGATGACCGAGAAAGTGCAAGGAAGTGTCAAGGAGAAAAGAAGTGGAAGACATGGTTAGAAACAAGCTCAAGAAGTTAAGAAGATGGTGTGCAGTTAGGATCGAGCCGAAGAAAGTTAGGAAGTTAGTCGTAGAGGTTAGAAGCGCCTTGTGAATTCGGGGACGAATTCATTTAAGGAGGGGAGAATGTAATACCCCTGACCTAGGGTACCAAGTCAACGAAAGTCAACGGTCGTGGAACAAGCCAACCAAGTGCTGAAAAGCTTTATGGAAACTTGAATAGAGGTTCAGTCGAAGCAACTGGAGGAGTGGTCGAGCAGAAATCAGTTTTGGACGAGAAGACATAGCCGTAGCCTCGAATTGGACAAGACCAAGGATGGTGAAAATTCAAAGTTTGCCAATCAAGTAAGTCTTCATTCCAGTCATCTTTATGGGTTAAAATAAGACTTATAGTCGAGACCAAATGGAATTTGGTCGAGCCAAAATGGAGATGGTCCATAGGAAGGTCATTTTTGCCGATATGGTCGAAATGAACTAGCTAAGAGCTTGGGAAGCCAAAACAAGTTATGGAAGCTTGGTAAAGGAGTTCAAAGGAGTATTTCAAGCAATTCCTCAACTTTTGGAAATGGTCAACTCAGAGGTCAAAAGTCAACAAAAGTCAAAGGAGAGAGAATGGTCCCATTGGTCCACATAAGCGATCCGGCCAACCAATAGGAGCATGCCACGTGGAAGAGACCAAAAACCATCAAACCTGGACATGATAGGGAATAAATCAAGGAGTCTTATGGTGGAGAAGGAAGTGCCAAAAGATGTTTTAAGAGCTTGGAGACATCAAGATACCTTTTGTCCCCATAATGGGCTACAAAATGGTAATGGAGGTTTGGGCCAAGGAATGGGCCTAATTCCTTGAAACCACGACATCTAAGGTTTGTCTAAGACCCAATAGGAGTATTGGATTGGGCTAGAGCTTAAGGAAAAGAGGTTAGGAGTTTGAAGACCCAAGAGGGGCATTTGGGCTTATTTTTGCCGAATTTTGGAGGAAGGAGTTTCGTGGTGGAAACATGTCAGGCACGAAAACTCCCATGCAGTGGTTCATCAGCATCAGCAAGTGGTCTATGAGAGCTAGGGAGACAAGCTTTAGGACTAGAGTTAGTATGTGTTAAGCTTAAAGGCCATTTAGGAGTCAAATCATGGTGTGGTGGCAACTAACCTTGGAGAGTAAGTTTCGAGCTGAGATTTCGTGCACTTAATGGGGTCTGGATAGTGGAAATTCTTCTAAAATATGGGACGTAAAGGAGCTGATTCAAGACATTTGTCCTCATGCATGGATTTGGAGCTTAAAATGGTAACAAGTGTTTAACCAAGTGTTATGTGTTCACACGCACTCCACTGGCTATAAATAGGACCCTTTGGTTGTTTTTAAGATCTCAGAACACCCCCAAAGCTTTCTCTCTCAGTCGTTCTTGTAGTTCTTTCTTGAGAGAGAAAGTACCCAAAACCGAGAAAAAACCGTGAGTGTTGTGAGGTTAGTGTAAACCCTTCTTATCCGTGTGTAACCCTTAGTCTAGGAATCCTTGGAGCTTTCTAGGAGGGGTGGTAAGCTTTAGTTGTTTAGTTTCGGTTCCTTTCCTTTCTTTTAAACCCTTACCCGTTACCCTAAACCGTGTAGTTTAACCTTAGGTTTAGAGTTTTTCTTTTGGAAGCCGTCTTGCCGTGTGAAGTGTGAGGTGGGTTCCTTGCGGATTCCCTTGTGGGTCTCCGTGTGTTTGTGTGTTGTGTTCTAACTTTGTTTTGCAGGTGGAAGACCTTAGCCGTGTGGTTCATCAACCGGAACCACAATGCGGTTAGTTTGTGTGTGTATGGGGAGTTGGTAAACCCCATACTTGAGTGTTTACTTTCTTTACTGTTTTATCTTGTTTAGGTTGTTAGATTGCTTGTGTGTTAGGTTGTTAGTTTATTGCATGCTTTGTTTGTGTAGTGTAGTTAGCCGCATGTAGATTTGAGTTTCACTCTCTCATGTAGGCTTTAGTTTAGTTTATTTCTTGCATGCATAGTTAGTTTAGGTTAGGTGCATATGGTTAGGTTAACCGCATGTAGATTTGAGTGTCACTCTCTCATGTTGGTCCATATGCTTAGGTTTAGTTGTAGCATGCATAGTTCGGTGCATATGGTTAGGTTTAGCCGCATATAGATTTGAGTTTAACTCTCTTATGTTGGTCCCTATGCACTTGTTTATGACTTGCATTGCTTTGTAGTTTAGTTTGGGGTTTGCATAGAGATTTGAGTTTCACTCTCTCTTATGCCGGGTAGAGTCTAGGGAGTCTTTTTATTTGTTTTTCTTTGTGCCTTGGCATGTTCTGTGTTTCAGGTACTATGGCATGGAGGTCTGAGGCGGGAGCTCCCTCATGCTGGTCGGTTGTACCTGAACCGGAACATGAAGCCATTCCGTGTTGTACGTTCCACATATGGGATTCTCCGGATGTGCTTGCGGCCAGTCTGTGTTGTACGTCCCATGAAGTGGGATTCACCAGATTCGTGCTTGTTATGCAGCCATCTTGTGTTGTACGTCCCATAGGGTGGAATTCTCCGGAATGTGCTTGTGACCATCCTGTGTTGTACGTCCCATGATGTGGGATTCACCAGGATGTGTTGCGTTTGGCCATCCCGTGATGGATGTTCCTCGCGTTGGAAATCTCCGGTGATGTGCGACCGGCCATGGAGCTAGATTGGATGTTCCCAATTCTCCATGGTGGAGTGACCTTCCTCCATGACTCGTCACCGTGAAGTGGGTCGCTCCCATGGACGAGTGCTGCATGACGATGCGGCCCGGTGGTAGTCCCTCACGTTGGGATTCCCGGAGATGATGTTTCTCGACCACGTGACTTTGTGTTTGTGGTCGGGAGTGTTCATAATGGAGTGGATAGGGCTCTGTGTTTCGGATCCCGGGGATGTGCGGCTGTTGCCCGTCCTTTGGTGTACTCGAGTCTTTTTTTGTAGATCCTTTATTTTTATTTGTTTTCTTTGAGTCTTAGGATCGAGTCTAGAGTGTCTAAAGTCTCGGGGGCGAGACTTGGGTAGATTAGGTTTAGATTAGGTTTAGATTAGGTTTAGATTAGGTTTAGTTTAGTTTAGTGTAGTTTAGTTGCATTGCATTTAGGGTAGTAGCATGTTTATTTTCTTGCATTGCATTGTTTGTTTTATTGTTTATTGCTTGCTTGTTTGTAAGCATGGGCTGGGGGGGGTAGTTGTTGTTAGGGAACTCACTGAGTAATCTTGATTACTCATCCCCTCTTCTACTATGCAGGTAACCTTAGGACTGGGGCGTTTGCGGGGTGCGGAAGACGAGGCCAGGCGTAGATTTTCGGTGTTGTTTGCAAGACCAAGATGTTTCTGTTTTCACTCGCTTTGTTTTTCATGGGTACCCGTTTGACTCGTTTGTTTTCGGTTGTTTTTATTTGGTTTTGTTGTTTTTATTTTAGTCTTTGCTCTGAGGACTTTGGTCGAGTTCCCGACTTTGTAAAATAAATAAAAATGTATGTTTTATTAAAATCCCCGTTGGAACGCTGATATTTAGTTTTGTCCGAACTTTCACAACTCTCGACCAAGGTACGGGTTGGCAAGCCTTAGGCCGAGGCCGAGAGGGGCGGTGTCGTGGTCGGACTGGTCGGGACTTGGATGTGTTCTAAGCCCTGGTCGGACTGACTGCGGTGCTGCCAAAACTGTGGCGCTCCCGGGTCGTCCCAAGGGGTTAGTCCGACCTGTGGTACGGTTCAGGGGTGTTACAGAAGCTGCCTTCTCCGGAGGAGGTGTGTGCTCAAATCCAGAAGGAGCAAAGCTCAGTGGGGCTCTTTGGAGGCAAAGGCGAACTTGTATTGGTGAACCAGGCTGAAGGTGTTGCAAACAAAGGCTTCTACAAGCATGAAGACAAGAAGATATGGGTCTGTGATCACTGCAAGAAGAAAGGCCAAGGAAAAGATAAGTGTTGGATCCTCCATCCTCATCTCAAACCTCAGAAGTTCAGGGCTCCCTACAATGCTGCAAGAGCCAACTTCTCTGGTGATATGGGTGAACAAACTGATCCAGGGACCATGTTCTCTAGAAATGCAGCTGGTGAGGGAAAGGCTTTGGCATCCAGTAGCTGTTCAACCTTGAGGAACACTCAAGATGAATCCATCAAGCGATCTTACATTGAGGCTCTCATCAAACTCCTCAAGGACAATTTTGGTAATACACTTGGTACTTCTTTACATGCTTCAACTAGTGGTATCTCCATGAATGCTCTATCTGGTTCTGAATTGTCAAAACCCTTAGTTATAGATTCAGGAGCTAGCCACCACATGATTAGTGATCTGAACTTGATTAAGAACATTGTTCCTGCCTTAAGAAATGTTATGATTGCTAATGGAGAAAAAGTACCAATTAAAGGAATAGGTGATCTTAGGTTGTTTAATAAGGATTCTAAAGCCTTTTATATGCCTAGCTTCACCTCGAATCTGTTATCAGTTAAAAAGGCAACCAATGACTTGAATTTCAGTGTTACCTTCACCCCTAATGATGTCTACTTTCAGGATATTGAAACTAGTAGGTTGCTTGGCCAAGATGTGACCAAGGGAGACTTGTACTTGCTTAAAGACACCAAGCATTCAGTTGATTTATCTTATGCTTTAAATTCAAGTTTTAATTTCCCTAAAGATGTAATGTGGCACGCTAGATTAGGACATCCTCATTCTCGTGCCTTGAACATCCTGTTGCCTAGTATTTCATTTCAAAAAAGATTGTGAAGCTTGTATCTTAGGAAAGCATTGCAAGAATGTGTTTCATAAATCTAGTACAATCTATGAAAGTTTCTTTGATTTAATTCATTGTGACGTGTGGACTGCTCCTTATGCATCTAGAGAACATCATAAGTATTTTGTGACATTCATAAATGAGAATTCAAAGTATACATGGATCACTCTTCTGCAATCAAAAGATAGGGTGTTAGAAGCATTCATAAATTTTCAAACTTATGTCTCTAACCATTACAATGCCAAGATAAAATTTTTAGATCAGATAATGGAGGAGAATACACCAGCAGTGCATTCAAGCAACACTTAGCAAAACATGGGGTGAGCCATCAAACCAGCTGTCCATATACTCCACAACAAAATGGTGTGGCAGAGAGAAAGAATATACATCTTACGGAGGTAGCCAGAAGCATGATGTTCCATACCAATGTACCTAAGAGATTTTGGGGAGATGTTGTGATGACAGCTTGCTACTTGATCAATAAAATCCCTACCAAGGTTTTGTAAGACCAGTCTCCACATGAGGTATTAAGCAAACATCGACCATCTATAGATCACCTTCGGGTATTTGGTTGCTTGTGCTTTGTCTTAACTCCAGGAGAACAAAGGAACAAGCTTGAACCAAAGAGCAGTAGGGCCATGTTCATTGGCTACTCACCTCACCAAAAGGGATACAAGTGTCATTCACCAGAAACCAGGAGGGTTTTAATCTCTAGAGATGTGAGGTTTGTTGAGTCCAGAGGATTCTATGATGAAAAGAGTTGGGATGAGGTGAAAGACCTATCACAATCAGCCTCAGATAGGTCTGAGAATTTGAGGAGGGTAATGGAATATCTAGGCATCAGTATACCAAAAGAGAGGGTTGTAGCTGAGGATGAACCAAGACAAGACCATCAACCTCCACCACATGAAGAATCAAATGAGGATTCTGAAAATGAAGCTGTTGAGGTTACTCACCTTGATCCTGAAGGGGGGAACCACAATGAACGACAAGAAGGTTCAGGATCTCATGATCAAGATGAGCAACAACAAGAAGAAGGGTCAGTAGTGAGTGAGGATCAGCCTACGGATGGTGAGGGGACACCAGCTGAAGAAAGTGTTCAGCTTTTGAGAAGAAGCACAAGGATTAGGCGTTCACCTTCCAATTGTGTCAACACAAGAGTCTACTTCAACTCCCAAGCAGTAGCCCATCCTATTCAAGCTATGTGTTCTCTAGCTCAGTATCCTAAGGAACATGTAGTGTTCATTGGAGAGTTGGACCAAGAATACATCCCAAGGTCTTATGAAGAAGCAATGGAACACAAAGAGTGGAGAGACTCAGTTGGGAATGAAACCAATGACATGATTATAAATGACACTTGGTATGAAGTGGAACTTCCAAAAGGCAAGAAGGCAGTAACAAGCATGTGGATCTTCAAAATCAAATACAATGTTGATGGTACTGTGGAGAGGCGCAAGATAAGGCTTGTTGCAAGAGGATTTACTCAAACTTATGGAGAAGACTACCTGGACACCTTTGCACCAGTAGCTAAACTTCACACAATAAGAATCATTCTCTCCTTGGCAGTCAACTTGGAGTGGGATCTGTGGCAGATGGATGTAAAGAATGCTTTCCTACAAGGAGAGCTTGAAGATGAAGTCTACATGAGACCACCTCCTGGTCTAGAGCACCTTGTCAAGCCTGGAACTGTCCTTAGACGGAAGAAAGCCATCTATGGGTTGAAGCAATCGCCAAGGGCCTGGTATCACAAACTCAGTACCACCCTCAATGGAAGAGGATTTGTGAAATCTGAAGCTGGTCACACACTCTTCACCCTCACCAGTCCACAAGGAATTGTGGTGATACTAGTGTATGTGGATGATATCATCATTACTGGAAGGGACAAGGAAGGTATTATCTTAACTAAAACCTTTCTTAAATCATCATTTGATATCAAAGACTTGGGTGAGTTAAAGTAATTTCTAGGGATAGAGATATGCCTATCTAAAGAGGGGCTATTCCTATCCCAAAGGCAGTACACACTTGATTTGTTGAGTGAGGCAGGTGATCTAGGTGGAAGAGCTGCTAAGACACCACTAGAAGATGGATACAAGGTCTTGCGTGAGGGGGAGATTGAAGATAAGCCATATGGAAATGTCAAGCAATATAGGAGAATGGTTGGGAAGCTGATCTATCTTACCATCACTAGACAGATGTGTGCTTTGCTGTGAATCAAGTCAGCCAATATATGCAAGCGCCCAAGATACATCACTGGAACATGGTGGAAAGGATCTTGATATACCTAAGAGAAGCACCAGGACAAGGAGTATAGTTGGGATGTAACAAGAGCACGAAAATTGTTGGGTATTGTGATGCAGATTGGGCTGGAGACAGAGTAGACAGGATGTCTACAACAGGCTATTGCACCTTCATTGGAGGCATCTTGGTCACTTGGAAGAGCAAGAAACAGAAGATAGTATCATGCTCAAGTGCTGAAGCAAAATATAGAGCAATGAGGAAGCTCACTAGTGAGCTCATTTGGATTAGAAACCTGCTAAGGGACTTGGGTATAGAAACTACAACTCCCATCACCATGCACTGTGACAACCAAGCAGCAATTCACATTTCTTCCAACAGTGTGTTCCATGAGAGGACTAAACACATTGAGGTGGATTTCCATAAGGTCAGACAAGCTGTGGAGCAGCAAATCATCTTGCCATGTTACACTAGAAGTGAAGATCAGTTGGCAGACATCTTCACCAAGGCAGCAAGCTCTAAGGTATGTCAGTCCATACATTCCAAACTTGGAGAATGGATGGTTTCATATGGTCAAGCTTGAGGGGGACTGTTGAGATGAAGCAATAAAGAAAAATGAGAATATATGGTTTCATATTAATCAAGTTTGGAGTTGCCTTGAGAAGCAAGGTTGTCCGTACAACCTAAAAGATACCTTCTGGTGCAAGCTATCAATCTTCCTTTTTCAAAGAAACCTAGGATACTCAAGGAGACTTATTTAAATGGTTTCATGTCGGCAGGAGAGGCAGAGATCTGTTGGAGAAGGTTTGAATCAGAGATCACATGTTTGGTTATGGCTTAGGACCTGTCATTTTCAGTCTGAACCTACCAGATCTCTCTCCTCTCTGTTGTTAAACCTGAAGTGATAATCATCTCACTAAAGGTTGATGTGCAAAGATTGGGAAAAACCCACTTAGAGAATGATCAAGATCTAAGGAGGGTCCAGAAGCTTATGTAGAGCTAGAACAAGCTTTAAAGAGGGTTTACATTCAAGCAGGAAGACTTTGGAGGAGATTGGGATGAAATGGTTGAGATGTGCACAAATAGGGCGACCGTACGGATGGCCGTACGCATTGTACGGACCGTACGGACATGGTCGACCCAAAATGCACTTTTCTCAACCTTTCAAGCCATTTCAGGCTTGTGCGCAAAATTAGGGATCAAAGTGTACGGCCAAGGAATCCGTACACGCCCCTTTCACGATGGCTTGGATCACAAGGCAAGAGTTTGGGCGTGTGATACTATCCAAGGAAGAAAAGATCCATTTAGCATCTCCAAGATGCCTTAGGAAGCAACAGGAAGGTGCCTTTCTTCCCAGGCCACACGGAGCACTCCTGTCCACTCGTTTGGTCAAGTATCCAGCACTTGACAGCTTGTCCAAAGACCAGACCACGCCTCAGCCTCTCATTGGATGCACATGTGAGCATCCTGGTCCAAGCAATTCAAATTTAGGCTCCTTCTCGCTTTGACTACACATGCTTACCTAGATATTTTTGTAAACCCTTGTAAAGCATAAGCTTCCTATATATATCCTTGTATGTCGGTTGTAAACATTAAGCTGAGGGATCCACACAACGTCCCATCAAGTTGGTGTTGCCATGGAGAGGTTGCAACTGGCCGAGTGTGAGGGATTCAATTGACAAACCAGTCACTCCTCATCCAAACAAAAAGGAAAGTAACTGGAACTCAATTCAATTCATGTCATTCATCATTTCTTCTTAAATCTCGAAATGGTTCTTAAAATGATTGAATAGATTGGTTCTGATTGTTATGGTAAAATGGAATAAGTTCTAGTGTTATTGCCTTAGTTGAAACCATCACTGATATCTTGCTTCATTTAGAAGAATGTCTAAGTTGCTAGAATCTCTGGTTTTGTTTCATTCTTTTGAGCTATGCCTAAGTATCTTATTCTTGTGGATATTCTTGATAAGTACTGAAGCACCTTTGGGATAATGTATCAGGTACCATTACCAGTGCTTGAGCCTCACTGAAGATGATCATGGTCGTCCTAGCTTCTCTAAGATGGCCTTGAAGTCAGTTGAGAGGGGAAGACCCAAACCGGGTCTATGAAGAGGTCAAGCCGAGTTCTATGAGTGTGCAAGCCTTGTGTTGTTGCTGCACGAGTTTAGGCCATGATCCATAGTCCTCTGTGTCCAACCACACTGGTTCTAAGGCACAAAGGCTCAATGGCCAATACCTAGGCCTTGAAGGAGCTTACTCTTTTCCTTGTCGAGGTTTTATCCCTAAGGAGGGTTTTCTTTGATAAGGTTTTTAATGCGGAGTCACTTCAGGGTTCCAAGATTAACTCAGGATCTATAGAGTCAAACTTGAGGGGGAGTGTTATACATGAAGTGATAATCATCTCACTAAAGGTTGATGTGTAAAGCTTGGGCAAAACCCACTTAGAGAATGATCAAGATCTAAGGAGGGTCCAGAAGCTTATGATGAGCTATAACAAGCTTTAAGAAGGGTTGACATTCAAGCAGGAAGACTTTGGAGGAGTTTAGGATGAATGGTTGAGATGTGCAAAAATAGGGCGACCGTATGGACGGCCGTACAGATTGTACGGACTGTACGGCCCGTACGGACATGGTCGACCCAAAATGCACTTTTCTCAACCTTTCAAGCCATTTCAGGCTTGTGCGCAAAATTAGGGATCAAAGTGTACGGCCAAGGAATCCGTACACGCCCCTTTCACGATGGCTTGGATCACAAGGCAAGAGTTTGGGCGTGTGATACTATCCAAGGAAGAAAAGATCCATTTAGCATCTCCAAGATGCCTTAGGAAGCAACAGGAAGGTGCCTTTCTTCCCAGGCCACACGGAGCACTCCTGTCCACTCGGTTGGTCAAGTATCCAGCAATTAACAGCCTGTCCAAAGACCAGATCACGCCTCAGCCTCTCATTGGATGCGCATGTGAGCATCCTGGTCCAAGCAATTCAAATTTTGGCTCCTTCTCCCTTTGACTACACATGCTTACCTAGATATTTTTGTAAACCCTTGTAAAGCATAAGCTCCTTATATATATCCTTGTATGTAGATTGTAAACATTAAGCTGAATGGGGGAGTTCCCCTTTCTTCTTCATTATTCCCTGGTTACTTTGTCTCTCTAAACTCTCTATTTTCTCGTTACTAAAGCTCTCTAATCTGGTTACTCTCGAATCTCCCCTAATCTCTCTCTATCTCCTATTCTTTCTCACATACTCTCATCACTCTTCATCAATATATCTTTCTCTTTGGGTACAAGACAAGTCCGACCCTTTGTGGTTCATATCATCACACACACACCAGCAAGCACTCTCAAAATCTCATATTTGTTTATTCTTTTCCTTGGCGACTTGTGCCCACTTGTGCCCATTGTTTGTCTTTAAATACGATGTATTAGGTTTCTGAATAAGGTAAAGGAAATAAAAAATCAATTCTGGTTCCCTAAACTCTCTCTCTCTCTCTCTCTCTCTCTCTCTCTCTCTCACTTGAAATTCTCCTCTCTCTCTTGCTGTTCTTCATGTTTTGGAGCAGAACTCCCCTGTTCTTGACTTAATCTCTCTTTAATTCTCATAAACTCACAAAAGGAAATGGCACTGGATGGATTGAGAGAGTCAGTTGGAGATGAGATCAATGTTAACCTGAAGTGATAAACCATCTCAATAAAGGTTAAATGTGCAAAACTTGGGCAAAACCCACTTAGAGACTGATGAAGGTCTAAGGAGGGTCCAAAAGTTTATGCAAAGCTAGAACAAGGTTTAGAAGGGGTTTACTATGAAGGAGGAAGACTTGGGTGAAGTTTGGGAGCAATTGGGCGATGTGCAAAGTTAGGAAGTCCGTACCGAACGGTCGTACGGACTGTACGGACCGTATGGACGGGGTCGACCCATAAACTTTATATTCGACCATTTGGAAAATTTTGGGTTTGTGCAAAATAGGGGGAAAGTTACGGACCAAACTCTAAATCCGTACACCTTGCATCCCAAGTCATGAAGAAGCTTGAATGAAGAAGGAGTCTTGGATGGTTTGTAGAAGAAGAGAGGATCAGATTGGCATGTTGGAAGGCATCTGCGAGGTGCTGCTTGTGTTGACCGTTTGTGGATAAGGTTGAAGCTTATCCAGACTTAAAAGGAAGGAGACTGAACCTGGACTGATCACTGGATAGAGTCATGGACCTTGGTGGCCGATTCTCAGCCAAGTTACTCCCTTGACCAGCCAGGCTGTCTCCAAACGTGTTTAGCCTCTATTTCACTCATTTCAAACCGAGGAGCCTCATCCTTTGCTTTCTCTGATATTTTTTAAACCCTATTGTTGCTCTTCAATTCCTATTTATACCTTTGTATGTCGAGTATGAATAAACAAGTTGAGAGTCTCTCCTCTTCATAATCTCTTAGTCTCTTACTCTCTCTATTCTCAAGTCTCTGGTTACTTAGTCTCTTAATCTCTCATAAACTCTCTTAGTCTCTCACGAATCTCTCTCACTCTTTCATCAATCTCGTTCCTTATTATCATCAAGTCTCATCTACTTCCTCTCCATACTCGTTCATCATCTCTCAAGCGCTTGTTCTCTGAAAACTTTCATGGTATCAGAGCTAGGTTCCTCAAACTCCTGGTGAAGCTTTCGTTTCAGTCACAAGCTCAAACGTTCTCTCCTTTACAGATCCAGTTCATCCGGATCTAAAGACCTCACCTTTGAAGACAAAAAAGACAGTTTAGCTCATATCCGACCTCAAGATGGAGTCCTCCAGAGCCATTGTCATTCCGGTCATCCTCAAAGGCCCCAACTACCTTCTCTCGTCATGCTTGGTGAAGACAGCCCTTGGTGGAAAGGGGTTATGAAGCCATTGCATCTCAGGTTCTCCAAACTCCTCCAAAGTTGTCGCCTCTCAAGAGAGTTCATCCAGTGGTGATAATGGTTCTCTTACTGTCTTGGAAGAGAAGTGGCAACAAGATGAATACATGGTCTTGATCTTTCTCCAAAGCTCCTTAGAAAGATCTATCCATGAAGCCTACTCATACTGTGAGAGTGCTAAATACCTTTAGGAAACCTTAAACAAGATCTATGGTAACATCTCTAACCTCAGCCGAGTCTTTGAAATCAAGAGAGCCATCAACAACCTGGCCCAAGAGAATGAGGAGTTCATGGTTCATCTAGGAAAGTTCAGAGCCCTTTGGTCTGAACTTGAGATGCTGAGACCTCAATCTATGGACCCATAGGTGTTGAATGAAAGAAGGGAGCAAGATAAGGTGTTTGGTCTGCTCTTAAACCTCAGTCCTTCCTTCAATGTGATGAAATGTGGAATAAGGTTAAGGAAGATTAGAGGATGCTTGTCTGAAGATTTGGAGAGAAAAGGAGATGGTGCAAAAATAGGGCAATGGTACGGACGGTACGGCCGGTGTAGGGACTGTACGGCCGGTGTACGGACCACCCGACCAAAACCACTTCAAATCAACCTAACTTCACTTATTGAGGATGTGCAAAAATAGGGCGAAAGTGTAAGTGTACTTGGAGTTACCGTGTGGTGAAAGGTAAATTGACGAGTGAAGGAAGAAGGAAAGCTTCTGGATAAGGGAGAAGGTTTGGTCCTTACTTGGTTCGAACCAAGAGGATAAGGTTGGTGCGTCTTTGGAGAGCTGGTTCTAGGTGGAAAGGAGCAAGAGCATCTAGTCAAGATTCTCTTGGTATCAAACGTGCGAGCTACCTTGTCCACAAGTTTGAACTTGGCACTCTTCCAGTCAAGCTGACCTCACATGCTTTACTTTTTCTATCCGTTAAACCCTTGTATCTCCATCCCTATATATTTGTAAACCCTCAGCAAGCAATAAACTTATGGAGTCTATTCTCTCCTTTATCATTTTAGATTCTTGTTTCCTGGAGCATTAATCTCTCTAATCTCTCTCGAATCTCTTCAATCTCTCTATATCTTGTTCATTTCTTAAAACTTTCATGGTATCAGAGCCAGGTTGCTCATAACCTTTGTTTGTTTTTCGCGAAATCTCTCTTTCTGAAAGCTCAAGATCCAAACTTGAAGCTTTCTCCATTCCGCAACCCATAAACTCTCAAGAACACAACTTGAGACTCTTTTTATTTCGGTTTGATCAAGATGGAGAATAACATCAAATCTGTGGTCATTCCCGTGGTCTTGAAGGGACCAAACTACTTGCTGTGGGCTCGCCTAGTAAAGACAGCACTTGGAGGAAGAGGTCTATGGAGTCATGTGACAGAAGACACGGCTCCAAAACGAAGCAATCCAACCGAAGGAGACAAGGAGGTAGCTCTTGTCGATGAAGGGAAATGGGATCAGGAGGACATGATGGTGATGACTATCATCCAAGCCTCTCTAGATGCTCTTATCCTTGAAGCCTACTCCTACTGTGAGAAGATAAAAGATCTATGGGATATTCTCAAGAATGTCTATGGAAACATCTCAAATCTCAGCCGTGTGTTTGAGATTAAGAGGTCCATCAACAACATGAGTCAAGAAGACATGGAGTTCACAGCTCACTTGGGAAAGTTTAGATCTTTATGGTCTGAACTTGAGATGTTAAGACCGGCTACTGCTGATCAAGATGTCTTGAATGAAATACGTGAGCAAGATAAGGTCTTTGGGCGTCTTCTCACGCTTAACCCGACCTACAATGATATCATCAAACACATCTTGAGATCTGAGAAGCTTCCAACCCTTGAAGATCTGAGCAAGGATCACTTGTTCTATTCGGAGGAAAGGGAGAACTATCACTTGCAAACAAAGCCGAGGCACCCCAAGTCAACAAGGCTTCTTATAGGAATGATGTGTGTGCACACTGAAAGAAGCAAGGTCACAAGAGCAGTCAATTTTGGATTCTCCATCCCCACCTCAAGCCCAAGTTCATGCGAGATAGAGACGCAGCCAGAGCACACTACACCATGGGTTCATCTGAGCAAGGAGGCACCTCGGGGACTCATCCAGATGGAGGCAAAGCCATGACCAGCATTGTGCAGAAACCGGTTGAAGATGAGGTTCTCCGCAAGTCTGATCTTGACCTCATCCTTAAAGCTCTAAAGGAGCACTCTGGTATGACCATTGGTTACTCTCTAGCTGCATCTAAGGTTCATGATAGTGGTATTACTCTCACTGCATTAAACATAACTGAACCTGATATTAGTAAGCCTATACCTTTGATCATAGACTCGGGAGCTTCCCATCATATGATTAGTGATTCTAGGATGATCAGGGATATTAAACCTACTTCAGGTCATGTTTTAATTGCTAATGGGGACAAGATACCAATTAAAGTAATAGGAAACTTGAACTTCTTTGAAAAAGAATCTAAAGCTTTCTATATGCCTGATTTTACTTCAAATCTTTTATATGTTAAGAGAGTAACAACTGATCTTCATTGCAATGTTACTTTTAGCCCTAATGATGTGAAGTTTCAGGATATTGAAAGCAGTAAAGTGATCGGAAAGGGGATTACCAAAGGAGACTTATATATGCTTGAAGAGATCAAGCCTCTTTCTGATGCTTATTGTTCTTTTAGTTTTATTCCTGTTAAAAATAATGAAGCTTTGTGGCATGCTAGACTAGGACATCCTCATAATAGAGCATTGAACCTGATTTTCCCGGATGTATCTTTTAAAAATAATGGTTGTGAAGCTTGTATCTTGGGTAAACATTGTAAAACTATCTTTGCAATCCTCATAGTTGAGCATTGAACCTGATTTTCCCGGATGTTTCTTTTAAAAATAATGGTTGTGAAGATTGTATCTTGGGTAAACATTGTAAATCTCTCTCGAATCTCTTCAATCTCTCTATATCTTGTTCATTTCTTAAAACTCTCATGGTATCAGAGCCAGGTTGCTCATAACCTGTGTTTGTTTTTTTCGCGAAATCTCTCTTTCTGAAAGCTCAAGATCCAAACTTGAAGCTTTCTCCTTTCTGCAACCCAGAAACTCTCAAGAACACAACTTGAGACTCTTTTCATTTCGGTTTGATCAGGATGGAGAACAACATCAAATCTGTGGTCATTCCCGTGGTCTTGAAGGGACCAAACTACTTGCTGTGGGCTCGCCTAGTAAAGACAGCACTTGGAGGAAGAGGTCTATGGAGTCATGTGACAGAAGACACGGCTCCAAAACGAAGCAATCCAACCGAAGGCGACAAGGAGGTAGCTCTTGTCGATGAAGGGAAATGGGATCAGGAGGACATGATGGTGATGACTATCATCCAAGCCTCTCTAGATGCTCCTATCCTTGAAGCCTACTCCTACTGTGAGAAGATAAAAGATCTATGGGATATTCTCAAGAAGGTCTATGGAAACATCTCAAATCTCAGCCGTGTGTTTGAGATTAAGAGGTCCATCAACAACATGAGTCAAGAAGACATGGAGTTCACAGCTCACTTGGGAAAGTTTAGATCTTTATGGTCTGAACTTGAGATGTTAAGACCGGCTACTGCTGATCAAGATGTCTTGAATGAAAGACGTGAGCAAGATAAGGTCTTTGGGCGTCTTCTCACGCTTAACCCGACCTACAATGATATCATCAAACACATCTTGAGATCTGAAAAGCTTCCAACCCTTGAAGATCTGAGAAAGGATCACTTGTTCTATTCGGAGGAAAGGGAGAACTATCACTTGCAAACAAAGCCGAGGCACCCCAAGTCAACAAGGCTTCTTATAGGAATGATGGCAAGAGGAATCAGTCTAATGATGTGTGTGCACACTGAAAGAAGCAATGTAACAAGAGCAGTAAATTTTGGATTATCCATCCCCACCTCAAGCCCAAGTTCATGCGAGATAGAGACGGAGCCAGAGCACACTACACCATGGGTTCATCTGAGCAAGGAGGCACCTCGGGGACTCATCCAGATGGAGGCAAAGCCATGAACAGAATTGTGCAGAAACTGGTTGAAGATGAGGTTCTCCGCAAGTCTGATCTTGACCTCATCCTTAAAGCTCTAAAGGAGCACTCTGGTATGACCATTGGTTACTCTCTAGCTGCATCTAAGGTTCATGATAGTGGTATTACTCTCACTGCATTAAACATAACTGAACCTGATAGTAGTAAGCCTATACCTTTGATCGTAGACTCGGGAGCTTCCCATCATATGATTAGTGATTCTATGATGATCAGGGATAATAAACCTACTTCAGGTCATGTTTTAATTGCTAATGGGGACAAGATACCAATTAAAGTAATAGGAAACTTGAACTTCTTTGAAAAAGAATCTAAAGCTTTCTATATGCCTGATTTTACTTCAAATCTTTTATATGTTAAGAGAGTAACAACTGATCTTCATTGCAATGTTACTTTTAGCCCTAATGATGTGAAGTTTCAGGATATTGAAAGCAGTAAAGTGATCGGAAAGGGGATTACCAAAGGAGACTTATATATGCTTGAAGAGATCAAGCCTCTTTCTGATGCTTATTGTTCTTTTAGTTTTATTCCTGTTAAAAATAATGAAGCTTTGTGGCATGCTAGACTAGGACATCCTCATAGTAGAGCATTGAACCTGATTTTCCCGGATGTTTCTTTTAAAAATAATAGTTGTGAAGCTTGTATCTTGGGTATACATTGTAAAACTGTCTTTGCAAAATCTGATTATATCTATAAGCATTGCTTTGATCTAGTTCATTCAGATGTTTGGACTTCCCCTTGTGTGTCTAGAGAAAATCATAAGTACTATGTCTCTTTCATTGATGAAAAGTCTAAATACACTTGGGTCACTTTGCTTAGGTCTAAAGATAGGGTTCTTGAAGCATTTAAGAATTTTGAAACTTAAATTACTAACCAATACACACAAGCAATGCTTTCAAAGACCATATAGCCAAACAAGGGATCATTCATCAAACAAGTTGTCCATACACCCCACAATAGAATGGGGTAGCTGAGAGGAAGAATCATCACTTGATGGAGGTTGCTAGGTCCATGATGTTCCATACAAAGGTTCCAAAAAGGTTTTGGGGAGATGCTGTGGTGTCTGCCTGTTATCTAATCAACTGGACCCCAACAAGGACTCTTCAAGATGTCTCACCATTTGAAGTTCTCAACCAGACTAGACCATCACTGGATCATCTGAAGGTGTTCGGATGTCCTTGCTGTGTTCTGGTACTCGGGGAGTTGAGGAATAAACTTGAGGCTAAGAGCACAAGGTCAATGTTCATTGGGTACTCTCCAACCCAAAAGGGATACAAATGCTATGACCCAATAGCAAGGAAAGTCAATGTTTCCAGAGAGGTGAAGTTCATTGAAACCAAAGGCTACTATGAAGAAGGGAAGTGGGAAGACTTGGAAGACCTATCAAGGACTTCATCTGATAAAGCCACTAACCTCCGGATCATACTTGAGGGACTTGGGATTAAGCAAACCCTAGGATTGAAACACTGGCAGGGAATCAACTCCCGAACGAGAAGAAGATGTTGACACACCCCATCTTGATCATGAGGGGGGGGGGAAACTACCCTTAAGAAGATCTTAATGAAGAAGGAACTCCAGGGAGTCATGATGAAGCTGTGGTGAATGAGGAAACTGATCAGGAGGGACATATAGATCAAGAACCGGTAGACACACAAGAGGAGAATATGGTGCAACCAGAACTTAGTAGGAGTACAAGAGTAAGGCGTTCTCCATCAAACTGGATCAACACCAGGGTCTACTACAATGCTCATGCTGTAGCTCATCCATCCCAAGCAGTCTACTCATTTGCCAAGTTTCTTGCCGACCATTGTTCCTTCATGACTAGCCTTGATGAGAATCAAGTTATAAATCTTATGAGGAAGCCATGGAGGATGAAGAATGGAGAAGCTCAGTGGCAGATGAGGCTAATGCCATGATTAAAAATGAGAGATGGTATGAAAGTGAGTTGCCAAGAGGGAAGAAGGCTGTTTCCAGCAGGTGGATCTTCACAATCAAGTACTTACCAAATGGGAAGATAGAAAGGAAGAAGACCAGGTTGGTTTCAAGAGGCTATACTCAAACATATGGAGAGGATTACATAGACACGTTTGCCCCAGTTGCCAAACTCCACACAATCCGAATTGTGTTATCTATTGCAACAAACCAGGAGTGGGACTTATGGCAAATTGATGTAAAGAATGCATTCTTGCAAGGGGAGTTAGAGGATGAAGTGTACATGCATCCTCCACCAGGTCTTGAAGGTCTTGTAAAGCCAGACAACGTTCTAAGATTGAAGAAGGTCATCTATGGGTTGAAGCAGTCTCCTAGAGCATGGTACAACAAGCTAAGTACTACTCTAAATGGACGAGGGTTCAAGAAGTCAGAAGTCGACCACACTCTCTTCACCCTCATCACCCAGTCTGGTATTATTGTTCTTCTCGTGTATGTTGATGATATCATCATCACAGGAAGTGACAAGGTGGGCATTAAGGCCACAAAAGACTTTCTAAAAACTGCTTTTGAGATTAAGGATCTAGGGGAGATGAAATACTTCCTTGGGATTGAGATTTGTAGATCCAACGAAGGTTTGTTCATGTCTCAAAGGAAATATACACTTGATTTCTTGAAAGATGCAGGTAAGCTTGGAGGATCAGTTGCCAAGACCCCTCTTGAAGATGGATACAAAGTTCTACTTGAGGGGGAGATGGAAAACAACCAACCGTTTGAAGATGCCAAACTCTATAGGAGGATGGTTGGTAAGCTCATATACTTAACTATTACACACCCTGATATATGTTTTGCTGTGAACCAGGTGAGTCAACACATTCAAGCTCCAAAGGAATATCACTGGAGTATGGTGGATAGGATACTTATGTACCTAAATGGCTCACCCGGTCAAGAAGTATGGATGGGGTGTAATGGGAGCACATAAGTGGTGGGCTACTGTGATGCATACTGGGAAGGAGATAGAGTGGACAGGAAGTCTACCACTGGCTATTGCACGTTCATAGGAGGCAACCTGGTTACTTGGAAGAGGAAGAAGAAGAAGGTGGTGTCATGTTCAAGAGCTGAAGCTGAGTATAGGGCCATGTTGAAGCTGACCAATGAACTGGTGTGGATCAAAGGCATACTGAAGCACTTGGATATAGAAGTATCATCTCCAATGACAATGCACTGTGACAACCAGGCTGCTATCCATATAGTCTCCAACTTAGTCTTTCATGAGAGAACCAAGCATATTGAAGTGGACTGCCACAAGGTGAGGCAGATGATGGTACAAGGAGTGATCCTTCCTTGTTATACCCAAAGTGAGAATCAACTAGCCGATGTCTTTACCAAAGCAGTTATGCAGAAGACAGTTGAGTCCATCCACAACCGGTTAGGACTCATTGACCTCACTCCCATCAGCTAATCCCCTCACCATGAGATCTTCACTCTTTTTTCCCTTATCAAGTTTTTATCCCAAAAGGGTTTTGCTTGGTAAGGATTTTAACGAGGAAGATTTCATGGTATTCCAAGCTTGACCGGTTCCCCTTGGTCAAGCTTGAGGGGGAGTGTTGAAATGTGGAATAAGGTTAAGGAGGATTAGAGGATGCTTGTGTGAAGATTTGGAGAGAAAAGGAGATGGTGCAAAAATAGGGCAATGGTACGGACGGTACGGCCGGGGTACGGACTGTACGGCTGGTGTACAGACCACCCGACCAAAACCACTTCAGATCACCCTAACTTCACCTATTAAGGATGTGCAAAAATAGGGTGAAAGTGTACGGACATGCCTGGTCCGTACACTTGGAGTTATCGTGTGGTGAAACGTAAATTGACGAGTGAAGGAAGAAGGAAAGCTTCTGGATAAGGGAGAAGGTTTGGTCTTTACTTGGTTTGAACCAAGAGGATAAGGTTGGCGCGTCTTTGGAGAGCTGGTGCTAGGTGGAAAGGAGCAAGATCTCTTGGTATCAAACGTGCGAGCCACCTTGTCCACAAGTTTGAACTTGGCGCTCCTCTGGTCAAGCTGACCTCACATGCTTTACTTTTTCTATCCGTTAAACCCTTTTATCTCCTTCCCTATATATTTGTAAACCCTCAGCAAGCAATAAACTAATGGAGTCTATTCTCTCCTTTATCATTTTTGATTCTTGGTTCCTAAAGCATTAATCTCTCTAATATCTCTCGAATCACTTCAATCTCTCTATATATTGTTCATTTCTTAAAACTTTCACAATGACCTTATGAAACATATCCTAAGGTCTGAGAAGCTTCTCATTGTTGAAGAGGTGTGTTCCCAAGTCCAAAAGGAGGAGGGTTCACATGGGTTGTTTGAAGCAAAGGGGAGTCTTCTCCTTGCATCACAAGCTGAAGCAGTTCCTCAGTCCAACAAGGCGGCTTACAAAAGAGAGGCCAGGAGGGGTCTTAAGTGCGAACATTGCAAGAGGGATGGACACACCAAGGAGAGGTGTTGGGTGCTTAACCCACACCTCTAACCTGCCAAGTTCAGATGAGCTGTGTCAATGGAGGTTCAAGGAATCAGCTCAGATTCCTTGGGTTGTAAGCAAACCTCCTAAACCCTTAATAAGAGCTTGTGTCTTTGTTTAGTTGTGCATTTGAGTGGTGTTTGTGTCCCAGGATCTCCTGGCTTGTTCATTGCATTATAGTGTGTTCCTGGTCGCTTTTGTCATAGCTTATGCATCATGGTTGTCTTGAAGCATTTAGAAGTTTGTCTAAGCTCTTGATTCATGGATTTGATAATCTATTTTGCAGCATGTCTCACTCTGTCTAAGTTCAATCTGGATGCATACTGGTTCTAAAGCCTTTGTTTAAATCCATCAATGTTTGTCTTGCATCATTTAGAAGCTGTCTAGGTTACTTGCATCATTTTTTTATTGGAACTGGTGTGCATAGTCCCTTGTAGCTCTCGGATTGAACCTATTGTATTCATATAGTATTGTTGAGTTGTTGCATCTATTGCTGCATGAAATTAAAGCCTAAAGTCTCAGTGTATTGTTAAAAGCATACATTGCACTTTAGTGATTGAAAAATGCTTGATCTTGTTCTTGTGATTAGCTTGTTCCAAGATCATAGCTTGTTGAGGCATTGGTGATCAAACCGGATGTGTGATCTTGGTTTGGTCCCAATGGGATGATCTAATCTTGCATTGAGTTATGAAAGATTTCAGAGGTTCTGGGTGTATGAGTTGTTAACCTGAAGTGATGAACCATCTCACTAAAGGTCATTGTGCAAAGCTTGGGCAAAACCTACTTAGAGACTGATCAAGGTCGAAGGAGGGTCCAGAAGCTTATGCAGAGCTAGAAAAAGGTTCAGGAGGGGTTTACTATGAAGGAAGAAGGCTTGGGAGAAGTTTGCGATCAATTGGGTCGATGTGCAAAGTTAGGGCGTCCGTACCGTACGGCCGTACGGACTGTACGGATGGGGTCGACCCAAAAACTTTATATTCGACCATTTGGGAACATTTTTAGTTTGTGCAAAAATAGGGCAAAAGTGTACGGACCAAACCCTAAATCCGTACCTTCCCATGGATTACCTTGCATCACAAGTCATAGAGAAGCTTGAATGGAGAAGAAAGGGTCTCAGATGCTTTATGGAAGGAGATGGGATCAGATTGGCATCTTGGAAGGCATCTGCGAGATGCCCCTCGCTGTTACCGTTTGTGGATAGGGTTCAGGCTTATCCACACTGGAAAGGAAGTAGACTGAACCTGGACTGATCTTTGGAAAGGTTTACAGACCTAGGTGGCCGATTCTAGGCCAAGTTCTCCCTTTGGCGAGCCAGTTTGTCTCCAAGCGTATTTAGCTCATGGTCCATCCATTTCAAACCTTCCCTTGACTCCACATGCTTACTCTGATATTTTGTAAACCCTAGACTAGCTCATTTATTTATTTATACTCTTGTAATGTCGAGTTGAATAATAAGAGAGAGTTTCTCTTCTTCATAATCTCTTAAGTCTCTTATTCTCTCTATTCTCAAATCTCTTGTTACCAAGTCTCTTTCTCTCATTAGTCTCTCAATCTCTCATATACTCTCACGAAATTCTCTCACTCGTTCATCAGTCTCTCTCTCATTCTCATCAAGTCTCATCCACAACATCTTCATACTTGTTCATCATCACTCAAGCACTTGTTCTCTGAAAACTTTCATGGTATCAGAGCCTGGTTACTCAAACTCCTGGTGAAGCTTTCGTTTCAGTCACAAGCTCAAAAGTTCTCTCCTTTACAGATCCAGTTCATCCGGATCTAAAGACCTCACCTTTGAAGACAATTTAACTCATATCCAAACTCAAGATGGAGTCCTCCAGAGCCATTGTCATTCTGGTCATCGTCAAAGGCCCCAACTACCTTCTCTGGTCACGCCTGGTGAAGACATCCCTTGGTGGAAAGGGGTTATGGAGCCATTGCATCTCAGGTGCTCCAAACTCCTCCAAAGCTGTCGCCTCTCAAGAGAGTTCATCCAGTGGTGATACTGGTTCTCTTATTGTCTCGGAAGAGAAGTGGCAACAAGATGACTACGTGGTCTTGACCTTTCTCCATAGCTCCTTAGAAAGATCTATCCTTGAAGCCTACTCATACTGTGAGAGTGCTAAAGAGCTTTGGGAAACCTTAAACAAGATCTATGGTAACATCTCTAACCTCAGCCGAGTCTTTGAAATAGAGAGAACCATCAACAACCTGTCCCAAGAGAATGACGAGTTTACGGTTCACCTAGGAAAGTTCAGAGCCCTTTGGTCTGAACTTGAGATGCTGAGACCTCAATATATTGAACCAGAGGTGTTGAATGAAAGAAGGGAGCAAGACAAGGTGTTTGGTCTGCTCTTAGCCCTCAGTTTTTCCTTCAATGACCTTATCAAACATATCCTAAGGTCTGAGAAGCTTCCCATGCTTGAAGAGGTGTGTTCCCAAGTCCAAAAGGAGGAAGGTTCACACGGGTTGTTTGAAGCAAAGGAGAGTCCTCTCCTTGCATCACAAGCTGAGGCAGTTCCTCAGTCCAACAAAGCGGCTTACAAGAGGGAGGACAGGAGGGGTCTTAAGTGCGAACATTGCAAGAGGGATGGACACACCAAGGAGAGGTGTTGGGTGCTGAACCCACACCTCAAACCTGCCAAGTTCAGATGAGCCGTGTCCATGGAGATTCAAGGAATCAGCACAGATTCCTTGGGTTGTAAGAAACCTCCTAAACCCTTAAAATGAGCTGTGTCTTTGTTTAGTTGTGCATTTGAGTGGTGTTTGTGTCCCAGGATCTCCTGGCTTGTTCGTTGCATTATAGTGTGTTCCTGGTCGCTTTTGTTATAGCTTATCCATCATGGTTGTCTTGAAGCATTTAGAAGTTTGTCTAAGCTCTTGCATCATGGTTTTGATAGTCTGTTTTGCATAAGCATGTCCCATTCTGTCTAAAGTTTAATCCGGATGCATACTGGTTCTAATGCCTTTGTTTAAATCCATCAATGTTTGTATTGCATCTTTTAGAAGCTGTCTAGGTTGCTTGCATCATTGGTTTTGATTGGAACTGGTGTGCATAGTCCCTTGTAGCTCTCGGATTGAACCTATTGCATTCATATAGTATTGTTGAGTTGTTGCATCTATTGCTGCATGAAATTAAAGCCTAAAGTGTCAGTGTTTTGTTAAAAGCATACATTGTACTTTAGTGATTGAAAAATGCTTGATCTTGTTCTTGTGATTAGCTTGTTTCAAGATCATAGCTTGTTGAGGCATTGGTGATCAAACCGGATGTGTGATCTTGGTTTGTTCCCATTGGGATGATCTAATCTTGCATTTAGTTGTGGTGATGTTAGGTACACAAGGAGTGATACAGTGACAAACCAAAGTGACAAGATAATGGTCTAATGCCATTGCATACGAACACTGGACGAGTTAGTCCACAACTACAGGAAGTGTAGTGTGATTGAGTATGCAATGAGAGGTTAATGCCATTGTATGATACCACTTGGACGTGTTAGTCCCAAAGTCTACAAGAAGTGTAGAGTGGGATATCATACTATGAGAGACTACCTTGTGAGGGCTCTTAAGGTGATTCAAACACCATTTGTTCCTAGTATAAGGAAGAAAGCCGAAACTCACAAGGGTTAGGACATCAAGTCTTGTGAAGACTGATGGTTCCTTAAGACCATGGAACTGTATACACTCAACTCACAAGCTTAGCTCCTCTCACAGTCTTGGAGTTAAGCCTGAGGGGGAGTCTGAATATACATGATCCATGGTCCAGTATCAAGCCTTGCAAGGACTTCAACAAAAGATAATCCAATCAGGTCTAGGTAGTGGCATGTCTATGCAAAGAGGCTGTTCAGAGCAGTCTTGGTTGTGTGTCCATGAAAGCTTAGTTCAATGCGGCCTCTGTGGTGAGGTGATTGAAACCTGAAGCTGAAGGTTCCATTAAACCTCCCATCAAGTTGGTTTTGCCATGAAGAGGTTGCAACCGGCCAAGTATGAGGGATTCAAGTGACAAAGCAGTCACTCCTCATCATGACAAAAGGGAAGTAACTTCAACTTAATCTATTTCAAGTCATTCATCATCTTTTTTTTGAATCTCGAAATGGTTCTTAAAGTGCATAAATAGATTGGTTCTGATTGTTATAGTTAAATGGAATAAGTTCTAGTGCTTGAGCCTTAGTTCAAACCATCATTGTTATCTTGCTTCATTTAGAAGATTGTCTAAGTTGCTAGAATCTCTGGTTTTGTTTAAAACTTTGAGCCTTGCCTAAGTTTCTTATTCGTGTGGATATCCTTGATAAGTACTGATTCACCTTTGGGATAATGTATCAGGTGCCATTACCAGTACTTGAGCCTCACTGAAGATAATCATGGTCGTTTCTTAGCTTCTCTAAGATGGCCTTGAAGTCAGTTGAGAGGGGGAAACCCAAACCGGGTCTATGAAGAGGTCAAGCCAAGTTCTATGAGTGTGCAAGCCTTGTGTTGTTGGCTGCACGAGTTTAGGCCACGATCCAGAGTCCTTTGTGTCTAACCACACTGGTTCTATGGCACAAAGGCTCAATGGCCAATCCCTAGGCCTTGAAGGATCTTACTCTTTTTCCTTGCCAAGTTTTTATCCTTAAGGAGGGTTTTCTTTGGTAAGGTTTTAATGAGGAGTGAATTCAGGGTTCCAAGCTTGACTCAGGATCTATAGAGTCAAGATTGAGGGGGAGTGTTAACCTGAAGTGATGAACCATCTCACTAAAGGCCATTGTGCAAAGCTTGGGCAAAACCTACTTAGAGACTGATCAAGGTCTAAGGAGGGTCCAGAAGCTTATGCAGAGCTAGAAAAAAGGTTCAGGTGAGGTTTACTATGAAGGAAGAAGGCTTGGAAGAAGTTTTGGATCAATTGGGTCTATGTGCAAAGTTAGGGCGTCCGTACCGTACGGCCGTACGGACTGTACGGACGGGGTCGACCCAGAAACTTTATATTCGACCATTTGGGAACATTTTGAGTTTGTGCAAAAATAGGGCAAAAGTGTACGGACCAAACCCTAAATCCGTACACTCCCATGGACTACCTTGCATCCCAAGTCATAGAGAACTTTGAATGGTAGAAAGGGTCTCAGATGCTTTATGGAAGGAGATGGGATCAGATTGGCATCTTGGAAGGCATCTGCGAGATGCCTCTTGCTGTTACCGTTTGTGGATAAGGTTCAGGCTTATCCACACTGGAAAGGAAGGAGGCTGAACCTGGACTGATCACTGGATAGATCCATAGGCCTTGGTGGCCGATTCTAGACCAAGTTACACTCTTGACCAGCCAGGCTGTCTCCAAGCGTGTAAAGCTTCTGGTCCATGCATTTCAAACCTTCCCTTGACTCCACATGCTTGCTCTGATATTTCTTGTAAACCCTAGAGTAGCTCTTTCCCCTATTTATATCCTTGTATGTCGATGTTTAATAAACAAGCAGAGAGTTTCTCTCCTTCATAATCTCTTAAGTCTCTTATTCTCTCTATTCTCAAATCTCTGGTTACCAAGTCTCCTAATCTCTCATATAATCTCTTAATCTCTCCTTTACTCTCACTAATCTGTTCATTATTCTCATCAGCCTCTCTCTCATTCTCATCAAGTCTCATCCACATCATCTTCATACTTGTTCATCATCACTTAAGCACTTGTTCTCTGAAAACTTTCACCAAGATAGTTGTCGTCAACCTTCAATGTTGCTGATTTATCTCCTTGTTTTGCAGATGAACCAGTTTTGAGGTCAAATGTTAATTTTAGAGTTAAAAGAGAGATTATACTGGAAACATGATGAACTTGCTCAAGAACAGCAAGAACAGAAGAGAGAGAAGAGAGGTTTCGTGGGAGAGAGAGAGAGAGAATAGAGAAGTCAAAATAATATTCAACTTAACTTGTCTTGGTTCCAGGAACCATTACATAAAGAGAGAGGAAAATATCTTAGGAAAATAATAAACAAATATGGTCTAAGAATAAGAATAAACAATAGAGGAAGAGTCCAACTGTCTTGGGAAGAGGCTTCAGAGTGAAAGCGACCTGTCCCTGCAGTTGTCTAGACCTCTTTTGTCTTAGTCCTGCACGTGATTGAGCTCCCCCAACGTTCATATTCTTCAGGCAAGCTAAGGTAAGTGTTCCTGATTTATTTTGCTCACCTTTACACTTCCTTTGCTTGCATGTCACGTTTGGTGACCTAGGTTGTACGGACAGCCTTGACTCCCAAGTTATCTTGAATCCTTCTTTATTCCAAACCAACTGATTTCCTCTTACATCTTATTGCTTCATCTCAACATTCCCCCTCAAGCTTGACCATAGGGACTAGTCAAGCTTGGAAACCATGAAGCATTCCTCATTAAAACCTTTAGCTTAGAAAAACCACTTGGGAGAAAACTAAGCCAAGGAAAAAGAGTAGAACACCTCATGGCTAAGAGGATCAGTGAGATGGGATATCCATGAGTCTAAGCTTTGAATGAATGAACTCACAGACCTTTGTTCTTGCTGCTTTGGTGAAGATATCAGACAACTGGTCTTCACTTCTAGTGTAGCAAGGCAATATTAGTTGCTGCTCCACAGCTTGTCTAACCTTATGGCAATCCACCTCAATGTGTTTAGTCCTCTCATGGAACACACTGTTGGATGCTATATGAATGGCAGCCTGGTTGTCGCAGTGAATGGTGATGGGTGTTGTTGTCTCAATCCCCAAGTCTCTTAGCAGGTTCCTGATCCAGGTAAGCTCACTAGTAAGCTTTCTCATTTCTCTATATTCTGCTTCAGCACTTGAGCATGATACTATCTTCTGCTTCTTGCTCTTCCAGGTGACTAAGTTGCCTCCAATAAAGGTACAATATCCTTTTGTAGACCTCCTGTCCACTCTATCACCAGCCCAATCTGCATCACAGTACCCCACAATCTATGTGCTTCCATTGCAAGCCATCCACACACCTTGACCAGGAGCTTCTCTCAAGTATCTCAAGATCCTTTCCACCATATTCCAGGGATGAACTTTAGGTGTTTGCATGTGTTGACTGACTTGGTTCACAGCAAAACACACATCTGGTGTAGTAATGGTTAGGTATATGAGCTTGCCCACCATCCTCCTATACTTCTTAACATCTTCAAATAAAGTATCCTCATACTCCCCCTCTCGCAGTACCTTGTAGCCTTCCTCCAATGGTGTCTTGGCATGTCTTCCTCCAAGGTTTCCTGCCTCATTTAAAAGATCAAGTGTGTACTTCCTTTGGGATAGGAAGAGCCCCTCTTTAGAGCGGCATATCTCAATCCCTTGGAAGTACTTCAACTCTCCCAAATCCTTTATATCAAATGCAGATTTAAGAAAAGTCTTAGTTGAGAGAATACCTTCCTTGTCAGTACCAGTGATGATAATGTAATCAACATAAATGACAATGACAATAATCCCTAGCTTGCTGGTCAGTCTGAAGAGAGTGTGATCTGCCTCTGATTTGACAAATCCTCTTCCATTTAGTGTTGAGCTCAGCTTATGGTACCAGGCTCTTGGAGACTGCTTCAAGCAATATATAGCCTTCTTTAATCTCAATACATTTCCTGTTTTTACCATGCTTTCTAGACCAGGTGGTGGTCGCATGTACACCTCATCTTCTAACTCACCTTGAAGGAAAGTATTCTTGACATCCATTTGCCATAAATCCCATTCCAAGTTGACTGCCAATGAAAGTACAATCCTTATGGTGTGAAGCTTGGCCACTGGTGCAAATGTATCAAGGTAGTCTTCTCCATAGACCTGAGTAAATCCTCTTGCAACTAGTCTTGTCTTTTTTCTTTCTGGTTTTCCATTTGCTAGATACTTGATTGTGAAGATCAGGCGACTTGTCACAGCTTTCTTTCCTTTGGGGAGCTCAACTTCATACCAAGTGTCATTCTTAACCATAGAATTTATCTCATCTCCAATTGAGTTTTTCCATTCTTCATCCTCCATTGCCTCTTCATAAGATCTTGGGATATATTATTGGTCCAACTCCCCAATGAAAGCTTGATGTTCTTCTGGATACTGAGCTAGAGAACATACTGCACTAATTGGATGAGCTACTGCTTCTGCATTAAAGTACACTCTTGTGTTGATCCAGTTTGATGCTGGTCTCTTGATGATGTGATCATGGACCGGATCACTAAGGAGAACAAGGAGAGTCAAGATGAGCCACATGAAGCCACATTGCACCAGCAGCCTGGTGATGATGCTCTTGCCATTCCTGAAGGTCCCATGACTCGTTCCAGAGTCAAGAAGCTTAAAGAGAATGTTGTTGGATTACTCACTTCACATCCACAACAAGAAAGTCTTGGACAAGGTCTGATCCGAGATGTCTTGATCACCATTCAAGCCATCTCTACATCAAGCTGAGTTAGTGTCTAGGCAAGACATGGGGTGCGTGCCTTTTCCTTGCTTTTGGTTTTGTCCCACGAGGTTTTCCGGAGGAAGGTTTTTAACGAGGCCACAACTTGTCTTCACATCAGTTAGGCCCTATCTCGGTCCAAGACTAAAGAAGTTTACATTTTTATTTCATGTTAAAGCTTATGTTATCTTTAAACTATAGTTTCCTTTTTACTTATTTCCGAAACCCTAGAGAGCATGTTCTCTGGTTTCTCCTTATTTAAACGGGTCTCTAAACCCTATTGTACTCAAGCATCTTTTAATCAACGAGTTATCTTTCTCCTTGACGGCTCTCTCTATAATAGTTGTCGAGTTTCTTCTGGTGTGTAGTATCCAGGAACCTAAGGTGTTTGCTTGGTGTGTCATATCCGAGTTATTCATCTAGGAGTATCAAGAGATCTTATCATCCCTCTTGTGTCACCAATCGATCCACAACCTTGAGGAACTTCAGTCTCTGATTCGTTCTTGCAAGGATCTATCCATCCCCATCAAACAAAGAGCATCATAAGGACACATCAAGTGGTATCAGAGCAACTTTGGTTGGGAAGTACTCGTTATCTCTCTTGTTCTTTTTGTTTCATCCGTGTTTCATCTCCATCATCTTGAATAAGCAGTAGAACTAATCTGTTTAGGGCTGCTCGAGTTTCATAAGAGATTAGACAAGGTTTTAAAATTTTTCCTTTTTTGCTTTGCGGAAACCCTAGAGAGAGAAACCCTAGCCGCATAAGTTCTTTGCTTCTTAGATCACTTTGTTTCATCTGTTAATCTTTTTAATCACCTTGAACACGAGTAGATTAAAGTTGTTTAGGGTGCTAGACAAGCTTCGAAAAGTTTAGACAAGATTTGAAGAATTTCCTTTTTGTTTGAAATCGGCAAACCCTAATCTCCTTTTTCCTTGTAGCCGATTATCCTTTTTACTTTTGTCTTGCAGAAGAAGCTTTAGTTTGTTTTTACCTTTTTCCTTTTTGCTTGTCTTCTTTACCTAGAACCCTTTTACTGGTTTTATTGTTTTCCTTTGTGCAGGAAGCGATGGGATCCGAGTCTGAAGAAGAAGCTGAACTCGTCAGGAAGAACAAGCTTCTCATGGAGGCTATGTCGGCTCAACTTAATCAGAACATGGTAGCAACCATGACCGAGATGATGAGGACCAACCTCAATGACATCCGGAGAGAGCTCAGAGAAGAAGTCAGAAGAGCTACTAGTCAAGTTCCAAACCGAGAGACTAGGAGAGAAGAGAGACCTCATGCAACTCGCCAAGAGCATGCTGGTTATGAGGAGACTGACAATGAGTATGAACACCTCAGTTCATCCTCAAGACAAAGCCAAAGAAGACATAGGAGTGTCCAAGAAAGAAATATAAACCAAGGAGATAAGCTTGCTGGTTTGAAGATAAAGATACCCCCATTCCATGGCAAAGCTGATCCGGATGCCTACCTTTAGTGGGAGAAGAAGATTGAGTTAGTCTTCCAGTGTAAGCAGTACACAAACCACAAGAAGATTCAGATTGCTGCCACTGAGTTCTATGACTATGCTCTAAGTTGGTGGGATCAGTACATCACAACTCGTAGGAGGAATGGAGAAGAACCAGTAGAGACTTTGACAGAGATGAAGTCTATCATGCGCAAGAGGTTTGTTCCAAGTCATTACCACAGAGACTTGCACCACCGGCTCAGGAAACTTACCCAAGGTTCAAGATCAGTGGAGGAGTATTACCAGGAGATGGAGTTGCTCATGCTAAGAGCTAGCATATCAGAAGATAGAGAAGCAACCATATCAAGGTTCCTATGTGGTTTAAACCGAGAGATACAAGACAATGTTGAGATGCAACATTATGTAGAGCTTGAAGAGATGCTACACAAGGCTATTCTTGTGGACCAACAGCTCAAGAGGAAGGGACATTCACGCAACCACTATGGCTCTAACCGGTTACACAACACCAAGGAAGAGAAGTCACATTACCCTAAGGAGTCTAAACCGTTCCAGAAGGACAACAAATCCTATCCTAGAGAAGAAACCAAACCAAGCAGTGCTCTTGACAAGGGCAAAGGCAAGGTTGAAGCTTCTAGTTCCAGAGCTCGTGATGTCAAGTGTTTCAAGTGCCAAGGAAGAGGTCATTATGCCAAATAATGTACCAACAAGAGAGTCATGATCTTGCTGGAAGATGGAGAGTATGCCTCAGAAGATGACAACACCGAGTCTGACCAAGAAGACACTGAAGAAGAACATGAAGAAGGACCAGTCCAGGGGAAGCTTTTAGTAGCAAGAAGGCTTCTAAGCTTGCAAAACAAGGCTGAGGAGTTAGGGCAACGTGAGAACCTATTCTACACCCGGTGCTTGGTCCAAGGAAAGGTGTCCAGCCCCATTGTTGATGGAGGTAGTTGTGTGAATGGTGCGAGTGAAACCATGGTCAAGAAGTTGGGATTGAAGGTCCAGAAGCATCCCAAACCTTACCGGCTACAATGGCTGAATGAAGAAGGCACCATGAAGGTTTCAAGTCAAGTCCTCATTCCCTTAGCCATTGGGAGATATGAAGATGAAGTCTTCTGTGATGTGCTGCCTATGGAAGCTGGTCACATACTTCTTGGAAGACCTTGGCAATCTGATCGCCGAGTTATCCATGATAGCTTCACCAACAAGCATTCCTTTGAGTTCAAGGGACGCAAGACTGTCCTGGTTCCTTTGACACCTAAGGAAGTTCAACAAGATCAGATTCAACTCCAAAAGAAGAAGGAGATTGATCTAAAACCGGCTGGAACTAAGCAGTAAAACTTCTATGCTAACATGGGTGATATCAAAAGAACTCTCTACTCTAAACAATCTGCTATCTTACTTGTATTTAAAGAAGCTCTTTTGAGCTTAACAGATTCTACACCGGTGTATCCGAGTGAGATGGTTTCTCTTTTGCAGGAGTTTCAAGATGTATTTCCAGAGGACAATCCCATTGGTTTATCACCTTTGAGAGGGATTGAGCACCAGATAGACTTTGTTCCAGGATCTACACTTCCAAACCGTCCAGCATACAGAACCAACCCGGTTGAGACCAAGGAGTTGCAAAGACAAGTAGAGGAACTCATGGATAAGGGCTATATCCGAGAGAGTTTGAGCCCATGTGCTGTACCAATGCTTCTAGTGCCTAAGAAGGATGATACATGGCGAATGTGTGTTGATTGTAGATCAATCAACAACATCACAGTGAAGTATCGCCACCCTATCCCTAGACTTGATGATATGCTTGATAAATTGCATGTTTCTTGCATCTTTTCTAAGATAGATTTAAAAAGTGGTTATCATCAGATTAGGATGAAAGAAGGAGATGAATGGAAAACTGTATTCAAAACTAAACATGGATTATATGAGTGGTTAGTTATGCCATTTGGATTAACCAATGAACCTAGTACATTCATGAGATTAATGAATCATGTTTTTAGATCATTCATTGACATTTCTGTTGTAGTATACTTTGATGACATCTTAGTATATAGCAAGAACTTAGAAGAACATCTAGAAAATCTTAGGGCTGTCCTGAATGTTTTAAGGAATGAAAAGCTTTATGCCAACTTGAAGAAGTGCACCTTTTGCACGGATAAATTGGTTTTCCTAGGCTTTGTTGTGAGTGCAGATGGAGTTAAGGTCGATGAGGAGAAGATCAAAGCCATCAAAGACTGGCCGAGTCCAACCACAGCGGGAGAAGTGAGGAGTTTCCATGGGCTTGCTGGGTTCTATAGGCGATTTGTGAGAGACTTTAGCACCATTGCAGCTCCCTTGACTGAAGTGATAAAGAAGGATGTCGGATGCAAGTGGGGAGAAGCACAAGAGAAGGCTTTCCAGAGCCAAAAAGAGAAGCTTACTCAATCACCTCTTCTTATGCTTCCTGACTTTACTAAAACGTTTGAAATAGAATGTGATGCCTTAGGAATTGGAATTGGTGCTGTATTGATGCAGGATAGGAAACCCATTGCCTACTTCAGTGAGAAGCTTGGAGGAGCCACTCTCAACTATGCAACCTATGACAAAGAACTCTATGCCTTGGTGAGGGCATTACAAACGTTGCAACATTACTTGTGGCCAAGGAGTTTGTCATACACACTGATCATGAGTCTCTAAAGTACCTAAAAGGGCAGAGTAAGCTTAGCAAGAGACACGCAAGGTAGGTTGAGTTCATTGAGACCTTCCCATACGTGATCAAATATAAACAAGGTAAGGAGAACATAGTTGCTGATGCACTATCTCGGAGGTATGTTCTCTTGACCACTCTAGATGCTAAGTTACTTGGGTTTGAGCAGATTAAAGATATGTATGCTACTGACCATGATTTCAAGGAAGCTTATGCCTCTTGTGAGAAGTTTGCTGCAGGGCATTATTTTAGACAAGAAGGTTTCTTTTTCTATGATAATAGATTGTGTGTGCCTAACTGTTCTTTGCGAGATCTCTTTGTTAGGGAATCCCATGGTGGCAGTCTAATGGGACACTTTGGGATTGCCAAGACCTTAAAAGTTTTGCAGGATCACTTTTACTGGCCGCACATGAAGAGAGATGTGGAGAGAATCTTTGGGAGGTGTGTTACTTGCAAGCATGCCAAGTCCCAAGTCCAATCCAGGGTTTGCATACTCCTTTACCCATCCCACACCATCCCTGGAATGACATTTCTATGGACTTTATTGTTGGATTACCTAGGACTAGAATAGGAAAGGATTCAATCTTTGTGGTTGTTGATAGGTTCTCTAAGATGGCACATTTCATAGCATGTCATAAGACTGATGATGCATTGCATGTGGCTAACCTGTTGTTTAAAGAAGTTGTTCGTTTACATGGCATGCCTAGGACTATAGTTTTTGATAGGGACACTAAGTTTCTTAGTTACTTTTGGAAGACTCTCTGGTCTAAGCTAGGCACTAAACTGTTGTTTTCAACTACATGTCATCCACAAACTGATGGAAAACTTAAGTAGTCAATAGAACTCTAGGAACACTCCTGCGTGCATTCATTAGAAAGAACTTAAGAACTTGGGAAGAATACTTACCACACTGTGAATTTGCATACAATCATGCTATGCATTATGCTTCTAAGTATTCACCTTTTGAGATTGTTTATGGGTTAAATCCCACCTCTCCTTTGGATCTAATGCCTTTACCTGAGTATGAAAGGATCAGTCTAGATGGTAAGAAGAAAGCAGAGATGGTCCAACAGATCCATGTGAAGGCTAGACAAAACATTGAGCAGAAAACCAAGCTTTATGAGAAGCAAGCCAACAAGGGGAGACGAGTGAGAACCTTTGAAGTAGGTAACCAAGTTTGGTTGCACCTGAGGAAGGATAGGTTACTCAACGAGAGGAAGTCCAAGCTGATGCCAAGGGTTGATGGACCCTTCGAGATCATCCACAACATCAATGACAATGCCTACAAACTTGATCTCCAAGATGAACCTGATTTGAGGACAATCCTTTTCAAGAGGGAGGGGATGATGTGATCATGGACCGGATCACTAAGGAGAACAAGGAGAGTCTAGATGAGCCACATGAAGCCACATTGCACCAGCAGCCTGGTGATGATGCTCTAGACATTCCTGAAGGTCCCATGACTCGTTCTAGAGTCAAGAACCTTAAAGAGAATGTTGTCGGATTACTCACTTCACATCCACAACAAGAAAGTCTTGGACAAGGTCTGATCCGAGATGTCTTGATCACCATTCAAGCCATCTCTACATCAAGCTGAGTTAGTGTCTAGGCAAGACACGGGGTGCGTGCTCTTTTCCTTGCTTTTGGTTTTGTCCCACGAGGTTTTCCGAAGGAAGGTTTTTAACGAGGCCACAACTTGTCTTCACATCATTTAGGCCCTATCTCGGTCCAAGACTAAAGAAGTTTACATTTTTATTTCATGTTAAAGCTTATGTTATCTTTAAACTATAGTTTCCTTTTTACTTATTCCGAAACCCTAGAGAGCATGTTCTCTGGTTTCTCCTTATTTAAATGGGTCTCTAAACCCTATTGTACTCAAGCATCTTTTAATCAACGAGTTATCTTTCTCCTTGACGGCTCTCTCTCTAGAATAGTTGTCGAGTTTCTTCTGGTGTGTAGTATACAGGAACCTAAGGGTGTTTGCTTGGTGTGTCATATCCGAGTTATTCATCTAGGAGTATAAAGAGATCTTATCATCCCTCTTGTGTCACCAATCGATCCACAACCTTGAAGAACTTGAGTCTCTGATTCGTTCTTGCAAGGATCTATCCATCCCCATCAACCAAAGAGCATCCTAGGGACGCATCACTTGATCCTTGTACTCCTTCTCAAAGGCTGTATCTGATCAGATTCTTCCTCCTCATCTAATTGGGTTACATATTCTGGTTGAACTTCAGTAACTGATGGCATCTCATCTTGATCATGAGCTACTGAATCTTCTGATTGTTGTGCATGTTCCTCAGGCTGAGTTGTTTCATTGCCCCCTCATGATCAGGATTACAATGTTCTCCTCATCTCAGTAGTATCATGAACTGGTGCCTTCTTGATTCCCTCAGGGTCGTTTGGGAAGTTGATGCCAAGGTTCTCTAAGATTACTGTCAAGTTGTCGGCCCTATCCGAGGAAGACTGAGAGAGGTCTTTGAGATCATCCCAACTTCTCTCATCATAGTGACCTCTAGATCTCCAAAAACTTAACATCCCTGGAGATCATAACCTTTCTTGTGTCTGGTACATAGCACTTGTAGCCTTTCTGAGTTGGAGAGTATCAATAAACATGGACTTTGTGCTTTTAGCCTCTAGCTTGTTCCTCAGTTCACCTGGATTCAGATCAAAACACACACACCCAAACACACGACAAATGGTTGATAGATGGCCTGGTTTTGTTAAGTACCTCATAAGGTGATATATCACTGAGAACTTTTGTTAGGAATCCTGTTGATCAGTAGGATGCAGTCACAATAGCATCACCCAAAAATGCTTAGGAACATTCATATGAAACATCATGCTTCTGGCCACTTCCATTAGATGTCGATTTTTCCTCTCATCCACACCATTTTGTTGAGGTGTGTAGGGACAACTCGTTTGATGGATGATGCCTTGTGCTACCAAGGTGTTGCTTGAAGGTTGTGCTTGTGTATTCTCCTCCATTATCTGATCTAAATATTTTGATCTTGGCATGAAAGTGATTAGTAACATAGCTTTGAAAATTTTTAAATGCTTCTAGCACCCTATCCTTAGACTTCAACAAGGTTAACCAAGTTGTACTTAGATTTTTCATCTATAAATGTCACAAAGTATTTATGTTGTTCTCTAGATGCACAAGGGGGTGTCCACACATCAGAAATGAACCAGATCAAAGCAATTATCATAGATAGTCATTGATTTAAGAAACACGGATTTGCAATGCTTTCCTAGAATGCAAGCTTCACAATCACTTTTAAAAGAAACACTAGCAACATGATGTTCAAGGCACGAGAATGAGGGGGTGTCCTAATCTAGCATGCCATATTTAATCTTTAGGTAATTCAGAAACAGAGTTTAAAGCACAAGATAAATCAGAAGCTAGCATAGTGTCCTCAAGGAAGTACAAGTCTCCCTTAGTTCCACCTTTGCCAAGAAACTCACTGGTCTCAATATCCTGAAAATACACTTCATTAGGGGTGAAAGTAAGATGGCAATTTAAATCAGTAGTGGCCTTTCTAACTGACAAGAGATTAGAAGCAAAGGTGCTTTAGACACTTTATCAAACAGTTTTAAATCCCTACACCTTTATAGGAACCTTATCACCATTAGCTATCATAACATTTCCTAGGACTGGTTTTCTATTAGTAATCAAGTTTGAATCACTAATCATATGGTGCGATGCACCTGAATCTATAACTAATGGTCTAGTAGTTTCTAATCCATTCATTGCAATACCAGCAGTGTAAGAAGCATTAAGGGAGATACCAAGAGTGTTAAGGTTACCAGAGTTCTCCTTTAAGGACTTGATGAGAGCATCTAGGTCAGACTCTTAATGGTCTCATCATGGTTGGTCCTGCAGTGAGTAAGAGGATGTTGTCACCATGGTCTTTTCCATACCAGTGTTAGAGCACATTGAGGAGCATCTGAAGGAGTCACTGGTTCAGCACCTTCAGTTGAGAAGTAGGCCTCTAGCATCTGGTACTGGTTTCCGCTGGCTCCTGAACTGTTTGGCTTCAAGTGAAAGATGGAAAGTATCCAGCATTATCCTTCGTGTGACCTTTCTTCTTACAATGGTCACATGTAACGCCCTTCTATCATCTTGTTTGTAAACTCCCTTGTTTGCTACTGGTTCTTCAGCTTGGTTGCTTCATAATCAACTCGTTTTTGCCTCCAAATAAGCCAAGAGATCCTTGTTCCTTCTGAATCTGAGCACAGCACGCTTCTTCAAGGCTTGTAAGTTTGTCGCTCGCAGTATGTGCTTGATTAGTCATCGTAGGTTGGGTTCAAAGTGAAATGCAACCCATGTGAGAATTAAGAGAAATGATGATAATATGGTGAGAATGAAGTGTTTAGACGAGTGTATTCATAGAATGAAGAGTTTGGGTGAAAGAGAATCAGTTTTTGCTAAGAGACTGTTTTGTGAGTGAGATTGAGAGATTATGAGAGTTTGGAGAGTATGAGGCCGTGTGGACCAGAGAGAGAAGAGTCTTTGAGAATGTGTGAAACCAGAGAATAAGTGAAGGAGTTGGTTACATTTCTCCTTAGAGATTTCGTGGTACATGTGGGGCTTTATAGCAAGACACAAACAACTCACAAAGACTACACACACATTAAACTAACAATATAAGGGGTAAACTAACTAATATATTAGTATGGATGATGATTCAGACTAGGCTGGACCAGGCTGGTGTAGAGCGGCTGTTGTAGACAGACCTGTATGTCCAGAGGAGGTGAAAGGGACAGGAGAGAGGCATCAGCCTCCTGTGACAGTGACGATGTCTACACAACTCTTAATGCACGCCCCATGTGACCTCTTCATTTGGCTTGAATCAACCAGATTGTTCCAATCTGCATTCAAACTCGAATTTCCTGACTTTCGTTGATTCCTAGAACTTCGGCCACGTCACAAGGTCTTCCTCCAACCTCACATCCTTTCCATGAAGTTAAGCTCTGGTTAGGTTTCGATGACTGTAGACAGCTTCTTTCAATCTTCTTACTTTCTGTCGCGTTTGAACCTTATCCAGCTTGCTTCTTCTTCTTCTCCTTCTTCATTATTCCAACACTCCCCATCAAGCTTGACCATAGGAATCCTGGGCAAGCTGGAACTGAGATTACTTCCCTTATTAAAAACCTAATTATAGGGAAGAAGAGTATAAGCATCCAGCTT